>JAAXCT010001580.1:0-153463 GCA_012490785.1 Eragrostis nindensis
CCCCCCCCCCCCCCACCCCCCCCCCCCCCCCCCCCCCCCCCCCTAAAGTCAGGAAAAATTTAGGTACTCCCATTATCATTTCAAATCACTCAGTCACAAAATATGCAAAAAAATATCTTGACAGAATATGAATGACTGCTTGAAAAGGTACAGCTGTCTCAATATTTGTATGATATATAATATTCAAAATGTAGAAATGGGAATTATAGCTTGTTCACTTACTTTCAGTAATAGACGAAGTTATTTGAGAAATCTCCTGAACAAGTATAAGGATGACCTCAGAGGGGTGCCCAATATAACATCCTAGTACTGTATCATCCGATAATGATTCTTGATCAACTGATTGCTGAGTGTGGCCTGGATCCCAATCTTTGAATACTTTTACAAAATGCAGGACAAATATTTGCAGAGATTTCTTCTTTTCGGCCTATGAAATTGTTGGTAAAGATACGAAGAACATTATTCAATTTAAACGTTTAAGTGCTTCCCATAAAAATAATACTGAATTTAAAAGGGGCAGAAGGCTTGTGGTTCCATCCTTAGACTAAGTTATATGGTCTAAATATAATAAAAATAGGGTAATAGACAGGCTTATTAATTCATTCATGTTCGCACTTCCTCTCTCCTTGTACAGAATTCCAGTTGAGGACAAACGTGCCTCTCTTTGCTTTCTCACTTCCCCAGAACTGCTACTTTCCTGCTTTTAGTACATTGCTTTTCAACTATTCAAATTACTCGCTTGATAATGTCGCTTCACGGGAAATTTCAACAGATATGATGGAGTATAGCGATGGAACTATTATGTTACACCAAAATCAGGACATGACAGAAGAAATTGTTCATGTTGAGATCGATTGAATAAGTCTTCAAACGAAGGATTACAATATACTATGTTCCGAGCAAAAGCATTTAAAGGCAATCAACATCCCCAGACAAGTACCTTGTCAATGGCAGTCTCATACTTTAGCCAGAGCATATTTAAGACTCCTTCCTCACCACTATCACTGAAACAGCATAGGATAAGATTAGGAGCGAAATGTTCATATCAGATTGTGTCAAAAACAGAACTATGAGCACTGATGGTTTACTTTGATAAGCAGTAACCTAGCAAAAACAGTGAAGAATTCAGCTACTTATCTAAATTCTATAATCTCAGTACATTCAAGCTCATACTCATAATAGTGTGCATACACATACCAACCAAAAGCCACTCAACTAATTGTCAGATTCATTGTGCCCAGTAGCATACAATTCATCGGTATAAGTATCCATATCTATCATATCTCCGTCGTAACAGCATCGAAAAGGATGTCAAGACTAATCAACACTGCAATGCCATGCTGCTACAGTAGTCAGTAATGACGTAATATTTTGCATATGTAGTGAGCCAGTGGCTTCCACTTAACTATCCATGTAACTATCCACACGTTGAGGTGAAAAGGGATAGGTAACTAACCAGCACCACGCCAGCACACTGCTACAATTCCATGCGTTACAGCTTAGTAAAACAATTGAAATGTTCAGTTGGCCAGTTGCTTAACTGTTGCTTATAGCATTAGTAAGAGTTGATGGCTCGATGCTTTGCCAGACACAGATGAAAAGTCAAGCAACTGAACAATGCAACACGAGCTCCACATCTACCAATCGCAGGACACAACAGTTCACACGAGCAAGCTGCATTCCCCACCAGCAAACGAGCTCCTCACGGTTGGCGCGGGTTGAGTGGCGTACCTGAAGCGGACCCTGGGGGAGGGCGCAGCGGCAACCCTGTCCGCGGAGGGAGAGCCGCGGTCGCCGCCCCCCCGCTCCACCGCTCCCGCCGGCGCCGCCGCCCCCCGGCGCGGCGGGCGCCGACTTGCGGAGGAGATCGGCGACGCCCTTGACGATGTTCATCGCCTCCGATCCCGCGCTAGCAGCAGCAGCGCATCACCACCGCGGAGACGGCAACGACAAGGACGCTGCGGGGTTCGAATCGAATCCAGCCCAACCGATCCCCAGGCAGTGGCAGAAGTGGACAGGGCGAGATCGCGTGAGGGGAGTCGGGGAAATGTTCTAGCGTGCGCCGGTTCGAGGCTTTTTTTTCTCTGATGAACAGTCGGATCGATGAGGAGGTGTGCAAGGGAAGCGAGGGATCTGGACTTCGGGAGGAAGAGAGGTGGGGAAGTTGTGAATAGAACAGGAGTTTGGGGGGTAAATGAAAATGTTGCAATTGCAGCTAGGGTCTTTTGTGCGAGAAGAGTAGCTCGGTCGTCACTCTTTTGCGCTTTGTGCGCTTAAAACCCTGTGATACTTGATTTTTGCATAGTTGACTGGAGGTTAGAGCAACCACAATGTGTCAAGAAAAAAAAAGCAATCCATAAGAAATTAAAAAAGAAAAGCCCTCTTAGATTTGAACTTTCCTATGAGAACTAAAACCAATTTTCAGTTTCTTCTGTAGCCCTTCCGTTAGTTCTTCTAGAACTTAACGGTTTAAATCATGCTAAAAAAAAACTTAACGGTGTTAAATGGGGGGTAAAAAAAGATTTACTCCTGATTTGAATGTACTTCGGTTATTTTCAAAAATTGTGTGAGTGTGTGAGTATTAATTTAGTGGTTTATTATTATTTTGAAATCATATATCTTGGTTTGTTTATTTAAAAATGAGCATTAAATTTCAAAATAAGAATAAAACCAGCAGATTAATACTCGTTTTCGCACATTTTTTTTGAAAATAGCTTATGTACATTTTTTTCAAACCAGACGTCTTTTTTATCCTTCATTTAACACCGTTAAGTGCTTGACCTAACAGAAAAGCCATGAAAGAAATCGAAAATTGGTTTTGGTCCTGATAGGGAAGTTCAAGTCCGGGAAGACCGTAGCAGCTGCATTTTTTATGAGGCTAGAGAAGGAATTTTCTCGATAAAAAACGTGTTGTGGGTGTCTGTAAACATTGTGAGAGTAGTTCTTATAGTCAATAGCACCAGCTTATCCGTAAGCTTATGATCTGGCTATAGCGAATAAAAAAATATTGTATCACTCTCATCCTTGTCTTGCTTCTATGAACTGGTTTTGGATCAAACATTGTGAACCTATCCATAATTACAGACCACTTGCTATGGGACCTACTTATATGTATTGGTTTTGGCTGAAACAGTGTGGTTCGGTTTCTCTTAGAAAAAATCCACGCCAGTCCTCATTTTTCACGGGTCAGGTGCAGGTGAGACTTATGGGCGAAAAATCACACCATGCCTGCACCCATGGTGAAATTGCCATTCCTAAGTGGCGTTGTTATCGAGAACGCAGCATTTTATCTTTCTACAGATACCAGAGCTCTACCTACTGATTTCACGTTCCAAAATCTCATGTTCATCTCGGAGTCAAATTCAGTTCTTGTCAAGTTAAGTTTGTGTGGCTATGGGGATCTGAACGGAAAGTCGGATCGTTAGTTTAATTTAATTCCAAAGGCCATTGCAGCTTTTGATCATTTCTTGCATTTTGTTTTTAGTTTTTCATCCTTGGGTTTGGAATTCATTTGTCATTGGAGTTTTGAAATGCCTTTTACTCTCCATCTCCTACATATCAGTTGATCAAGACTCAAGTCTTAGAGATCACAATTGATGTAACATGAAGCAAATCTTTGACTGCCGCGCAAATAGCTCCATCGGAACGGTCGCGCGCCCTGCAGGCTGGGCATTCACATATCAAGAGAAGCGATGTGACACCGTATTTGCATTTGCAAAAGGAAGTGTGGCCAGGAATCAGGAGCTCACCGAAGAAAACAGGCGCGTTGCCCGCCAAGGCCAAACCCCTCTCCACGGACTTGGACCGATCGACGCAATGCGAGGTGACGTCGCCTTCGGTTCGGCTAGTGCTGCAGCCGCCGGAAGGCAACGCCACCGAGTTGATTTCCTGGCAGACAAGCCGGCAGCTGGGGGCATGCGTTCGACCTCCGGCGCGCGGGTACAGCGCGGGAGGTCGCCGAGCTGCCGCCGGTTCAGCCGCGTGTTCCAGGATGACGGCGCAGAGAGGTGAGATTTCGGAGTAACGCCAGCCACGGTGCACAGACAGAATTGGCTGGCGCGGTGCGGTGACTCGGCGTGGGGCGATTTTTTTTTATAATACGTATCTGTATTTCTAGATAAGGAAAACGTACACCGACGAGTACAGATACAGATGCGTACAGTAAGGATATGGAGACTGCTGTCCCAACCTAACTACACAAAAGCCCTCAAAGAAAAAAGAAATTACAACCAGGTCCTTGGGCACTGTGCTCGCCGAACTCTCCAGAGCTCCCCATCGCCAGACATCGCCGTCGTCGCCGAGCCGGACACCGCCACCGATGAAGAAGCCGGACACCGGCGCGGGGCGATTTGACTTTGGTTGCGGTAACTTTGGGTGTCTCGCGTTGTTCACACAGCTTCAGATTTGGGTTTTATCGCTTTGGGCCGAATCTTTTGGATATTTGTTGTGTTCCTGAGTTCAGATTTTTCAGAGGGAGGCCTTATCCGCAAACGCAGGTGGAGACAAGTTGTGGGCCTACATACGGTGTTTCCAGATTCAGCAGCAAGGAAAAGCTTAGGGAAAAGTCTGTTTGACCTCCCTCAACTATCATAGAAGTTGTAACTTTTCTCCCGAACTACAAAACCAGGTAACCAGACTCCCTCAACTTCTTCTCTCGCTTCAATTTACCTCCCTCAGCGGTTTTCAGAGCGGTATTGGCTGACGTGGCATAGTGGGACCCACATGTCAGGTGCCACGTCATTTTTTTTCTTTTTCCCTCTTCTTCTCTCCTTTACGGTAGCTCTTTCTCCTACGCTCGCTCATCCGCTCTCCCCCTGCTGCTGCCGCCTCCTCCCTCCCCCTGCCGCTACCCCCCCACTCCCTCCGACCTGGTGCCCCGCCGCCGCCCCCTCCCCGCTGCTCGCGTGGGCCGACGCGCGCGTGCAGACGACGAGTTCGACTTCAGATGCGGCGGCGGAGACTTCTCCCCGCTCTCCGCGCTGCTCCGGCAGCCGCCTCCCGCTCCATCCTCCACGTCGGGCTTCGGGGGCAGTTCCTTCTACGGCCTCCATCAGGAGCTCACCATGGCGCCGCCGCAGCTGTCTCACACCTGCTGGTCGCCGACACCCCTCCCCGGCGCTGGTGGAGGAGCCTCGACCGCGCCGCGGTCTTCAAGCCACGCCCACGGCGCGCCGCCTGCCACCGTTGAACAGGACGCGCCCGCGCCGCCGCGCGGGTCGCGGAAGCGGACGCGGGCGTCGCGGCGCGCGCCCACGACCGTGCTCACCACCGACACCTCCAACTTCCGCGCCATGGTGCAGGAGTTCACCGGCATCCCCGACCCGCCCTTCGTCGCGCGCTCCCGCTTCGACCACCTCTTCCCGTCCCGCTCCTCCCCCGCCGCCGCCGCGGGGCTCTCGCCGTACCTCCTCCGCCCGTTCGCGTACAAGCTCCACGCGGCGGCACTGTCGTCTTCCGCTGTTCTCTGGATGCAAGATCACGGCGGCGGCAACTACCTCTTGTTCCAGCAGAGCTCTATTGGGCGCATGCGCAGCTCGACGGCAACGTGAGCAGGTACCCGGCGCACCACATGTTCGACGCGCCGTCCGGCTTCATTGGAAACGCGCACGGCGGCATGAGCTCGGAAGGGACGCGCCTGCACCCGCGAGGTCTTGACCACGGCCACGGCGGCGACGAGCTTGGCGACCGCAACGCGCGGACCAACGCCGGTGCGGCGACGACAACGACGACGCCGAGGCAGCTCCTCCCTAGGGCTCTTTCTTCTGCGGGGAGGAGGCGGGGAGGCGCTGCCGCTGTCCTTGAGCAACGGAGCAGGCGATGTACGTGTGCCCCCACTGAGAAGGCAGAGAAAGAGAAGAAGAGAAAAAAGGGAAAAAAAATGACGTGGCACCTGACATGTGGGTCCTACTATGCCACGTCAGCCAATACCGCTCTGAAAACCGCCGAGAGAGGTAAATTGAAGCGAGAGAAGGAGTTGAGGGAGTCTGGTTACCCGGTTTTGTAGTTCGGAGAAAAAATTGCAACTCCTACGATAATTGAGGGAGGTCAAACGGACTTTTTCCAAAACCTTATCCACATGGACCACGCAACCATAGATTGCGGGCCCAAGGACATCATTAGCAACAGGGCCTTGAACCAACCCTTTCTAATCTGGCCCAAAGCGACCCGTTAAGAAGTCATCATCACACTGTAACGATGGCAGCACCAGCACGTGCCCCTAGCCTGCTTGTTTACCACAACCATACTAGCCTACCATACGTCCATCCATGGCTGGACCAGACAAATCCCCTAATCAACCAACCTAATCCCAAGCTGATCATAATCGTCACATCATAAAAGCGACGGGCCATCCTTCTTTTTAATTTTTTCCTGTGCCTGATGGCACTTGCGCGTCCGTAACGCTTAATTAATCGGACGGTTTCTTCTAATGAACCGCATGCGTCTGCATTTCGCACACGATTGGATTAGCCGCCGCGACGTGGTGATCAGACGACACCACTTTCTCTGCTCGGTCTGCGGGACCGGCCCTACCCGCCACGGCAACTGGCCACCGCACCGACGACCCGCAGGCGCGCGAGGTTGAGACGGAGGACCACACCGAAAGCGACGCCGCACCAGCAGCAGCGCATCGCATCGCACAGCTGCGGTTGGGCCTTTCACCTCCTGGCCTGTGCGAGGTGGATATTAGGGTGTGTTTGTTGCATAGAGTCTAAAATTTTAAAAAGTTTTTGTAACGAATATTATAATTATAAATAAAGTTTAATTACAAAACTAATTTTAAGACTTCGTTCGAATTCGTGAGACGAATCTAATGAGAATAGTTAAAGTGTAATTGAAAGATAATTACTGTAGCATCATTATAGTAAAACATAGATTAATTAGGTTTATTAGATTCGTCTCGTGATTTAAGGAGAGTCGTGACATAAATTTTATCATTAAATAAATAAAAATATTCTTAAATTGTAAGATTTTTTTGATGTGACAGGTTTAAACTTTAGAGCGGGGCGAAGAACGCGCCCGAAATGGAACTCGCGCAGTCGTGCTCTGGCCACCCACGTGAACGGTGCAGGGATCGGGGCGGAGCGGAAAGGGAGACGACGAGATCCGAAGCAATTAAGGGGTGTTCGGAGGCCCTAAAAATTAGTGGAGAGAGAAAATGTCGACACCGTTTAGGAGTACTAAACAAAGTCTAATTACAAAACTAACTGCAGAACCCCTATGCTAATTCGCGAGACGAATCTAATGAGGGTAATTAAGCCGCGATTAGAAGATGGTTACTGTAGCATTACTGTTCCAAAACATAGATTAATTAGGCTCATTAGAATCGTCTCGCGATTTAGAGGGGGGGTCGTGACATAGGTTTTGTAATTAAACTTTGTTTAGTACTCCTAAACGATAAAAATTTTTTCTCTCTCCTCTAAAAATTAGAGGCTCCGAACAGCCCCTAAAAACAGCGGAGTACACTGTTGAAGGATCTGGAATTCTGAGCCGTGTTCGATGAGATCCGCGGGTGCGTCGTCTCTGTTTGTTTGTTTTTACCCGCGCCGTGGTTTCGGTTGCCTTCCTCATCGTACCGCGTCCATTGCTCCGCCGTTATTACTGCTGGCAGTAAGGTGGGTTTAGATAAGTGCCTCTTCGGCACGGATTCTCTACGGATTCTGCTTTCGGATTCTCCACTAGAAGTGCCAAACGGTTCTTTTCAAAACAGATTCTGAGGAAAGAGAGGAGGAGAATCCGTTTTCATTTTGACGCAGGAGCAGAAGCCGGAAAAACGAGCTTCTCACATATTCTCAACTGACAACAAGGCAGGTCATATATTCTCAACTGACAACAAGGCAGGTGGGCGGGGCCGCTAGACAAATGACACTTATGTTCGTTAAAAAAATTCATAGATTACAAACCGAACGTCCGAATTACGAATCGATTATACCGTTGCGATCTTTGCGACGAGATCTTCGAAACTAGACCACACTTGACTATATTTTGCAAACTTTTTTAAAAAAAAATTGTTCAAATTTGATCTTATTAGTAGTCATTTAATTATATTTAATTTATTTCCTACACTTAGTTTCATTTCAATATGGCACAAAGTGTCGACAAATTGAAGCTTTAATTTTAGAAGTATTGTGGTCATTTAAAATGCATAATCTATTTTAGAAAAAATAATCAGGAGAATCTGTTTTGCCAAACGGCCTGAGTGGAGAAGAAGCTGTTTTGACAGAGAATCCGGAATAAGCCAGAAAACCTATTTTATATCAGAATCCAATGCAAAATCTGTTTTTTACAGAATCCGAAGCCCTGCCAAACAGGCCCTAATGCGGCGGGGTTGGCAAATGGCGTGTGCCGGTGGACTGACCGACTGAGCGTCGGTTGCTCTGCGCGCATCTACCGACCGCCACCCCACCCCACCCCCACTTGCAAACCGCGGGGGAAGGTGCGGTGAAGTGAGGTGACTGCGTGGCTGACTGAAAGGTCAAGCACTTGCTTCCTCCTCCATCCATCCACCCATGGCCTCGATCTGGGGGGTCAGGAGGCACTGAGAAGAGGAGCTTGGGCGGGATAGCAGGCAGCGGCAGCCATGAGCTGGAGGAGAGCGGGAGGAGGAGCCGATGGAGGGGTGTCCAGGAGGTGGGCCGTCCTGCTCTGCGTCGGGAGCTTCTGTCTCGGCCTGCTCTTCACAAACAGGTGATTCACCACTGCTAGCTGCTTGGCTGCTTCCTCTCCCCTGTTTGTGCGTGTGTTGCCTGTTGGTTCTCCAATTCGATATTCGCGGCTCAGCATTGCTGGTCTTGAGCTTGGACTGGACCGAGATCCGCGGTGATCGATGAGCCTCTGCGTCTGCCACATGGGAGCTGGGTTGTTGTGTTTGTGTTGTGCCTCCATATTTTTTGGGTTCTGGCTTCCGTTTTTGGATTTGGGCGTAATTTGGGCAATTGACCTGGGACTGTGATTCACTCTGAATTCAGTGTTAGCTTATTGTGAATTGCGACAGTTGTTGGGGCTGAGTACGGATCATCGTGTACGCCTGTTCACAGGTCATGTAGGTTTTAGATGAGTTTTTGATAAATTGCTGTATGCTTTGTTGAAACTGAAAATTTGTACCCTGCACTGGCTTCCATAGATAGTTCCATTTCTAACCAATTGATACTAGTTTCATTTTGATGCTTTTCGACTAGCGAATCAAATGATCATTATGTTATCCTGATCGTTTGTTTGCAGAATGTGGACATTGCCTGAGGCAAGCGAGATTGCTAGACCAAATGAAAGGTAGAGGAAGGCAATGTGCCAGTTGCTGCAGAGTGTGGTCCTAAAAAGGTACTAGAATTTTTCTCAACCTACTCTCCAAGCATTCAACATTTGTAGACTTCTAATTCACACATTGAATTTACATTAACATCCGCAACAATCAGTTTTACCACCAGGTGCAAGAACAACAAAAATTTACAAAGATATTTTACAGGCTCAAGATACTCATCATGATGAACAGTGCGTACTGACCTTGTCATTCTTGACCTTAATAATGTTGATTCCATGGTAGACATAATATTCTGATTGGCATTTTCAAATACTTTGGATGTAGAACTCTAGATAAGACGATAGCAAGTTTAGAGACAGAGCTCTCAGCTGCAAGATCTCTGCAAGAATCCTTGCTCAATGGTTCCCCTGTAGCGGAAGAGTTCAAAATTTCTGAATCGATTGGGAGGAGGAAATACCGTATGGTGATAGGAATCAATACCGCCTTTAGCAGTCGCAAAAGAAGAGATTCCATCCGCTACACCTGGATGCCTCAAGGTTTCTAACATTAAAATCTATTTATTCCTTCATTTCTTGTTCATTGTGTTATCATGCTCTGAATACCTAATGATAAAAATACTGAAAATTAGGAGAAAAGAGGAAAAAGCTTGAAGAAGAGAAGGGGATCATAATTCGTTTTGTCATTGGCCACAGGTATCTGGGATATGACATTTGCATGGAGTTCTTCTGGTTTAGTTGTTCCTTCTACTATGAATGAAAATAACTTCTCATGAACTTTGTGTGCTTTGCAGTGCTATAGCAGGTGGAATTGTTGATAGAGCAATTGAAGCAGAGGACAGGAAACATCAGGATTTCATGAGGATAGTAAGTCATTTGCTTATTATAAGTTAATTTCATTGGACAGAGTGATTGTTGCTCTTGGTTCTGTCCGGGAATGATGTTTTACTTTCCTATTCACTGTGGTGACAATTGTATTCAGGATCATGTGGAAGGATACCTCGCATTATCAGGCAAAACCAAGACCTACTTTGCTACAGCTGTATCATTATGGGATGCAGATTTTTATGTTAAGGTTGACGACGACGTACATGTGAATATAGGTAAATTTCCTTATGAGAACTTTATGCCCCTTTTTAGCTCTTTAGGACCCAAGTTATCATGTGTTCAAGGCTCCCCGCTTGCTCCTCAATGATCATCTGCAATGCACTATTTAAATGCATAGAAATACGGGTTAAGTTGTGAGTCTGTTTTGCGTAGTAACATATGGACAAGTTTTGGCAAAAATGTCTTTGCATAAAGGACTTGGTATGTATTCGTTGTAATTCTGAACGTCTGTTGCAGCAACGCTTGGACACATTTTGTCACACCATGCATTGAAGCCCAGAGTATATATTGGATGCATGAAATCTGGACCTGTCCTGTCTGAAAAGTAAGCATTATGTGGATAAAATCTCTCGCTTGAGCATAATAAGTTAGCGCTGTTATTTAGATTTGTTTCTGCCTTCCTCCAGGGGTGTGAGATACTATGAGCCGGAGCACTGGAAATTTGGGGAATCTGGAAACAAGTATTTCCGACATGCTACTGGACAATTATATGCTATTTCAAAAGATCTAGCAACATACATATCTATAAACAAGTGAGATAACCTGTCTTCTACCTTTCGAGATATAGTTCAACTTGGAACATTACACTGACTTAGTTGTTTCTATTCCTACTACACCAGGCATATCTTGCACAAGTATATAAATGAGGATGTTTCATTAGGTTCTTGGTTCATTGGATTAGATGTTGAACATATTGACGATAAAAGACTTTGTTGCGGTACTCCGCCTGGTAAGCTTCCACTACTTCATGTCTTTCCAGCTTCCACTTGATTTTCGTCCAGTGTCATCACTCAGAAAGCCCGGTCATTATATTGCGCTCCTGAAACATAATATTTGGAAGTTGGAACGCTACTTCATGGATAGAAGTATGCTAAATGTTTTCACTGAGGACTCACATGGTTTTCTCGTCTTCCAATCATAGATTGCGAATGGAAAGCTCAGGCGGGGAACATCTGCGCCGCATCATTTGATTGGCGATGCAGCGGCATATGCAACTCCGAGGGAAGGATCTGGGAAGTGCACAATAAGTGCGCCGAAGGCGAGAAGGCGCTGTGGAATGCCACTTTCTAGCGCACAACAAACATCAAAGAAGATTGTCTGTTGTAGCTGTATAATAGATCATCCCCACTTTGACTGCCGGTGGCGGTGAAGATGAAGATGAAAACATCAAAATGTTTGTACATTTCACACGGTGCGTGTGTATTCATTTGTAGGTAGCTGTGATTTTGTGACTTGCTAACACCGACGAAGAAGCGGACCACAGTTTTTAGGTAGTGTCTGTCTGCCGGTGGCGGTGAAGATGAAGATGAAGAAGGGTATGTGAGGTGATGCATTCTTTCGCGCGATAATTGTTCATGGTGGTCATTTTATACCGATCTCCTGTACTGTATGTATGGCTGCCGACATGTGAGACTGAAAATAAAAACTTTACTGTCTCCTTGGTGCCTCATTTTCCAATAAGAATTTCTGAAGTGTTTCTTGTCAATTGTAACCTTTATTCCGGAATCTGGTATCCACTTTATATACCAGAAAAAAAAAGATTTGGAGACATCTCACTTTACAAGTAAATTCAGTCTGAAGCTGCCATCGAACCTTCTGCGAATTGTGAATTTGTGAGCTATGCTTCTCCGAGCAGATGGTAAGACACCCACAAAAGAGAAAGGACCACCTGTCAGTGACACGCTGCTCATCCGCGTGTACCAACGTACTCTGCCCGTACGCGCGCCAAGGGCCAGTGATAGCATCGTCAACCATTTCCAAATTTCGCCGCGCTCCCGTTTCCTTCCCTTCCCGCCATCGTTTCCCTCCACTGCTCACGCCTTGGCGCCCCGCGCCTTCCCTCAATAAATCTCCTACTCGTCCCCCGCCAATCTCACACCAAGCAAATCCACATCTCCGCTGCTCCACCAGTCCCCGCCTCCTCCGTCTGTCCATGGACCGCCGCGTCCGTGCCAGCTCCCGCGAGACCGAGCGCGGCCTCCACCACTACCGGTTCCTCCGCCCCGGCGCGCTCGCGCGGCTCCGGGACTCCAGGATCGTCGCCCGCTCCATCCGGTCGTCGGCGTGCCTCCTGCTCCCCCGGTCCGTCCCCGCATCTCCTGCGCCGCCGCTGGTCAGCCTGGCAGAGCAGGGCGGCGTGCCGTGCTTCCTGGGGACGGGCGGCTGGGGACCGGGTCGGTACCCGCTGCGGAGAAGGGTGGCCGCGGCCAGGGGCGTGGCTTTCTTGCCACCGCCGTCGCCGTACACGGAGGCGTTCTTCGACACGCTCTCGCCGTAGCCGGATCTGTGGCCTGGCGCTGAGATTAGTTAGGGACCTTAGATTGGCGCTTAGTTCAGTACAATCTGTGCAGACGGTTTGCAGTTTCTTGTTTAGCTTAATAGTGTGTCGAATTTGAGGAGGAATAATCACATCAGATATTTCTTGTTCTGATTCAACTGTAGCCTTGAGTATTCCTCACCTTTCGAGCCTAGTTGCAAACTTGCAATGCAATGCCGATGCTAACAGCAGCCAAGCGGCGGATGCTTCATCTCTGCATTTGTCACATTGGTTTCCTAATCCTAAAAAATAGTACTTACATTCAACTACATGGTAGGGTATCGATTTGGATCTTGTAGTGCGTGCTCAGATGATACTAATTGATTTGAAGTGAAACTGGCAACATTGCCTATTTCCGGAGATCGGATGGTCTGTGTGTTTTGATCTGGTCGAAACGAACTGAATCTGACTGCGAAAGGTGTGTGACAGTGAGCCCTTTGTTGAACTCTAGGAAGCGGCCGATGGTGCGTCAGCGTGAGCAAGAATCAGAGGATGAACAGAGCTGGACAGGGGAAACCAGGGAGTAGACGTTGATGGAGGTCCATGAATTAGCGTCCTTGGATTGGATTAATCTGGACGGTGGATGGCACAGGTAAATCACCTGTGCTGCCCTTGAGCACGTCCGGGAGCCGAGAGGAGCCGGTTCGTAGCAAAGAGACGTTAGAATAGATTGATTTTGTGTCCTGAACATGGAAACTCGCCATGACAAGTTTTGCCATTCCCAATCACCCAATCAGCCTTCCATGCATGCGTCTTCCCTTTCCATGCTTGCATCCTTCCTGCTCAATCACTCAAAATTCGTACTACTGATCAATCAATCAACAGTCACAAATCTTTTTGATACCGGCGCTCCCTTTCCATGGGGTCACCCTCCCTGCTCTCTATATACCCAATCTAGAGACCTCTCCTTGCATATGTGCATGCCATTCTGAGATCATTTCCAATTTTTCGTTAGAGGAGCCGTTGCCCGTTGGTCATGACGAAGGAGGGGACCTTTGGCGAGGCCGGCGACGGCGAGGACCGGAAGGGGAAGAAGAAGACGATGGGAAGGCAGAAGATCGAGATGAAGCCGATCGAGTGCATGGAGAAGCGGCAGGTGTGCTTCTCCAAGCGCCGCACCGGCCTGTTCAAGAAGGCCTCCGACCTCTCCGTGCTGTGCGGCGCGCACGTCGCCGTCGTCGCCTACTCTCCCGCCGGGAAGCCGTTCGTGTTCGGACACCCCTCCGTGCAGGCCCTCATCGACCGCTTCACGGACGCCTCCGAGCCCGCAACGGCTGCGGCGGCGGCGGCGGTGCACCCGGCGCTCCTCGAGGAGTTCAGCCGCGAGTCGGATCTCCTCGCCAAGGCCATCGAGGCCGAGGCGAGCCGGAAGAAGGCGCTCGACGAGGCAATGCGCCAGGCCGGCGTGTGGACCGGCTTGGACGACGCCAAGCGCTCGCTGCCGGAGCTCCTCGCCATGCGTAGCAACCTCGAGAGGGTCCAGGCTGAAGCGGCGGAGCGTGCCCACGAGTTCATGGCCAAGGAGGCGATGATGCAGAGGGCGACGAGCACCGACGTTGGCGGCGGCGGCGTCTTCCACTACCCCGGCGCCGGCACGTTCATGGCTGATGGCGGGGTCAACAGCCATCACGATCAGGCTGTCATGGACACGCAGATGACGATGATGATGGGCGGCGGTGTTGACCATGCGCTGCCTTTCGCTCCGCTGATGTTGCCTCCTCCTCCGATGCCGTATCCGCCCAACAACCACTGCTTTGATCTCAACAACGACCATTGCCCCGTGTTTGGAGCGGAAGGAATAAACGGGGCAATGACATGCAACTTCTTTTGATTAGAAGTGGGCTATTTTAGATTCGTTTGATTAGCTTGTCTATTAGTAGTATTAGCATTGCTTAAATAAAGAGTGAGTTAATGGTGAATAATGTCATTGTTCCTTAGGACTAAAATGTGGATGAATAAAGCGTGTTAGACTGACTCCAACAATGGCAGGCAATTTTGAGAGGCAAACTGTCCTTTGACTTGTGTGAACAGTCTTTTGCACTTGGTTCGTTTATCTTCTTCTCCAACAGACGCAATGCAGCGAACTCACCTCACCCCGGCCCGGGCCGTTGCGCCACGCGCTGCCGCGCCTCCGCGCCGCGACCACGACCTTGCGCCTGCGCGCCCCGCCACACCGCGCTCGCCATGGCTGCCTCCACGCTCGCCCCAGCCGCTCCCCTCGCGCCCGCACCCTGTCCGCCCTGCACGCACGCGCGTGCCGCGCCCGTCCCCTGCTCCGCCTCCGCTGCCGCGCACGCGCCGCGCCCCGCCTCCACGCCCGCGCCGCGGCGTCCAAGTCGGCGACGACCAGCTCCGTGCCCAAGTCGCCGCGCAGCTCCGCGCCGTCCCGCGCCCCACGTCGCCGCGAGCCCTACGCGCAGCGCGCCGCAGCTCCGCTCGCCCCGCGTACGCGGCGCAGCAGCGAGCCGTCGTACGACTCGGCGAGCGGCGACGCGGACGCCGACTGCTGCGGCGGGAGGACGCGGAGCTGGTCCGGCGTGTGGGCGAAGAAGCAGACGCGGCGGCGGCGGCAGGCCGTGCCGTCCTTGCAGGGCTACAGGCGGTAGCGCGCCGGGTGGAGCCAGCCCTCTAACACCTCAAATCAAGGCCTCATCTGCGAAATCGAGCCCGCAGTAGATCGAATCGAGGTTCATCGCCGCTGCCGTCATGGAATTTCATTCGTGCTTCGTTCGCGGCGAATGGCGAACCGTCACGCTCGCCCCGCGCTCCGTCACGCTCGCCCCGGCCAGCCGCGCACCAAGCTGCTGCGCGCCCCGGCCAGCCGCGCGCCGAGCTGCCGCGCGCCGCCTCGCCCCGCCGCGCCCTCGCTCGCCTTCTTCCCGCGCCCTCGCTCGCACTCCGATTGGTCGAGAGGATGCATGAGGAGGAGAGAGGGCGTCCATTTTTCCATCGCCTCTCTCCTCCATACAAATTTGCCTTCCCCTTTGCCTCTGCTGTTGGAGCTGGTTTCAGCGTCTACAGTGTCCATCAGAGAGCCATTTTTGCATTTGCATAGCTGTTGTTGGAGTCAGTCTTAGTGTAGTACAATTATAAAGCTGTTAATTTTGCATGTGCAATAATGCCAAGCTCGTCCACAGGCGCTCGATTCTGAGTGCCGCCTCGGAGTCTCGGACCGGACGCCAAGCTCGCTAACGGGGAGGTCAATTTTGAGGTTTGTGCACCAGTGTTCAACTTCGCGGTCCGCGGACAACGAGCTCTTCATACTCGGCGCTCGATTCTGAAGTCTGCCTCGAGTTCGGCAGCTGACACCCGATGTCATTGCCATTCGCATGGTGCCGCCGCCGCCGCCGCCTTCCAGCCCCCTCCCCGCGTGGGCGGCGTCCAACGCCCTTTTCCGCCGCCACCGCCGGCTCCTGCCGCTCCTCCTCCCGGCCACCTCCCTCCGCGCCCTCCTCCCCGTCCTGTCCCACTGCGTCGTCTCGGGCCTCGCCCGCAACCCCTTCGTCGCGTCCCGCCTCCTCATCGCCTCCGCCCGCCTCTCCCTCCCCTTCTCCCTCCTCCTCCTCTCCAGCCTCCCCGCGGCCTCCCTCTCGGCCTTCTCCTTCAACTCGGTCATCCGCGCTTCCCCGCCGCGCCTCGCCCTTCGTTTGTTCGACCAAATGCGCCGCCGCGGCGTTCCGCCGGACCCCTACACCCTCCCGTTCCTGATCCACGCCTGTTCCGGCGGTGATCCTCCACTGTACCGGTCCTTGCACGGCCATGGCTTCCGCCTCGGCTACGGCTCCCACCTCTTCACGCAGACGGCGCTGATCAACATGTACTTTGCATGCGGGTCGGTGGTTGCCGCTCGCAGTGTGTTTGATGAAATGTCGGCGAGGGATGTAGTTGCATGGACCGCCATGGTATCCGGTTATGCAGACTCCCGGATGTACCTGAAATCTGTTGAGGTGTTCCAGGAGATGAGATGCGCTAATGATCTCGTTCGGCCAAATGTGGCAACGGTGGTGTCGGTTGCTTCTGCTTCTGCCGGGCTAGGCTCCCTGGAGTGTGCTAAGGGGCTGCATGCATATGTGGAGAAAGTGGGCTTGGAGGGCGAGTTGATTGTCAGGAATGCGTTGATAGATATGTACAACAAGTGTGGCAGCATTGAGTCGGCTCGTGGCTTGTTTGGTCTGATGCGCGAAAAGGACCTGCATTCATGGACTGCGATGATTTCAGGGTTGGCTTCTCATGGGCATGGTGAAGAAGCAGTTGCTTTGTTCTTCAGCATGCGGGAGGAGGGAGTAGCGCCGGATTCAACTACCTTCATTGTTGTTCTGTCCGCTTGTAGCCACGCTGGATTGGTGGATGAGGGGATCAGTATCTTCCATTCCATGGAGACTGACTACAGTGTAGCACCAGACATCAAGCACTATGGCTGTATGGTGGACCTTTTCAGCAGGGCAGGCCTGCTTTCCCGTGCTTATGAGTTAATTTGCACCATGCCTTATGAACCCAACTTGGCAATTCTTGGGGCATTGCTGAGTGCATGCAGCATCAACAATGAACTGGAGATTGGGGAGCTCGTTCTCAACAAGATTGAGTCTGTTTGCTCCTATAAAGGAGGTGCTGATGTGCTTCTGTCCAACATTTATGCTAACCAGAACCTTTGGCATGAAGTGGATACCATCAGAAGGAAGATAAGAAGTGAAGGAATTGCCACAAAGCCACCTGGTCAGAGTTTGATTGCAGCAGAGGTTCCTTTCACGAGTTCATGATTACAGATTGAGCAAGTCTGCTCAGTGTAGCAGCCCTCGTACTGGACAGGTTAGGAAACTTGTAAACAAATCCATCTTTTCCCTAAAAAAAACCTGGGTATTCAATGTCAGCTCACATTTTACTTGTTTCAAGATGCCAATACTCGTGGTTGAACTGTTAGAATATGAACTTGGCATTGCTCATTTAGTGGCATTGCCCTTCTAGATGCAGAGTGTACTAATTCCTTAGTGTAGATATTGATCCATACGTGACATGCTTGGGTTGTTTCATCATATATATAAGTAAAAAATGGGTTTTGGTTGATAGATTTGTTGGCACCATGTAAAGGTCATGTGATATACATTCTTATGGCAGTTACTGAGGAGCTCGAGCTTGATTTGTTGACTTATTGCTCCTGTTTGATCAGCATCAAACGAGGCCAGCGGAACCTGATGAACTTAATATGCGTATGAAATATTACGTCTTCACGGGCATTCTGAATTGTTCTTATCTGCTCTCGGCTTGTGTTATGTAGTCTCAAAGTATTTTAGGGGTTTTTGGTTTTGATTTATTAGAATTTCTTCCAGTTATTATTCTCAGTCACCCAAGAATTTGCAGGCTTTGCTGTAGTGATCTAATCTATTTTATATTCCAAATTCAGCTGTGGGAAACCTGATTCCATGTCTAGGCATATCGCTTTTCAAGCCACACTGTCAGCAGATTGCCCTTGATTTCACAACATAGCAAATTTTTTCTAGAGACCTGGCGAGAAACTGCAAATTTTTGCTTTCTTATATATAAATTACTGTATTCCTGGCTTTCTGCAGTGAAGTGCACATCAAATAGACATGGCCGAAAACCTGAATTTACAGTGACTTTGACTTTTTAGTTGATATGATACTTGAAATCTCTCCTTTTCTTGGACTTTCATATCGATATGATGCTGGAGAATATCAACCGAACCTTTTGTTTGCTTGATATGTCAGGAGAAGGGCTCTTTGGGATTATGCTTTTCGAAGATAGTTGTAAAGTCAATCTGAGATATGTACACCCCTCCTTCCATGCCACCAAAGCAGCCTGGCGACCTGGTGAGAACACCAACCTCCCCTTCCCCCATTTCTAGAAACAAGATGAAACATCATCATAGGTGCCGTTCGGATCCCCCTCTAAAGTGCCCTCTAAACTTTATACCCCTCTAAAGTAAAAAGATCTTACTATTTAGGGGTACTAAATAAAATTTAATTACAAAACCTTTCTGCAGACGGGCGTTATTTTTCGAGACGAATCTAACGAGCCTAATTAATCAATGTTTTGACACAGTGATGCTACAGTAACCATCGTCTAATCGCCGCTTAATTACCCTCATTACGTTCGTCTCGCAAAATAGAGGGGGGGTCCTGGACTTAGTTTTGTAATTTGACTTTGTTTAGTACACATAAATCGTGCCGGCATCTTTGATGTGACTGCTACAGCACCCTCTAAAATGAAACGAACGCACCCATAGTTTTTGAGACATCTTATTTCTGATTTACAAGATAAAACTCTACGCCAGCAGCTGCTCTGCATAGAAGTACAGAACTACTGTCTTTTGTCGTACGTCCTGTTCCACAGGATCTTGCTGAGGAGGGATGCTGGGGTTGGGGACAAGGAACAACCAATGGTGGCCTGTTGGTAGCCAAGCTGCTTTCTGCACTGTGGTGGTGGGCGGGCACCGGGCACACGCACGCAATGTAACCGGTGCTTTGCTTTGCTTGCCTGTCTGGGATCGGATTCGCCCGCCGTTCCATACTCGCCCCGGGGCAGATCACATCATATGTCGGCCGCGGCTCCTCGCGTTGACATAGGGCTTGTTCTGTTTCGAATCTACTCAATGGTTATGAGTTGTTTGGAAGAAAGGGGTTGTTTTGGAATATCTGAGGACTATCGTCGTGAACCAACTTGGCAGTGATGTCCGTATCAGTGTCCAAAAATGCCGTTAATACAGTAGCTCAAATCCTGCATCTCAATTAGAAGTGGCATGTCTCTGCATGTGGCAAGAACGCACGACAGAAGATTTGAACAGAGTCCCTTCCTGCTCCCCAGAATTTCAGGAATGCACAGTGCTTACGCAAGTGCGGGCCGGCACTGACACATCAAGGCAGCTGAGGGGAGCAGGTGGCGCAGACGACAGATAGGTACACCTCGCCGTTTTTTTGTCTGTCTACCTCTGCCTGTTTTGTGCCACCCGCGTCGTCCTTGTTTTCTTTCCCCATTCAGATCCGGCTCCCACTGCTCATCGTCCATTCCCTTTTCTGGTTCGACATCTCTCGCCGCTACGTATACGTCTTCCCCTTCTGCCTTCTCACCACGCCCCCCTTCTGTCTCCCTCCCTCCCTCTTCCATCGATTCAGAGCTCCGCGAATTCGGACTGAGCGCGACACCAGGCCCGCGCGGCGCGGCGTGCCTCCCCGTCTCCAGTCTCACCGCCGCGACGAAGCCCGCGCGGCGCGGCTTCTCTTGCTTGCTTTCCGGTGCGTACGTATGCTGCTCTCTTGCTTTCGATACCACGCGCGTGTGATTGATCAATTCCGTCGCAGTTTTGACGGTTCGTGTTAGCCGCCGTGCGGCTTGTGACCGTGGGAACCCGCCGGGGGCTTGGGCTTGGTATCGTTAAGCGGCTTTGAGAGGAGGCGCCAGCTGCCGGGTTCGAATTGCAGCGTGCGATTCTGCCTGGTTCTAGCTAGCATCGGCGATGGAATCGGTTGCTTCTTATTCTCCATTTCTCCGTAGCTGCGCATTCCTTTGCCCTTCCACACTCTTTGCACATATGCAGCGTGCGCCATTCTGGAATCTGCGCGTTGCCTCGCGTATTTTCTTGGTTTGGGACAGGGAGACAAGCTCGTAAACACATGGAGCCTTAGCTACCTTCTTTGCCTGGAACGCTGGTATTCAGATCGTAAGGTAGAGATAGATTATAGTACCTCACACACAGTCGCCTTCCTGGGTTGAGCTCGGAATAGCTGTTGAAGTCTCTCGTCAGCAACTGCAACGAGTACCTGCAACTTCTCTTGACAATTGGTGCTTATTTTGGATGATTATGTAGGTGAGTCGACATGGAAGGTGTTGTTGTGAGGAGGGTGATCCCTTCGGACAACAGCTGCCTCTTCAATGCTGTTGGGTAAGTTTGGTCATTGTGCTGTATCCGTACTGTTGAATTATTGATGGTTATGCAAGTCGACCTGTTGCTTATTATACATTGCAACACGTTTTTTGTTACAGGTATGTGATGGAACACAACAGAAATAAGGCTTCTGAGCTGAGACAGGTGACTTAGCATCTATCCATTTGCTGTCTTCAAATCCTTGCCTCTGGTTTTTCATGCTGCTAGGCTTTGATATTTTCAAAATAATATGTTATTGAAGGGGGGAAAAGTGATAAAGCCTAATGGTACTGTGCAAACTTGCATCGGTGGTTGTGTTGTTGTATCACGCTGATTAGGAAGTTAGACAAACCTATTTCTTAATTTGTTCCTGCTACCATTGTTCTGCCTACTGAAAAAGTCACACTTTCATGTACAACTGCATTAGTTGGTTGGGATAGCTTGCTGAATGGAATAGTCACATCACGTGCTGTTGGATTCTAATCGAACTTCATATAGATTAGTTAGATCTATGAGCGTGTCAGCTGGTTGAGTGTTTCTTCATTATCCGGTAAGGCTGTAGCGATTCAATGGCCTTAAAAGGGTTAATACGAGATATGATGATTCACCCACCATCACTGTATTGTTGAATTCGAAACAATAATCATGGCAATAGGTAAACTCAGTGGGGTTATGATAAATTTACTGTTGATTTGTATCCCTATGGCGCTCCTTTTGCAGCTAGAAATTGTTCTGTATATAGTTCAAATCTGCACACGTTATTCCTTTCTGCTTACTCTCTGAACCTCTATAATGTGAGTTGTGACACTGCTACTTTCTCTTCCCTCTTTGTATGAAGGTCATAGCAGCAACAGTTGCTAGCGATCCTGGAAAGTTTAGTGAAGCATTTCTTGGCAAACCAAATGAAGCTTACTGTGCTTGGATTTTGGACCCTGAGAAATGGGGAGGTGAGTTTCAGTACTGTTAATGCCGTACAACATTAAAACTGAAAATACTCACATGTTTCTGTGCCAATATGTAGACTGTATATGGTCGTATCAGGTTCCAATGTTTGCATATTATATTAAAAACTAGCTATTTTCTTTTCCAAGGAATTACATAATGATAATTTTTTGTGTTCCTACATTAGAATATGATATCATGGAAAAAGTTGGGGATTCAAGAGCTTATGAGTTATGATGACCCATTAGGCATGTCCGCCGCAAATGGACAGACCTCGACCAGAATCCTACTAACTTACAGAACTCTATGATGGTGCACCGTGCACTAGCCAATCACATATTGATATAGTATTCCCCCTTGTCAATAGAATGTTTCTGTTGAGAAGATGTTAGTTTGTAATGATGATTATTAACAATCGTAAGTAAATCCATTTCGCCTACTTTGTATATCACTAATTTGAACACTTGTTCGTGAAGGAGCCATTGAGCTTGCAATTCTATCAGAGTATTATGGGCGTGAAATTGCTGCCTATGACATTCAGACCACCCGATGTGATCTGTATGGTCAGGTTAGTGATCTCACCCCCATCCCCACACAAATTTGCTTGTGCCATAAAATTAAGGTAGTTCATATCCTTGAATCCGTTGTTACAGGAGAAGAAATATAATGAAAGGGCCATGCTCATTTATGATGGCTTGCATTATGATGCTTTGGCTGTAAGTTTTCTTGATAGTTTGTACTAAGTTACAAGATACATCGTGGTATAAGCTAATTTATCTGCATTTGATTAACAAAAAATCAGATGTCTCCATTTGAAGGAGCACCAGAAGAATTTGATCAGACCATCTTCCCTGTTGATCATAGCCGTTCAATAGGTCCAGCAGAAGGTCTTGCCCTGAACTTAGTCAGGGAAGCACAGAGGTATTCATCTGTCTGCTTATTTATATTAACTGGACATACATAGTTTCTATGGCATTGAATAATGTCTCGAGCTTAGCATAGTGCATCTAACCTTGCTTTCTGGGACTGCTTAGCATACTGCATCATCTAACTTTATATCCTTATTTTGTATGTGTGCAGTAATCTAATTGAACATTATACTTACTACAAAATTGTGAGGGAGTTTAAGATCACAAAAAATATGCATGTGAGAGCAAAACTATGCACATCTAGTTTTTGAAATTGTTTCAGTGCAACCTAGCTTAAGTCCCTTATGGAACTTTTTTGTTAAACATGATCACGACTAGATTATTTAGTTTATCCCTGGAAGTTCTCAACCATGTTTGAATGTAATGCAAGGGTATACATTACTAGAAGATGAGCTTTTATTGGTGCAAAGCGCTTAGATTTTAGTATAAAGTTTGCTAACATTTAGCTGAGCATGCATTATGCAGGAAGAGGAGCTACACTGACACTGCAAACTTCACTCTGCGCTGTGGGGTGTGCCAGATAGGTGTCATGGGTCAAAAGGTAAGACGTTTCAAGCACAAAAGTTTTGAGCCAAATCTTCGAGCACCACATTACTGAAAATCCCAATCTGTTTGTGCACGATGCAGGAAGCTGTCGAACATGCACAAGCGACTGGCCACGTAAACTTCCAAGAATACAAATGACAGTCGAAGATATACTAATTCTGTCTGAAACTACTCATCCCAATTTGATGTTCTTCTTTTGCTGGATATGATCCATATGCTGTATTGCAACATTGTTATAGAGCAAACAAAATAATGGCTATCTTACGTTCTGAATCACGCAATATGATGTCAATACTGTCTGCCAATAACTCGTGTCAACTGTCGTCCTGATTCGTAGCATCCATGTAGCAGCCTGCTGGTTCAGTGATATTTCCCGTTTGGCTCACGTCTTCATTTTTTTTCGAAAATTACGTAACTGTTGTTGGCTACTCCTCTCTAATTTGAATGAGTTTTCAGGTTCGTTGGCCCATGGGCTGAACCCGGATTCGGCTACACATGGTTCTGTCGCGAAGTGCGATTGCGCGAAGGCCTCCCGTTGGGGAAATCACTTTTTATTTCAAGGGCTTGTTCTGTGGGCAGCATGTATGAGTCAAAATACAAACTAGATTCTGTAAAGCACACAGGATCTTTATATATTTTTTCTCTCGCACAAGCAATATACCAAATACGGCAAAGAATATTTGAGTTGGTCCCTGGTCAAACTTTCTGTGTTGTATTTTTCTCGAAAACCCAACTTTCTGTACTACAGAATATACACATGTCAACTAAACCGTAGTTCAGAATAAATCATGCTTGCTCCTTTTTTCGTGGACGTGCTACATTCCTTTCGAGAGAAATGAGATTAAAGGAGGGCTGGTCAAAATGCACATATATGTGATATTGTGATGCACAACGAAACCATGGAGCATATGCCACAAGATCCGGGCCCAGAAAAGATTAGCCATTATACATGATGAATCAAAAATAACAGTCACTTTTAGCTAAAGTGTGGGTGATCAGCGCCAAAAATAAAGGGTACATGATCGCAAGATTTACTTTACACTTTTCATTCCACACTCAATTACCATCGATCAGCACAATTGCTTGGCCCATGCTCAACCGTATTACTGTTTCTTGCAGAGGTATGGGCCCTGAAATATGCATAACTAATTCTGTCTCTCATGTTGAGAGAGAGAACACGTCACAATTGGGTATGGCTTTCTTTTCTGCCTTTTTTGACTCATGCATACACATGGCCACCCAATAGATCTCACCGACTCATCCTTTAGTCTCTATCATCACTTTCTCAATCCAATTTGAAATTTCCTCGTGACACATCGATCAATTGGCTCGGGTGATCCATTTTCCGGCTTCACTTTTCTTATCCCACGTTCAAATACTAAATTATTACGCTCCCTTTAACGTCGTATCATGCATCGCAATCCATTAACAGTGAGTCTAGTCGATCGCTACACAATTAAAATAAAATGCTCGTGGCGTCAGATTGAAAGCAACCGGAGATACATTTATACATTTGAAGACAATATAGTGCGTGATACGTCGTGTTTGTGCTCACTGCTAACACTATGGATAACTTCTGGATAAGAATGACAGTATATAAAAGATAATCCATGTAAATCAGCATTGCTGTTGGGTTAATTAAATCACTGCATGGTGGCAAACTGATCGAGTGCTCAGTCAGTTGGGTGCGACTTAGGATGTGTGCTACTCTGTATAACATTTCTGACTAATTATTCTATGAGTGTTTGCGTAAAACATCACTTAATATATATACCTTGACCCTGGCGCTTTTGGCTTTAAGTTGTCGAGTCGCACTTGATTAGCTAAAAAGCAAATTGCGTATTTGTCTCATGCTGTTGTGTGTTAGTAATATATTTCATCACGAGAGACAAGGCAGGAAACTTGCTGCATAGGCATCGCTACGTGCCTACGTGGCATGACATTGGCAAATTATGTCTTTGTCTTTAACGACATGCGTGAAGCTCAGAGCTTTGCTAGCCTCAGCAGGAGACATTGATTCCCTCCTAATCATCATCATTTCCCCTCTTGCCTCTTTGGGTCTAGACCATTCCTGCACAATGCAAAGCAAAATTCTTACTTTGTAGATTCTATGAACCTTGTCCCGGCTATAACACAAGTCTTGGTGTCAACTTGTGACCAGGCCACATGGCATATCATATCTAGGTACTTATCCTTATTAGGTCTGGTCCTTGCGGTTAATTATCCTCTAGCTAATTAATCATCAATTCCCTCAGATAAGGATTAGTGCCCCGCCCGAGGTTTTCCGAGCTAGGCTTTTGTTAGCACGTAGCTTTATCATGTGTGCTGTCACTCTTAAGACTATTTAAGCATATATTCCTTGCGCATGAGCGTGACAGTAGTGATGAACTTGCCTAATTATCTCCATGAATTCCATGTCATCAAGCTTGAACAATAATAATAGGTACTTTGTTGTAGATCTGGTGAGCTGTACTGATAGTTTCTGACCCACCCGTTGCTACTGCATTGCATAGGGGCTTAGCTAGGAATGCATCTGTAGGGTTAATTGACATTATGCGAGTCCTGGAATGGTTAGGTTCATGGGGTCCCCTGTCTATCAATGTGAGGAACCTAACCTAGTTCTGAAATGGCATATGGTTTCTTCTCAAGGAAACGAATTGAAATCGGTACGGTATATACTGTGTGTTTGATGTTATCCTATACTAGTAGAATTTTAGTTGTCCAAATATTTTATTTGCAACCAATCAATGGACCTGCTACTCCCAGGCATAGTTTGCCATCATGGATCCATCCAACACACAGAGATCCTAGCGATATAGTACATGTTCTGACCAGATCTGAATGAACTTCAAGAAGTGAACCTCACCGTGTGTACAGCTGAGCAGAGACTAGTTGTTACATTTGCACTCTATCTAGCTAGAAGGAGTACACACAAGAAGTGATAAGCATACATTAAAAGGTTGTATCCTACACATGACATACAAACGTAGAGTGATATTCTAATTTATTTATGATTTAGAAAGTTTCTTGGCCACCTATTTCTAGCCATTGCTTCATATTTTCGCCCTAGCTACTTATGGTACCTAACCAAGCTTTTCTTTTTGTTGATTGATAGTGGAAAAGCAGCTAAGGCCTTGGCCTTAACTTGGGGGAGAACAAGGCCATTCTTAGGAAGCATCATTGGATGCCTTTCTTGACCACTTTTGACAACACATATGCTATAGCGGCTCCATGAAATTGTCTGGTCATGCTCATGCATGCTTTTGCCGCCACATGCATCCTTTGTTAGGTTTTGGCCCGAGCACAGGCAGTTGGGCCCACTGGTCATGCTAGGTGGCCCCACCGATTTATTGGGTGGACGAGGACGGTGTGGGTGCATGCATGCAAGGTAGGAGGGAGACTATTCAATTGTCGTCAATCGCTACGTGCTACGTACAATGTGTTGGTCTATACGTACGATCGATCCGTTGTGCATTCAGCAGGCTGAAATAAGGCATGCTGTTAAATTCTAAGTTCATAGTGTCATTTCTTTCTTCCGCAAGTATATCTGCAGTAAAATTCACGATCACATACTACAACTACGTACTATGCTGGGCCTGGAAATCCATCCATCCATGCATGAAAGAATGATCCATGATACATGATCCATCCATGCAGAATCAGTTCCTGCACCCTGATGCTGCTAATCAGCGCGAGCATTTTGCAGAGTCTCCCAGTCCATGCAGAAGCCTGCACCACGGATTTGGTCAGCTGGCTTTTAGCCTGCAGGCCGGACTGAGTGTACCTTGTCCGATAAACTATAGATTGTGTACAGCACCAGTGCAAAATGCTTTAGACCTATAGATATCGAGCAGGAGTAGTATACATTTACATGAGCTAATCATTTCGATATTATTCTCGCTAGGAGTTTCCAAGGTCACCGACACCGACAAAATATCAGGGGTCAGAGTGAGGTTGCACTTGCATGCAGCAGCGCATTGGAATGCCAGGTGCTCATAAGCCATTGGTAAGAAATTACTCCTAGCTATTATCCATCAGTAGTAAGAAAAAGATCAGCTGAACTAGTCATCACATACATTAATGTTACTACTTAATTACATTCCAGATCTGAACCTCCAATTTGCCACGATTAATATCTCTTGCAACGTACTACTGTAGAAGTGCCGCTGCACTATTAGCCGGTCCGCGCTCACAGCGCCGCTTCTGGGTGATTAGTTGATGCCAATTTATGTCCCTGGATTCATTCATTCATTCATTCAAACCGGTGACAATTGTACAGCGGCGGTACGGGCACCCAGTCACCTAGGAGCACGATTCCACTGTTCATTGACGCAGCAAAGGGATGGAAAGGAGATGAGACCACACACGGTACATGTGCAACGCAGTAATGCGCGAGTTAGCGTAGAGGCTGGTACGATGGACGATGGTATATGGATTGGACGGGCCGTTGCATTTGCGTGCACCGTCCTTGCAGAAATTTCCAATGGCTGGTAACGAAGGTACGTAGTACAGGTAGGTGGTGAAGGAAAGATCGCCATCCAGCTCAAAAACTTGCATTATCCACAGATTGCGTATAATTAAGTTTCAGTATAAGAAATTACACTACTGTAACTTCTCTGCATGAAAGGGGTAAGCGTCCTAGGAAAAAGTACAATTTACTCATAAGAGGATGTGTATGTTTCATATACCAAAATAAATAGTACAATTAGTTATTTAGTTTGTACCAAAAACATATAAATGACGTATATGTTGTGTATGAACAAATTAAATTGATGATGCGTTAGCAAAATAAAGAATACTCCGTGCAAAAAAAAAATAAAGAGTACAAACTTGCATCGAAATGTCAATGTCAAATTCATATCTAGCAAATTCTAACTGTTCAAGCTAGCTAGGGTACCAGAAAACACACAATGCATAACTCCTCAGCAGGCACATTTTAAGTTTTTACCACACTAAGGTAAGACGTACAGTTGCACGATCTATATGGCACCTACCGTTTGTCCGTTTGGAGGTATTGCTCATGCCTACTTATGAGCACGTTGCAACTCTCTGTCCCTCCTAGCCTTAGATCATTCCCCACACTGCATCCTGCAAATGAATTGGGCCTGTCTCACCATCATTGCCAATGCAAGGAAACAAAATACTAAAGGATAATTACACTTGACTCTTTCCTTGGATTTGGCTATAGCTTCACACAAAGAATCCAGCCCCTTCTCCAAAGTGGTCATGGAGAGAGACATATAGAGATAAGACTCAGGAGTGAGCTGAGGGACCATTTTTAGGTAATAGGTACCACAACATGAGCAATAATATGGTCCTAGCAAGCTCTGCAGTACTGTGTGCATGGATGAGAGCCGATAGGCACAATTCATGACAAAGTTTTACTGTGATAGATGAGGTCCCAAGAAACGGTATCATTTTCATTTAGTTCCCTTCCCTAAGTAGAAAATTCATGCTTGCAGTTTAGTGTTACAATTTCTCTTCTGCATCACCATTCTCTGATCTGCAGTCCCACAGCCGGACCAGAGGTCGATTTATCGATTCTCTAACTGGCCAAACTTCAACGTCGGCAGCTATTTAGAACAAGCACAACAGTTACAATTGGAGATGGGCGCACCAATGGATAAATGGGCAGGCCCCAATGGATATTGCACCAGACTTGTACAAGATAGCATACAGGAAAAACAAAACGGTGCAGCAAGAGCTGCATGACCACCAGTGGGCTAGAGGGCTCCTATGGCGAATGGATAATCTTGATCAGATGGCGCAGTTCTTAATGCTTTGGGGCCTAGTGGAACAAACACAGCTCAATGACCAGCCAGATCAAATTAAGTGGAACTGGACAGCGCACGGACAATATACAGCAAAATCAGCCTATTTGGCACAATTTAGAGGATCATACAACACCTTTGATGCAGTAACCATTTGGCGAGCCCATACCGAGGGAAAGCACAAGTTCTTTGCATGGCTTCTTATGCAGCAGAAAATTCTAACAGCTGATAAACTAGCAATTAGAAATTGGCCGTGTAATCTTATATGCCCACTCTGCAACACAGAGCCTGAAACCGCACTCCACTTGTGCCTTAATTGCACATATGCTCGGCAGGTATGGCAACTAATCAGCAGCTGGTCCAACAATGCAGTGCAAGCACCAGAGCTGGAGACGACCTCGATACAAGAATGGTGGAACAAAAATTTTGAGCGAACCCCAAAAGATCAGAAGAGGATCAAAGCGGCAGTGATGATCTACACGGTATGGCATATATGGAACGAGCGCAATCGCAGGGTCTTCACAAACATAGCCATCCAGCCGTCGGAGGTCACCAGAATAATTAGAGAAGACATGGCGCTGAGAGCTAGAGCATGTGGTCAGCCGCAGCTACATGTTCAGCAAAATGAGCAGGAGAACTACCAGTTGGATATGTAATAAGCACATAATTTGTCTAGTACTAAAACTCTCTTTTCTATCTTAATGAAAAGGCAGTGCTCCTGCCTCATTTTCGAAAAAATTCTGCTCGTGAGGTAGTCTGGATAGAACATTATTTTCAGACTGACAAAACTTAGAGTAGGGAATGTGTAGACAGAGCATTTTTATCACCATCCGACAACTACAAATGTTTATCCGATCAAGCACGCGTCTTGGTAAATTAATTGGTTTGCAGCAGTGTGGCACCACCAAGAAAGAACGAAACAAAGAAAATGACTTTAATGACTGTTAATTAACAGAAAGCCTGTGCTGGAAAGAAATAATTTAAGGATTACTAGTTCAGATGGCATTAATGATACCAGGACCAGACCAATCATCCTCCTTAATCTGCGCCCTAACAGTCAGTTTCCCGGAACATTCCAGTGATCAACTAATCCATGAAGATTGCTTTGAAAATTTGTGGAGACAAGATGTCCTCGCGAGGTACGACGACGATGACCTGTTCTTTTCCAGCACAGGCTTTGCTTTGGCGCAAGCTTCCGATCCACAAGCAATACGCGTGTGCATATGCATGCATGGCCGTACGTACACGATGCAAGCATGGCCTAATATATATTTATCATCAGAAAATCGTCTAATCTTAATATTTTGAGGCGATTTTATGTGTATTCCATTCTTGTGCAGCAGCCGTTGGATTGGACGCATGATGGCAGTGGCTAATTGGGGAATGGACCTAAAAGTCCTTTTGAGGCCTACTCTGCTCTGTTGCGAGCAGGACATAGGGCGGGCGCACATCACAGAGCTGGGGGGACGCGTCGGTCAGGTCGCTGTCCGGGAGGAATCCAACTATCCAAAGCTCCTGTCCTGCTGGATCGTGTACGTTCCAAACGGCGAGATGCTTCTTGATTGACATCGGCAATGGCATCGCCATGTTTTCGCCATGTGATTGAGGAGTGCAAAACCGGCCAGAGCCGCCTTCAAAGGGCAACCGCTTTATCGGCTTTCCCACGACGTTTGGGTTTGCCTGTGCTTTTTTTGGTTTGCTAAATGGATGCTTGAATCTGTCATCATTCCTGCGAGATTCAAACTGTTTCGAACTCGTGGTTCGATTATTACTCACTCTGATCTGATTTTTCTTTTCTTGTCTTTAGGACAAGCAAACAGGATAGTACAAATTTGAACTCATCAAAGAAAAGAAAATCAGAGGGAGCAGTTTCAGTCTCAATGCATGACTTATCACAATTTCAGTCAAATTTCTACATTTTTTTTGGATTGGAACTGAAAATGCCGCACTGTTTGATATCGACTTAAATCGGTGTCGGCAATGAGGCGAGCTTGGATTCGGCTTTCCTTGTGGAATGGGATGGTCAGCTCTGCTTTTTTTTATGTGAACGTGCATGTATAGTAGTGACGCTGGATTCGTGGTCCTTCGTTGATGATGAACAGCTTGTATGAATAGTTGCAAGGGTAGCCGCTTTCGTGTGGAGTACTATGCCAAAAGGTGGGAATTAATCGGCATGCAAAGCCTTCAGTTCTGATTTGCATAGGAGTGCGTAGTTTTTTAAATGGCCAGTTCGTTTATTTCTTTACTACTACTGCTACTAGTACATTAAAGAGGAACCAGGCATGTACTCCGTACGCACTGTACGGAATTGGCGCAGATACGTACTCTACTACCAGAGGCGTATGTATCTGCGACGTGGACACTTTTTTCACCCCATCCCAGGGAATACACAAAGCCAAAATGTGGTGACCGTGGTGCATTTTATACTATCACTGTATGTACTGCGGTTAAAAGAGCTAAGTCAAGTCAGACTAATTTCCACGAGCATTAAGCAACGCTCATAATTAGCATCACATATAACACGTGTTGATTTGCTCTGTTCCTGTGCACACTGTCAATCACCAGCTTGACGAAAGCAAGCTAATCAGGGTGAATAAATACAGGTCAAAAAGGCAGGATCATGGAGGATCCATGAAACGCAGCCCCCACTTGATGACAATCGCTGAAACTCGATTCGGCGGCGCCTTTTCTTCCCAACACGTTTCGATCCCACGCCATTGGTGGTGCTGGTCGTGGAGCAGCCGGGCAGGGCAGGAACCAATGTCAAACCAGGCCATGTACATACATCCAGTAAAAGGAGAAAAAGAGGTGCAAAAACTTACCAGAAGCATGTATAGTTGCGGCAGCTGAGAGAAAAAGTTTGGTTTAAAGCGCATAGGGACGGAGAGAGGAGAGGAGCACCACTCGTGGGGTTAAAACTTAAAACCCCGAGGTGGAGCGCATAGGAGCGGCAGCACGAGGTGGAAGAAGCGAAGCAAGCAAACCAAGAAGCACACACTTCTCCGTGCAGGCTACTCCCACTGCTTACTTGTTGGAGCTCAGCTGCAAGCGCAGGCAGGGAGCTGTGACCCGTAAAGAAAGAAGCTCCTCTCCGAGCTGTCCCCTCCGGCGGCGGCGGTCGGATCTGCGGTGCGGCCGCGGCCGGGTCGCCTCGAGCTACTTCTTAAGCTCGCCGCGGCGAGATCTGAGGCGGCGACTTGTTCATTCGGGAGGTTTCTGCGTGCCTGGCCGGTGTGTCTCCTGCTGCTGCCGGAGCCGCAAAGGCGGCGCCTTTGCGCATTTCCGCCTCTTCCCCGCGAGCTCTGAAGCTTCCCCGGAGTTGGAACTGGGGTTCCTGCATCGACAGGCTCCCGCCGTCAAGTAAAATTTGAGCTCTCGGATCGAAAAAGGAAAAAAGAGGCTGCGTCTTTGCGCCGGCTGGCCGCGCAAAGCGAGAGGTTTGGCGGGTTCGGCGGAGGAGAAAGCGATGGTGCTTGGCGGCTCTGCCCGGACCGCGCACATGCTTGCAAGAGCGCGTGATTTGGTGTAGATAGAAGCAGCCTTTGCTTCTGTCCTCCCTCCCTTCCCATTCATTTGGTGCTCTTCTCCCTGTATCGGGTTGTAGATCGGTCGGCGAGTGGCGGCGGAAGAATGAAGCTCTCGCCGTCGGCCTCCGGGGGGCTCCCGGAACAGCCGGCGTCGCCGGAAGGTAAGGCGTCTTGTATTGCCATTCATTTCACGGGTTGTACCCAAATTTGTGCTGTGTGTTTAGCTCGTTAGTACTGTCCTCTTCTGTGGGTAGTTTAAGTTTGTGAGATATTGGTTTGCTTCTGTCCTTTGCTTTAAATTTCCTACTACTAGTAATTATGTGATCCAATTCAGTCCAATGTGGCAACATATCAATTCAGTCTTCTCTTGGCTGATTTGTATCGCTAGCAACATAAACTCTACCCCTGTAATAAATTAATAAAACACATGACGCGATCATTTTGGTTCTTCTTGAGTCCCTTATTTGGTTCAGTCGAACCAAATTAGTATGCAACTTTCTTTGATGCAGACTTTGTTCAGCAGAAAATGTTTTTCCTAGAAACTTCTGTTTGTTAAAATCCCTTTTGATATTCAAACACTAGTTTTGGGTATGGTTGCAGAATGCTTCCTAGGGCCTATTATTGCTAAATTAATGAGACAATTTGCAGACTTTATACTGCTAATCTGTTATGCCTTCTGCTCAAATGATTTTGGCTTTTCAGAAGCAGAAGAGCACAAGTGCTTAAATTCTGAGTTGTGGCATGCCTGTGCCGGTCCCCTTGTTTCATTGCCTGCGGTTGGTAGTCGAGTGGTGTATTTTCCTCAAGGTCACGGTGAGCAGGTTAGTCTTCTTCCCTGAACTTCAGATTTATACAGAAATTAGATATAAATATTGCAGAATTTATTGTCAACATCATGAGCTTTGCGTGGTCCTGAATTCCCTAACTTGCATCTGGTCAGATCTTAACTCGTTCTGCCAGAACTAAAGTTCCTTTTTCCTTTTTTCTTCTTCTTTTTTTGAAATGACAATGAACTTATTAAGTATCTACTTCAGGTAGCAGCGTCGACGAATAAGGAAATGGAGGCACAAATCCCCAACTATCCTAGCCTGCCTCCGCAGCTTATATGCCAACTACATAATGTGACCATGCATGTGAGTTTGGAGTTATATAATTCATCTGTACCAAGCAATTATTGTTGCTACCTCTTTGTTTTATCAGCTCTGCTGCATTTCTTCTTCAGGCTGATGCAGAGACAGATGAGGTTTATGCGCAGATGACACTGCAGCCACTCAGTCCAGTAAGACAGGATTTCCTAGCTATTCTCATCCTTATCTGTATACTTCTGCTTCTCTCTAGGAAACTAATTTTGGTTTGATTATCTTTGCAGCAAGAGCTCAAAGATCCATTTCTACCTGCTGACTTAGGCACCGCCAGCAAGCAACCAACGAATTACTTTTGCAAAACGTTAACTGCAAGTGACACAAGTACACATGGTGGATTCTCAGTTCCCCGCCGAGCAGCAGAGAAGGTGTTCCCTCCACTGGTATGTGTTATTGGTCAGTTATGTCATTTGATGATTTGAATGGATACTTTTCCTTCTCCATATCAAGTAAGAAAAAAACATTAGTGATTCTATAGGTTCCTTTGGTAATCCTGTAGGATTTCAGTCAGCAGCCTCCAGCACAGGAGTTGATGGCAAAAGATCTCCATGGAAATGAGTGGAAATTTCGTCATATCTTTCGTGGTTAGTATCTGTAACTTTTTGTTGTTTATTAATTAATTTTCTGATTTTTTGCCCTAGTTCCATACAGCCTTGTATCATATTATTCATGTAAGAGTCGCAAGTGTTTCAGTTTCATTTTATATTCAAGTGTAAAAGTAACCTAAAAATTAAATATGTGGGATAGGGCAACCAAAGCGGCATCTTCTGACAACAGGTTGGAGTGTGTTTGTTAGTGCAAAGAAACTGGTCGCTGGAGACTCTGTTCTTTTTATCTGGTATGACATTTTTAAGCTTTTCACAACAATCACTCAGTTGTTCACTTCCTTAAGCCTAGCATCTAGTAATATTTCCTGCTGATTGTATTGATGTTTTCATGTATGTCTTTGACTCAACAGGAATGATAACAACCAGTTGCTTCTGGGAATTCGTCGGGCAAACAGGCCACAAACTGTCATGCCATCATCGGTGCTGTCTAGTGACAGCATGCATATTGGTCTACTTGCTGCTGCAGCCCATGCTGCATCGACCAATAGCCGGTTTACTATTTTCTATAATCCAAGGTAAGCACAGTCTCTTAAATATCTGATCATTTACCTCTCAAATACTCAATGCTTCCCATGCACTTTACAGGGCAAGTCCTTCAGAGTTTGTCATACCATTGTCTAAGTATGTGAAAGCTGTGTACCATACACGTATATCTGTGGGCATGCGTTTCCGGATGCTTTTCGAGACAGAGGAATCTAGTGTTAGACGGTATGTCAACCTGTATTTATCTTGCATTGTTTGTTACTTTGTTACATGACTATTGCATTGGTTCCTCCCCTGTCATGATTTCACTTGCCTCCAGTGTTGGTATGTCATTGGAAGCCTTCTGTTTATTAGATTTCTTATTTTGTTTTCTGTTGCATTGTCCATATATATGCCGATCATGTTTTAATCTCAATTGCCAAGTGTTCTTGCAGATACATGGGAACAATTACAGGAATAAGTGATCTGGATCCTGTTCGCTGGCCGAACTCACATTGGCGTTCTGTCAAGGTAGACTTGGAATAAGCATCTCTCTTTTCCTATAGCTCTTTCTACATGCGCTTTCATGCTTCTTTACCTGTATCCTGCTCAAAATTTCACTTTGATTGTGTGTTGTACTTTTATACATCTAGCTTAAGCTATCAATCATGCTTTTCCATGTAGGTTGGATGGGATGAGTCAACTGCCGGGGAGAAGCAGCCTAGGGTGTCTCTTTGGGACATTGAGCCACTGACAACTTTCCCAATGTATCCATCTCCTTTTGCTCTCGGACTAAAGCGTCCATGGCCTACAGGCCTTCCTTCTTTATATGGTACAAGTTACAGTTGCACACTTCGCAACTCCTCATACTTGTTAATGCTTATGCTCAAATATCACCATTGTTCTTATTTCTGACTGTTTTTTCTAGGTGGAAAGGATGATGGCTTGACCTCTTCTCTCATGTGGCTTCGAGACAATGCAAACCCAGGTTTTCAGTCCTTGAATTTTGGTGGAGGTTCTAGTCCTTGGATGCAGCCTAGGCTGGATAATTCCCTACTTGGTCTGCAACCTGACATGTACCAGACCATAGCAGCAGCTTTACAGAGCAATGCGAAGCAAATCTCACCAGCAGTAATGCAGTTCCAGCAGCCTCAGAACACCGTTGGTAGATCTGCTCTTTTAGCTAGTCATATACTACAGCAGGTTCAACCTCAGTTCCAGCAACTTTACCACCAGAATGTCAATGAAACTCAAGGTCATTCTCAGCCTGAGTATCTCCAACAACAGCTTCAGCAGCAGCAGCAGCAGCAGCAGCATGAATCGCATGATCACCACCAGCAGCAACAAGGTGTGCAAAGTCCACAGAATCAACAAATCCAACAACAGAAGCACTTGCCCAACTTTCAGTCCTTGCCGAATTCATTGCCGGTTTTTACTCAGTTTTCCTCAGCCACTCAGTCTCCTGCTTCCACATTACCGACAGTTTCAGCATTCTCGCATCAACACAATATCCCAGACACAAATAACAGCTCTCTCACACCATCTGATCTCTCTGCCATGCATGAAATGTTGAGACCGTTACCTTCAGATGCAGCTTCAAGCATCCCTGGGGTGGCAAGAACCACCCCTGTGCCGGTATCAGATCCATGGTCATCTAAGCGAGTTGCAGTGGAGTCTGTTATCCCTACTCAGCCTAATGTTATTTCACCACAGATTGAACAATTGGATATGGCGCCTTGCAGTGTACCACAAAGCTCTGCATTAGCACCATTACCTGGACGAGAATGCTTAGTAAATCAAGATGGGAGCTCTGATCCCCAAAATCACCTCTTATTTGGTGTTAACATAGACTCACAGTCACTTATGATGCAAGGTGGCATTTCAAGCCTTCAGAACGATACTGGTTCAAGTGCGATTCAATATTCCACCTCCAGTTTCATGAGCCCTTCTCAGAATGATTTTCCCTTGAATCAAGCTTTAACTCATTCAGGCTGCTTAGATGAATCGGGATATGTTCCATGTGCAGAGAGTTCTGAACAAGTTAATGAACCGCCTGCTACCTTTGTAAAGGTGAGTTATGAGTCCACATCACGGAGCACTCATTAACAAAAATTTAAATTCTGTTACCTGGAGTACTTTGTGTTGACAATATATTTCTGTAGGTTTACAAATCTGGATCCTTCGGAAGGTTGCTTGATATCACTAGGTTTAGCAGCTACGATGAACTTCGTAGTGAGGTGGGGCGTCTATTTGGCCTTGAGGGCCAGTTGGAAGACCCTTTGAGATCAGGCTGGCAGCTTGTATTTGTTGATCGAGAGGATGATGTCCTTCTAGTTGGTGATGACCCGTGGCAGTAAGTTCTGACATACCTTACAAGTTCCTGATTTCCTTGTTATACTTGTTCTTTTTCCTCTTACATTCAATGGGTATGTGATATGCAGGGAATTTGTGAACAGTGTGTCTTGCATAAAGATACTTTCCCCGGAGGAGGTTCAGCAGATGGGCAAGCAAGGCATTCAGCTCTTGAGCTCGGCTCCTCCAAGAAGGCTCGGCAATGGTTGTGAAAGCTATATGAGCAGACAGGAATCGAGAAGCCTAAGCACTGGAATGGCTCCAGTGGGTTCAGTCGAGTTCTGAGATAGGGAGCTCATAGTCGTCGGTTTTAGGATGTCCGTTCTGAATGTTTTAACAGCTCATCCTAGTTTTGTGACTTGGAACCAAGTACATAGATGAAACGTAGTTCTATGTTACGCTTCGTCAGATAATCTTGTTATATGATAGACTGTTAGTAGTCATTACTACATTCTGTACACATGGCAGCACCTCGTTCCGTGGTATACTAATCCTGCTAATTAACTGCATTTGATTATCATCATATTCTTGCTGTTCCGTAGTGTCACACACACATGCTACTTGTTTTTTGGTCACATTATGTGTATTTAACTATTATAAGGATTAAGTATGCTTTGGTTCAGAACATGCTGTTGATGAGGGCAATGCAAGGTGATGTGCAGAAATTGCAAAACTTTGGAATTTGGGGGCGTTTCAAAGAATTCAGACCAGCGATCAGTATGCTGATCCTTTTCTGTTGTTTCACATGTATATAAACCTATAGATGTACTTCCAAATTACTAGTAATCATGGATCATGGATGTTATTACTTCTTCCTCCCAGGTTGATAGTTTTTCAGTTGCTGCCGTGATGATTACCACTGCTATATTCAGCAAAAGGCAGTTTGGTATGATCCTGAAAGCTCACGTTGATAGATAGATCCAAGAGGGAACTCACCTGAAGCATCATGCTTGTAGCAGACAATGACTTGCAGAGACATGGACCTGCGCCCTCTCAGTCATGTTCCTCCTGGGTCCGTCCCCATCCGACTGAAAGCCTCCAGTGGGGAGAGGAAAACAAAAGGACGGCCTCCCTTTTCCTCCCGAGGTCAGTGGCGCGTCTGGAGCTGAATGCGATGCCTCTCTTGCCATCACGAAAAACCATCCGTTTCTTCAGGCCTCCCGCTAAAGCAGTCCCTGTGCCGATCCCCTTCGCCCGCCGCGCCTTCCGGCGCCGCTGCCGACGTGTCGCGGCGGCTCTGGTCTTGGTTCGGTTGTGGATTGCGACGAGTTTAAGTGGAAGCATGTGGAGTGCTACTACGGCAGTGTGACACACGCACACCACCCGCCTCTTTTCGGAGATATGGGCGTCTTCTTCTTCCTCGACATTGAACGCCGTCACTTTCTCGGGTGATTCCTCCGTCCCGTTCAGATCTTTGGCTGGGGCCGGCATTTGGATCCCAGATCTTGCCGCTTGACCGGCTTTTTCGCAGTGGTAAGATCGAAACCTGGCGACTAGACTGGAGTTGGTTTGGTGGTGGAATATTGCCTCGCAATTTCTTTTTAGCGCCTTTTTTTCAGATGCCTTTCGTCAACAACAGTAATGCGTTCGGTTTCTCGACGAACACCACCAGTCATCGACTCATCCTCAATCATGCTTGCGAGCAGGGCATTGGCAGTGCGCGCGGCCACGACGGCGCTTCATTCGACTGGGCCACTTGGTAACCGGCGAGGCGCATGAACTTGGCCTGGTCTTGCATAGAGGCCCACTTGATTTATGAGCTTAGAGGCCCAAGTATGGGAGCACAGACAAGTTACATTTCCAGCCCGTAAAGCAGCCTCGATTTTGTTTTCCTTGGATAAGAGGCGAACCATACTTGCTCAAAAAACAACATGTCTAATGTACGCAGCTTTTTGTCATTTCAAAGTGATAATAGTGCTAATTCTAGCATGGTGCTAGTTGCAATGCACCGGATTAATTCATTTCCCTTCACCACTGAATATATATAATTCGATCTAATTACATCCATTTACTTACATAGGAGTATAGGACGCGCGCATGTATTGTGTTTTGAAAAAAAAATGTAGCCTACAATAAATTTATGAGATTTATGCAATAGGTTCTTTTTTGCTCTATATGCTACTACAAGTTTCCAACATGTTGGCGCATTGCCCCTGTCCTACTGGTTTGTAAATTTCTCGGAATGGCTGAGCTCAACATACGTAAGATCTAAAAGTCGATCAACTTAGACTGACTCCAACAGCCATTGCAAAAAGACATGCAAATGCGAAATGGCTCTCCTATGAACACTGTGACAATGCAAATCGTCTCCAACAGCATAGCCAAAAAGGAGAGAGACTTTGCCTTTGAGGAGAGAAGGAATGTAAAAGTAGCTTCCCTCTCTCCTCCAATGCATCTCAGGCAGCACTCCCGGTCCATGCCCTCGGCAACCACCGGCGTTACCTCGCCACCGGCATCCGCATCGGCTTCGGCTCCGCCTTCGGCTGCAGCGGCGCCACCGACAGCGCGCACGACGCGGACCACCACGCCCAGCCGTCCAAGGCCGCCGTCGAGCAGGCGCTTGTGGCAGACGGCGCGCGAGGCGAGCGGCGGCAGTGGCGGCGGGACCGTCGCGGGGTAGGACGATAGGGCGGACGGGGAGGGCGAAGGGAGGAGGAGGACGACGAGGGCGCGGGACCGTCGCGTCGGCAAGGCTGTCTGGGAGCGACAGCAGCTGCCCGACGCTCTTGACGTCGACTCCGCGGCGACCTCCGGCACGACGAGCTTCCTCGACAAGCTGCAGCGCGCCAGGAGAGCTGCGGCACGGCGGAGGCCGACGCTGCGGGCTCGCGCGCGCCTAACAGGGCGACGCGGCGAGGTCGCGCTCCGGCCCAGCCGCGACGAGGTTCTTGAATCAGGCGAGGTGAGCTGCGGCGCATGGCGGAGCGCGGCGGCGCGGGGCGGGTGAGTCGCGCGCGCATGGCAGAGCGAGGTGGCGCGGGGCGGGGTGAGCCGCGGCGCGAGGCGGGGCGCTGAGCGTGTGGCGGAGCGCGGGCGGGGCGCGGCGAGCGTGCGGAGCAGGAATTGCCTCCGTCTACCTTTTCTTTGTTGGAGACGTCAACAAAAACCTCCTCTCTTCTTTCACTGTACAGGAGCCAAATGTTCATTTGCCTCCCCAAAATGGCTCTACGTTGTTGGAGTCGGTCTTAGTATGTTCGTGGTCATCATCCTCATCCTAATTGGTTTGATGCGGAAACAAAAATCAGCGTGACTTCTCTCGCAAATTTTTTTTTTCTCTCGAAAAAAAAAATCAGCGTGACTTCATATAAGAGCGCACCGTGACTTCATAAAGGTCGATCGACTCAGTATGTTCGTGGTCAACATGGACCGTTTCAAGCGACCGACCAACGGGAAAAACAGAAGAACAATACCTGCAAGACCAAAGCTTTTCTCTTGCAGCACGTATATTCTTTTCCTATATGGCAGTATAGAGGCTACGCTACGCATGCTCGTACAGTCCTGCTCAAGAAGTAGCCAGCAGACCAACCCAGCTAGGCTCGGTCAATTCAATTAATTGATTCATTCTCCTCGCAAAAAAAATTAATTGATTCATTCGCAAAAAAGAAAATTTAATTAATTGATTGGGTTCAACTACGACTCCAACCACCACACGGATGTCACGAAATGCGCCGCAGTCGGTCGCGTTGCCACCGCGTCGAGCTCGATGTCCAGGCCTCCCGGGTTGTAGTACGTGACAGGCCATGTCCGGTTCGAGTCCGACCCGCGCGGCCCACACGGCTGCTCCGCGCCAGGGCCCGGCCCGAACCAGCTTACACGGGCACGCGGTCAACGGTTTGACCACCCCCTTCCTTCGTCTCGGCGAGGCGACCGGTCTTCCTCTGCTCTTCTCCACAGCGGAGAGAAGTCAAATACTACAGCACGCCACTTGGGAGCCACGAGTCCACAGACCGCGGCCCAGGGCGCCATTCTTCAACCCGAAACCTCGCCGCTGCTGCGCCCCGACGCCTCGTGGCGGCACGGCACTCGAGGTAGCGGTAGAGGCTTCGCCGAGCCTTCGAATTAGGGGGCGGCAGGGGAGACGGTTCTTGGGGCGGTTTCTACTGCGGGTTGATAAGGTGCGGTGCGTTCTTGGCTCGCGTTATTGACTAGCTGGAGCTGTTCGCGTCGGCTGGACTGGATTAGGTTCGGCCACCCTGCGCCGGCAGCGGCGGCGACGACTCAGGTGAGCTTGGTTGGTTTATCTGAATATATGCAGCGGGTGGTTCAAGATTGGGTTTTTGCTCCTGTTCTTGGCACCTTGTTGCTGTTCTTTGGTGGTCTTGATTTTGCTGTTGACTAAGCAATGAATTAGCCGAATAGGGGATGCTAGGCTGCTTGCTATGTTGATTGATCGATGCTCTCTGAATTTTTCGTGAGATGATCCTCTGAATGCAGAAGCTTCTTTCTCCAGCATGCTTTTAGGCCATTTCCTGTCTGTAGTTTTACAAATTTTAATTGGTTGAATGGTGATGACTGGTCACATAAATATACTTGGCAAAGTAGAAATGCGGTAAGGTGGCAAGATCTTGCAAAAGTTAAAAAAGGAAATGTGGAAAGATGCGAACTATGCTGACGATGAACGTTGGACTTTAAGGAATTAAGTGTAATCGTGGGCTGAATCTATTGGTTGCATGATAGGTTAGGCCTAATTATGGACGAAATTTAGTGCCACCGGGGTTAGTTGGATGAAAGCAATCTTTGATGCGGTGATGCTTGTCCGATAACGGCGTCTTGCTGAATAAAGACAGTTTCATTCTCTCTTTTTCAGGACATGATAGCTGTCAATGAAGACTGATAAAATGCTTCAGTTGATATCATAAGTGCAAGCAGTAGATATTGAGCCGACAGTGCCAAGGCAGATATAGTCGTTTGAGAATCTCAGTAATGAGGTGCCTTTTTGTCTTTTGCAAGAAGAGAAGGGCAAAACGGCAACAAAGTTTTTCTCACCATGGTGAAGGTAGAGATCTCATGCCTGAGCTACATTCTAGACTATCACCCTATCTATGTAATGCGATATGGAGCCTTCTACCTTAATATGTTCCTCATGGTGACATCTAACCTTGTTTGCGTAGACCTCGCTGGCAATACAAGTATTAAAAAATACACTTATAAGGAGATAGTAAGGTCAACTGGAAATTTTAGCCCATCAAACAAGATTGGTGAGGGCGGCTTTGGTTCTGTGTACAAGGTAATATGTAACTTTCAAGAAAGATGATGCATTGATGCGTAAGCTGTTAATTACTGCAGGCGTATTTGACATAGGACAACTTAATGGTACAGGGAAAGCTCAGAAATGGAACATTTGTTGCGGTCAAGGTTCTCTCGTCAGAGTCAAAGCAAGGAGCAAAGGAATTTCAAAATGAACTGATGTCAATATCCGACATTTCACATGATAATCTTGTGAAACTTTATGGGTACTGTGTAGAACGAGACCAAAGAATCCTTGTTTACAATTATCATGAAAACAATAGCCTTGCACAAACACTTCTAGGTATGTCGTGGTTACTTGAATGCTTTCTGCTGATCTTCTTGCCGCTCTCTGAAAACTGCGATTTCTTTATGTACATCATATAGTTCAGCTATAATATTGGTAACTAGTCTTCTACCTTCGAGCTACATAAAAGATACACATTATAATCTACATTTCGAAACAGTCACAACAAATGTGTTCCTATACAGTGTAACTTCGATTAAAGTTTTTTCTTTAAACCATGACAGCTTCAGATATATATGTCCTAATGTTCCTTCTCACCCTTTAGGTTCTGGGCGTAGTAATATCCAGTTCAGTTGGAGAACCCGAGTAAAAATTTGCCATGGCATTGCTCGGGGACTAGCATACCTCCATCATAGTGTTGTTCCTCACATTGTTCACCGAGACATCAAAGCAAGCAATATACTTCTTGATAAGGATCTGACGCCAAAGATCTCTGATTTCGGTTTAGCAAAGCTTCTACCTCCTTATGCAACTCATATTAGCACAAGAGTTGCAGGAACCCTGTAAGTGAATTTTCCTATATGCAACAAGTTACTATCTCCATTTTGTATCTTGTCAGTTTCTTCTTCTTCTGATTTTTTCCCTATTTGTATTGCATATAACCTAGTTTTGTCTACTGTTTTTTCTCTCAGTTAAGTTGGATGGTAGATGTTATATAGCCTGAAATTAAGTTATTTGCAAATGATATTAATAGCCTATGAATACCTCTTCGTCTTTCCTTACTTGAGTTTTAATTGACAGAGGTTACTTGGCTCCTGAGTATGCTATTCGAGGACAAGTGACACGCAAGTCAGATGTTTATAGTTTCGGTGTTCTTCTTCTAGAAATAGTTAGCGGAAGATCCAACACCAATACAATATTACCGTATGAAGATCAGATACTTCTTGAAAAGGTTAGAAGAAATGAAAGTTTCCTTCATTCCTTTTATAAGTTATTGCTTGCGTCTTCATTTTTTAAGCTTGAGTTTTCCATGTGCGTGTCTCATGATTTTGGCGTGCATAAGAGGAGTCACATTTCCTGTAGGAGAACTCTTGTAGATACGCAGTTCTGCATTTCAGAATAATGGCCATGACAAATCAGTCTTGTGTTCTCAGACTTGACCATTGTCGTAAACTTAATTTGTTGATATGCACTGCCCAGAAAGTTGTTTTGCTACTCTTTTTCCCTGAATATTCATTGCATTACAGAGAGAGGAGCAAATATTCTAAATCGGGATTTTGTTTTTACTGTTACAGTTCCCAGAGATCACGAACGGGGTTCTCCTCTTGCAGACATGGATATATTATGAGCAGGGAGGTCTGGAGAAAATAGTAGACAGCTCTCTGGGAGATGACTTGGATCTTGCGGAAGCCTTTAGATTCCTCAAAATTGGGCTTTTGTGTACACAAGATGTCACAAGAAAGCGACCTGACATGTCAAAGGTTGTCGCCATGCTTACAGGCGAACTGGATGTTGACTTAGAGAAGATCAGTAAGCCCGCTATGATTAGCGACTTCATGGACCTTAAGATCAGGAGCATGAGGAAAGGAAATGATATAGCTACATCATCCAATTTCATGTCGTCCCTCGCAGCGCATTCTTCTCCTATGCTGTCGATCGAGACAACACAAGCCTCCATGTCATGCTCTGAAGTATCAGATCGTATGTGATCCCCTTCACCAAAAAAAATAAATAAATAAAATCACATGGTGAAGGAACTGAGCTGGTCGCAAATATGTAGTAGAGAAGAAGTAGCATAGGAAAATACCTTTTTTGATAGGTGGGGGGGTGGGGGGGGGGGGGGGGGGGGTTGGGAATTTGTTTGATACGTGGATAGATTTTCTTGTCTTACATTCATGTATAGATGGTTTGATATTCTTGTGTAGATTGTCTTCGTTCGTAGTCAGAACAATCACTATTGAGTCAAAGGAGTACATACAAGGAAATATAGCTTATGTATGTACAATAGTGGACTGATGACACATTCTCACTCTACATGTACTACGTTCTTCTGCTGATTATGTCTGGTGATAAGCATTCATTTTCATATTATCTGGCTAACGTCCGATGCCTTATCAACACTATTGGTGGAAGAAACTTAATTCCGGCCAATGCATTGCTGGCTTGTTATAATAACGTGATCCAATGAAAGACATCTTGGAGTAATCAGTTTCTTGCTTCTGCTTTACTTCGCGTGTACTCCAGCTTCAGTGAACTTTTGGGGGTGTTCAGGTGTCAGTTGCTAAACGGTCTCCACCATCACTTCTCTGAAACCTCGCTCTGTTTGCAAGCGGTGGCCCATCTGAGGTGCACCTCGCAATCACTGAGGACTCTTACTCGCAATCACTGAGGACTCTTAACATGGCCGCCACCGCCAGCTTGGTGCACGGCGTGGCCATGTCCCCCATTCGTCAGACTCTCACCATCACTGAGCTTGACAGCAGATCCCTGCACGCTTTCTTGTAGAACAAGTGTATCGATCGCTGTCGCTGAACTGCTGGAGTGGTCCAGGTTGCACAAGCAAGCAAGCAGCAATGGCAGGCTGGCCGAAAACTGAAGTGTGTGGGTGGGTTAGCTGGTCTGGTGCATTGCCGATCGGTTTCAGAGAAAGCTCATGTGCGCCTCCCTTGCCCCGAGGTGGTGGACGCGTCGCGGAAGGCCTACGCCAAGCGCACCGGCACCGACACGACATCAACGCCCGCCGGCGCGTCCTTGTACAAGCGCGTCGCGGTCGGGGGGGTGGGGCGACGAAGAACGCGTTTCATGTAGCACACGACGGCATCGAGCGCTTCCAGGCGGCGCGGCGTGCTTGGTGAGAACGCGCGGAACGCCGCCCGCAGGCACGAGTACGGGGCCGACGACAATGTCCTTCCTCGGCGGCCGCAGGAAGACGCTCTGAACTCGCGGTCACCGTACGTCCAGGCGATGAATTTCCTACACGGGCGGGCGCCGTGCCGAGTCACCAGCGCTCAGCGCGGCGTCGAGGTAAACGGCGGGTCGGCGGCGGAGCGACGAAGGCGGATAGGATCTCGGTACCATTCGATTAATCCACGTCGATCCTGCCCCGCACATGTCGCATCCAACGGTTGCCACAGACCCAGGGGTGGTCGCTATTTTGAATAACGACCACCCGGACGCTATTTCAAACAGCGACCACCCCGGGTCACTCTCGAGGACGACGACCACGCCGCCATGAACGCCGCCGCGGGTTCTAGAGAGCTGAAACGACCGCGTTCTCAGCACAGCACCCCTTCGTCCTCCTAGAGCGCGTATTTTCTGCTACATACGCCGGCGCCCGTCGGCGTTCGGCACAGCAAGGACGCCGGGACAGATAATCCGCAATGGCCGCCGCTGCTAGCTCCACAAGCTGCGACGTGCGCGTCTCAGAGCCATGAACCGCGCCGAGCTCGCAATCAAGCGCGAACTCTATGGAACGCGCCTGCGCTCGTCGATTGTCGGCGTGCCCAGCAATGACGGCTCGCCGCGCCGCGTCCCTCGTCGTGGATACCCAACAGAGAAGCAAAGACTCCAAGGAGTGGAACGTCATCGAAATTCATCAGCTCAGCGTTCTAATTTGGAGAGAAGATCGTTCAATTTGGACGCGAATTTGGTTCTTCAGGCAGGTATCCTTTTCTTTGGAAGACGCTCTGCGTGCGGTGCCGTACGTGCACGCGCGCTGCGGCAAGCCTGTGTGCCGCACTGGCTAATCGAAACAGTCACTAATTAGACCTCGCGGGCTTGGATTCAACAGCACACGACGAACAGTTCGTCGCAACGCGGCGTGCTTTCTGGCATGCTGCAGCGTGCATTTGAAGCTTGCCGGCGTCTCTGTCTGGCGCCAACGCTACAAGGCCATGGGGCTTAAACCCCGGCACAAGCAGCTAGAAGCAACTCTTGCCAAGGTAATATTACACATGTTGAGCATATACTTCCTCCGTTTTTTATTATATGACGCCGTTGACTTTTTTATTGAATTTTGACCGACAATATAGATTGAAATATTTAGTTTTCGAATGTGAAATGAATATCATTGCATTCATCATCAAAAGTACTTTAAAGTTAACTTATATAGCTATTTACACAAATATTTTGAATAAAACGAACGGTCAAACGTAACGAAAAAAGTCAACAGCGTCATATATTAAAAAAACGGAGGGAGTATATGATACAATCCCATTAGAGAAGAACGTTACTTCTTGAAAATTTAAAAGAAGTGCTCTGGAAAACAAAAATACAGGTAAGAATCAGTGAAAGAAAATACAGGCATTGGCCTTCCACCGGCTTCCAGCTAAAATTAATAAGCTAAAAGGAACTGAACCTTGTTTGCGCGTTTGCCAGTTGCAGGTGTGTTTAGCACAAATCCAAAATGCATAACAGCTTCTCTTACAAAAACAAAGGGGAAAGACGCCTATGAACATTGTGTACTGTATACTGTGCATAGCTCAAGATGTAAACTACAGAAAGACTGTCAGATAAAAAACAAAACTGAAGAATGGAAGAAAGGATAATCAAATAAATCAGAAACCGAGGAATTAACAAAACGAACCAAAAATTCTGACCAGATTCCGGTCTCAATCTATCAACAAGAACAAGCGGATCGAGGGCGAGCAGCACTCTTGGACTAGAATAATCAGTCTTGAGCTAACCACACACTGATTGTGCTGACCAGGCTATGTTAACTCGACAGGAGAAAAATAAACTGAGTCAGATATCAGCCCTTCAGCACCTGCAAGAAAGAACAAACCAGACATGAAAGCGTAGCGTGGCACAAAATGATCTGCTAATGGAAATCTAGCAAACAAAGATCAAATGGCAGAAGAATTGTCACATGCATGCTTGGCCCCTTGCACGCCACCCACAGGAGGCAACCACGCCACGGGTTGATCTACATGAGTGGCATACAGGGAGCCAGGCACGCACCAACTTAATTTGATCAAACTTCAAACCTCTCGTTTGTTCACATAAACAGTGCAAGAACGACCAATGCAAGAGAACAAAAAAGAAACAGAATTGGAGCTCGATGCATGGGCACGCACTAATAGTAAGAAAGACAAGATGAATACGAGCTGCTAGCGGATGGTGATAGCTAGCTAGGGTTGGGGGAAGAACAGTGCCAAGGTGCGAGGGATGAGGGTAGAAGACATAGCAGGAGCAGGATTTATAGAGATGCAGGGGCAAGAACGCCAAGAAGGTGTTGCTCTCTCTCTCTCTCTCCATACTAGCTAGTATTAATATACATCCAACTCATGAGTACGAGACACAATAACTCCATTGCTAGCTACTTGCTCTCCTGCTCAGCTCACTGGAAAGTAATACTACAGTAGTACAATGAACAAAGCGAGAGCAAAGGCATGGAGCACGAGACACCAGCTACTAGAATACTCCCAAGAGGGCTTAAAGCGTGAAGCTTTTGATGCCATGACAGACTCGGCGACTAGTCTGCACCCTACAAGTAGTGCCTTTGCAAGTTTTATATTGCATCTAAAGTGCTGGCCAAAGCCTTCTCTCCGGCAGCACCACCCAAAGCGGCCAATGGCATGCAAAAGCATGTTGGAAATTCAAGCTTCTTCCCTGACTGCTGAATACTGATGACAATGGCACGGCGATCTTCTTTTAATCTCCTCCACCCTGCTGGCACGTCGATTGTTTTGTAGGATTTGATTAGGAGAATTCTAGGGCTATATACTAGGCCTGTAGGGCACTGTGAGCTTTGCCTATGGAGATGCTGACTAGTACATGGAGGAAATGGAAATGGAATCGCCATTTTTCCTTTCCCAACCTTTGCAGTGACTCAGGCGAACTGCACACAGCTTGCAGACGAGGCAAACATGCACCTTCTTCTCTCTCTCACGCGGGAGAGAAAGATGTGGGGTTGGTGTAGATTGTAAAAAGTTGATGGCTCTGACTCTGACTTGTGAAGTGGATTTTGTCCGGAGCATATGGCGGAGCATATCAGGCAGTCAGTCAGGCGCCATATAGGATATGCATTGCTCTCCAGCTTTTTGTTGCTGCCAGTGCACGAGTTCCTCAACAGTGGGGCCAGTTGTGGGCGGGACCGGCTGTCAGTGATAAAATTTCAGGGTGATGCATTTATCTGAGTATATAATGCACTATTCTGATTTTTTTTTTGACGCTGCTTAGCACAAAATTGAGCTAAGCAGAGAAAAGGAAAAAGATCGGAGGGAGTACACATATATATGACTAATATTCATCATGGTTCTGGACTCTACACGCTCATAAGGCTGTTGAATTAAACTTGATGAACAACCTGGATGAACTGTTTCATTGTACTATGCACGTGTTTGTGTGCTGCCCAGGGAGTGTAATTGAAAATTATGGCTCTTATTTGTCTCCTTTACATCTTTACAGACAGCAGACAACGATCAACAGAGCTACTATATAACAATGTTTTCACTAATTAAAGCATCCACATCAGTGACCTGTCGCCGCACTCTGCCTTGTCTGCCCTCAAACCGTTACACATCGCCATTGTTAATTAGCTCTTGCCCGCTAATGCAGTCATGCTAACCACTGCACTTGTTCAGTACCGGTGATCTCACGTAAGTACGTCTTTTGACCGACCAGCAGGAGTATTTGGTTCCCAAGGACAAAAGAACGGCGTTTGATGTTGCCTCCATGGCATGCATGGAATGATCGATTCATGTCTGATCTGGGAGGTCCTAGCTGTTGGATTTGGATGAAGTTGAGCAGAGCAGGGTTCGCGTGCAGTGCAGGCTGATGTTGGCATGGAGGCAACGCGTGCGCGGCTTTCCGTGGCTCGTAGCGCTTGGGTCCTTGTCCCACGGAGAGGACAAGCGAATGTTCTCTGAATTCGCAGCGGAGCCTGGGATTGAGGAGTTTTTGTTTCTCTATGTCTAAAGGTCATATCAAAACTAATTTTGTTATTTAGACGTTTTAAATAAGTCTAATTAAAAAACTAACTGCAGAACCTTGTACTAATTTACGAGACGAATCTAACAAAGGTAATTAAGTCGTGATTAGACGATGGTTACTGTAGCATTACTGTAGCGAAACATAGATTAATTAGGCTCATTAGATTCGTCTCGCAAATTAGCCTATATCTGTAAAAAAGTTTTGTAATTAAACTTATTTAAGACGCCTAAATAGCAAGATTAGTTTTAATGTGACCTCTAGGCTTAAATTGCCGAACAGGCACTGAGATAGCTTGTTGGCACAATCTATGTCCGTCGGATCCGCAGCAACCAGAAAATATCACTTCGAATATTTCTGCACCTTGCCACAGACCGTCCCCACAGGCCACAACAACTGCCACAAGAACTGCATTCTCTGTACCTTCTTCCAGAGCATTTAGCAACAAATCTAATTTATATTTCTTTTTCTTTTTCTTTTTTTAGAAAACTACGGTGGGGGAGCTCCCCACCTGAATTTTCTCATTGCAATAATCAAAAAGTTTACAAAGTGCCGTTCAAGGCACATGAGCTTCACGGACCAATTTATATTTCATTCCAAGCATTTTTCCAGTTCTCACGTACCCACCATTCCTGCAAAAGAGAACGATTCCAATTCCAATGGTCTCAACGATCGCCATGTTTGAGCTTTGGTACGTTGCGGTCCGTGAAGCTAGCGCCGACAAACAATAATGCACTTCCCTTTATTGTTTTGTTTTCCTCAATCTCTAGAGCATGTCGCTTGATTAGTTTTTCATGCAATCTATTGTTTGGAGATCTTTGCTCTACTCGTTTAGAGCGTTCTTTGGTTGGCAGAAATATGAGTACAAAATTTGTACGATGCAGCGTAAACTCTCGCTTGAATACGAATAAAGATAACTCAGAATTAGCAGAACATGGATGAAACTTGAAAGGTGAAGAAACCAGGCACCATTTCCCTGTATGATCTGTATGAATTAAACCATAGCTTCCTGGGAAAAAAGAAGAGAGAGGCTTGAACAAGTTGTCTGGTAGTTTCCTTACATGGCGGGTTGCGGCCCATGCCCCAGATATGGGTTGGCAGGCCCGGACAGTGCAGTGTTTGGTAGCAGCAGCAAGGCCTGGCCCAACAGGAGATCGAGTCCTACACTCAAAAAATCAAAAGTTGTACACAAATTGTACATGTGGCAATCAGTCATAGGTCAGGTTTTGCTTAAATTAGATAGCAGTGATTGTATCAGCCAAAAACGCGGTGCCACATGAGCTGTTTGTGGGAATTTTGTAAATGGTTTAAGTAGACATACTATAGCATTACTGGTGCATTGACTTGTAAGACGAGATCACGAGAGACGCGTTGCATGCTGTGCAGTGGAGTGTTCAGCAAGTTTGAGTTTCTGATGAGCTCAGGACGCGTATAAAACTTGTTACTTTTGTTGTGTTAAAAAGTGAAAATATTAAAAGAATCCTATTTTGGTGAAACATCCACAAGACACCGCTAGCTATACTGCTATGGGTTTATCATGACTCATATACATCGATTTAGTGGCAAAACACCTCATTCGTATTTTTCCAGCTCATAGAAACTGAACTACTTGAGCAAGAAGACAATGCAAGTTACACATGAAGATGCCCCAGGTTGTTTCATACTAGGACAGGAGACAATAATGCAGACTAATTTGTTAGGTGATGGTGATGCAGTTCCAGAAATGCCGAGTATATATAATTTTGGAGATTTGAGGTGCAGATCGCTTGAGTGTGCAAGTCTGCTGCCTGTCTAAGTTCACTCGTAGCAGCAGTGATGACGTGTTGACGTGCCTGACTATGCTAACATGGTCAACACCGCCAATACGCTAGATGAATATAAGGATTTCAATTTTCGAAGCTATGTTAACGCAGCAGGTAACCCCAAAATAATTGCCAACAAACATACTGGAGATGATAACACAAACTATGCCGATGCACAGCCATAGGAAAAAAGATGATAACAGCAACTCCGACGAGCATACCTGGCATAAGATCCCTAATTAAAACTCGTGTAACTCGCTGCATATAACTGCTGACTCTATTTTTCTAAAAAAAAAAAAAAACTGCTGACTCTAGAAATACCTGACATCAGATCAACTTTCACCATCCAAGGAACAGAGAACACAAGAGTTCATTCGTGCAACTCTGCGTTGCCGATTGTCCAATCCAAACACCACATACTATTCCATTAGACAAAAGTCGTGGGCAGTTCTCATATATGAAGAGAACAGCTGCTTCTATACAGAATTAATTCAAGTTGGATTTACTAAAGATGACCACCCTTTTGTTACTGCGTGGTTGGAACAGAGACGAGTCTGGGAAACAAAGCAACCGAACGAGTATTAAAGGTTAATAACACAGCTCAATAAAAGGGGGTGGCATCCTCTAAATTTGTATTTGAAGGTCAGAGCGATTGAGTATTCGACTGCTACCTGGTCGAGATGAGGAGCCGACACATTAGCGCTACGGGCAACCCTGTCGTGGCAAATCAGGTAGTAATAATCAGATGCGAAGGGACAGAGGACAATAAGGAAGAAACTGATGTCTGAGGTACGCAAAATGGTTTTGTATTTCCGGCCAAGGAAGGCCGTCTGCATTGGACTACCAGCTGCGAGATTTGGTTGATTGTTGACCGGAACCTGAAGCAATCGTTTCTGGATAAAGCAATGAAGTGAGTCATCGCATCACATTTCGTCATGCGCATGAATAGTCTGTTTACACATTTATTCGAGTACTGCATCTGATAATATGCACCTATACTAAGACTCCAAAAAACTCCTTTGCATTGTCATAACCAGATAAAAATAGCAACAAATTTTTTTTTAAGAATTATACCTCAAACTTCTTCTTTTCGTGAGGTTTCTATAGTTTTAATTTTCTTGTCTAATGGAACGATGTGAAGTGATTCCATCTCAGGTTAGATTAATTAACAACTGAAATGTTGAATGATGACCAATGTACACCCTAGTGATGTATTTATGTCATCAATACTACTGGGACTGCGCGTTATTTTGCTATTAACTTCAAATGATGTCATGGCCCTGATATGTACTCCCTCCGTTTTTTAATATATGACGCCGTTGACTTTTTTCGTTACTTTGACCATTCATTTTATCTATACATATTTGTATAAATAGCTAAGTGTATAAGTTAAACTTAAAGTGCTTTTGATGATGAATCCAATGGTATTCATTTCACATTTGAAAAGTAATTATTTAAATCTATGTTGTTGGTCAAATTTGAATAAAAAAGTCAACGATGTCATATAATTAAAAACAAAGGGAGTATATCGAAAAATGACTTTTCAACACTTTTCTATGTTAACATGATACATTAAATATATAGAAATACGATGCGGCGTATGAAAATTTGCACAAACTTCTGCCTAGAAATTGATAGAGCAGGGATTCTGCAAGTTGAAGTGTCTCAGCATCATGAAAATGGCATATTAGTTATTTCATTAGCAGACTACGTGCAACAAAATCATGTTAACATTGATTTTTTTTTTTTGGTATTCAGGGACATCCATATGATCATATCAAATCAGACATGGTAGTTTGCAACGGGGTGTAAACTAAAATAAGACGAAGAAAACCAGAGTAAGCAGGTCATCAGTTTTTTCTGTTTCATTGCAATGCGTTGCCGAAACTTGTAAAGTTGATTCCAATATGCATTTGACAATATCTTGTTGGCAAATGAATATTTATCAAGGCATTGATCTCAGCAAAGGATCAAAACATTCACTTTTCAAGATTTGCATGACGAAACGCAGAGAAATCACGTTCAACCAGAGTTATTAAAGATGAACGGTATACTGCATAAACTCTGAACAACCCATCGGTAGAGAAGATGATAAAACTGGATCTCAAAAACACCAGTGAATAGGAGACGAGAAATCACTTTGACTAGAAACATTCTACATAAACTCTGAACACCCCATTGGTGGAGAAGATGATAAACACTGGGTCTCAAAACAAAACAAAACAAAAAACTAATGAAAATGACACTGACGCAATACCATGGGTATAGATGATCAAAGGCAGCGCCTATAAATACCTCGCACTGCATCCCCTTCTCTCCGCATCCAACGGAGCAGAGTTTCGGAAGAGTGGTAGAAATCTGGCAGTTCACTCGTGGAGGACTAGACCTTCCCCGCTCCCTACAATGGCTGCCCGGTCAGCCTCGATCACCAGCTTCGTGCTCCTTCTCCTACTCCTTCCTGTGGCGTCTTCTTCCTCCTACGTCAATCTCAATCTCCGTGGCAGCGTCTATCCTGATGGGTACGTGAGGAATCTCCCATTTCCATGTTCCCTTCCTGAGTTGGATTAGTAGCTTGTTTGCAATAATGTTTCTGAGTTTGTATCAGAAGCATTGCTTTCGATTTGGACCAAAATGTTAATACAAACGATTTACATTCATTTTTTTATATACACGCAACCTCTTTCTAAGAAATGCTGCCATTTTAGGAACAGTTTCAGGCAGCTTCATGCCTGCATGACCATATGATCGCTTCCTTTACTGGATCCTTCTGCAAGTTATTTATAAAGTTATCACAGCTTGTTCCTATTACAATATATTCTTGTTGTTTGTGTAAATTTTTCCCCGGACCACTAAGGCTGACTGTGCATTCAATTGACGTTGAAAACTGTTATCTGATCTATTTTGTGGTGTGCCTCTCTACAGCTACGTCTACGTTACCATGAAAATTGGGGAGCCGGCGCTAGACTACAACCTTGATGTCGACACTGGTAGCACCCTCACCTGGGTGCAATGCCGCGTCCCTAACAATCTCTGCAACGGGCAATGCCACACGGTACGCTTAATGCTGCACATTTTTTTTTCTTGCGAATGAATTGCTGCACATATATGAACGTATTAACATCAGCATTGGGTAATATATATTTCTTTTTGCGGGTAGCATTGGGTAATGTATGTTAGTTTCTCCATCCGGTTGCCTTCAGTTCTTGTTACGACGAGTAAACTCAACTGTTAGTTTCTTATGCTCTTTTCCCCACTTGAGAACACTTAATAAAACTACTCCCTCCGATCTTTTTTTCTTGACGTTCAGACAAAGCTTTTAGTTCAAATTTACACTATGATTCTTGTCTGAGCGACATCAAAAGAAGATCGGAGGGAGTATAAATTTTTTATCTATATATGTTCACTGTTTGACACATGATTTATTCTGTCTTGGTGATGCTTATCACAGTGGCCACAGCGACAGCAATTGTACCATCTAGTAAATCTAAACAAGCTGGTACCAAGCATGGATCCACTTTGTGTGGAGATGGTTCGACACCCGGGCAATCCCAGTGACAAGCGATGCGGCTATAACTTACGATACGCATCCGGATCAACACAAGGTTATCTCATCTGGGACAAGTTCACACTCAGGAGTAATGCTCGCCACACCATCACCTTTGGGTACGCCCCAAACTGAACTCCTGCATTTTTTTTCTCTTTTCAAACCCAAAGGCAGGCAATGAAGAGAATTTTCTGCCGTTTTTGTTTAGGTGTGGATACAATAACCATGATCCAGGCCAGCATGGGACATCCTCAGTGGATGGCGTCCTTGGACTTGGAAGGGGCGCCTCCGTGGGCCTGATATCTCAGCTCAAGAAGGAAAATGTCATCACGAAGGATATAATCAGCCATTGTATCAGAGCCGGAGCAGGGGGCTTTCTCTCAATTGGGGAAAACATGCACTCTTCAGTCGACAAAACCTGGGTTGACATGGGTCCCGATGCGTAAGCACCGCACCAAGTGCTCTCATCATAATATGCTATAGGATTCCAGCCTTCTCGTTTCTTTTCTTCTCATTGGTTGCGCACATTTAATAACATTTGCATTTCCTTTCTCTTAAAAAAATCATTTGTATTTCCAGGGGAAACGGCCACTACTCACCGGCTCTCACAGCACAGCTGCACTTTCAAGGGAACGTGATAAGTACGAAGGCAATGACGGTGGTGTTTGACAGTGGTGCCACTACACCTACTTTAACGCGGAGTCATACCAAATGACTGTAAATGCGGTATATTATATTTCAAGAACAATGCCTTATGATTTCCATATTTTGAATAGAGACATCACGCAAATGGAGCCCTTGACATGTGTGGATCTTGCAGGTGAATGCCTCTCTCGACAAATCACTTACAGAGTTTCAGGATCCAGCCATGCATCTATGCTGGAAAGGGCCACGCATCTACAGATCCGTGTATGAAGTGAAGCCGTTGTTCAAAACACTATCACTAGTGTTTCCGCGCCAAGCCACCTTGGAGATTCCTCCAGAAAACTATCTTATGACCTCTGTGAGCACTCGGCAGATTACAAACACCTGACAAAAAACCATCAAAAGGAAATTACGATGACCAATGTGCCTTTCTGTGTTTATTTTTGTGTTTCAGGGACACGGGAATGTATGCTTCGCCATTCTTCCTGCACAAGAATATCCTTCACTGGGAGATAAGAACTTAATTGGAGGTATGAAGTTCAGAGACACATTGTCAGGTCTCTACAAGTCGGAGTCATATTCCTTATAGGAAAAAAAAATATATTTGTAATCGTTTCCATTGCTACTTTTGTTTTTGCAGCCGTCACAATGCAGGATCGCATTGTGATATACGACAACGAGGCAAGGAAAATTGGATGGGGCCATGATTTGTGCAGGACGGCCGGGCCTGAATCTGTGATCGGTTCGAGCCTCTGAATACGATGAAATGCATCGAGATACTGCTGTGAAGTAAAGTAAGGTGGAAGTGGTGAAAGCTTCTCAGGAACGAGAATAAAAGAAATGTATGCTATGAAAGATAGTTTGTCAATGAAAAGGAATAAGCACCAAATTTAATTCGAGCTAACTGTGCTCTAGACTTGGTTGTGCAGCCCTGCAAGCATTTGGATTTCAAACTGTATTCAAGTTATCGGAGGCTTAGTATGCACTGTGTCTAGAATCATTAGTTCCAAATTACACATTCCTGGTGCTCGATCAATAGTATTTTGAGAACTTCTGAGAATATTTTAAATTAATTTGAGGAAACAATAACTCCGAGGTTCCCACCTTTTTGTATAAAAAAAGGAAAAGAAAATGGGGTCGTACCACTTTCTAGATTTAAACAGCTCATAATATATTGGCTAAAGTATAGTAGACATGAAAGCCCCTTGGATTAGAGTATCCATCTGGCCAAATTCTAAATACACTGTCGATCTACTATTTTGAACGATCATCCACGTAGTCTGTGGCCAACTCCATCAGGCCCCAAGCGAGGCTTATGTACCTAATAACCTCGTAATACTCATCCGTCTGATCCCAATGCCACTGGTCTAGGCTCCCGGTGCAGTCCCTGGCCGCCTCGCCCATCCTGTCCATACAACCAAGTGCCACAATCTTATCGTCCTCCTTGACCTTCTTCCCCAATGGCTTCAGGTCCAGGAACATGTCACGACACACAGGGAGCCTTCGCAGCATGTTGGCATAGTCCGCTGCACAGAGCTGGAAAGCACGCTTGGTCCCGTTGTGTCCTGCAGGGAGGCTCGGGATCATGCTATCAATCTTGGCCGCAATCTTGATGCTCATATATTAATTATGTAGAGGATCTTTTGTGATTCTAAGAAAATGGAGCCCACGCTATCCCAAGGTCTCCACCCAACAATATGTTGAGCCATGCTTTTTTTTGTTCAGGAATTTTCATCTGTACCACCAAACGGTCCAAACCTCCTGCCAACGAGGAGACGGTGGAAAATGGCGAGGACTGAGGAGGGAGGAACTGGCGTCTGGCGATAGTGTTTTTTTTTTTTTTGAGCTGCTTGTGCACGACGGAAAGCTCCTATGTTGGTTGGCAGGCCGGAAGACAGCGGCCCACCTAGCGATATGGATGGCGGACCCCAAGAAGCGAGCCGCGGATCCCGTTGTAAAAGTCCAATAGAGCTCGTTGTAAGCGAGCAGCAATTCCTGAGCCTGGCCCAGCAAGAGATCCCTGCCGCCTAGAGCGTGCAGTGGAGAGAGTCTGCTGGAGAGGCGTTGAACGCGACATGACAAGGCACCACAGGCTACCGCAGGTAGGCGTCGTAGGGCGTCCAAAGTTGTTTTGCCCCGACAAGGGGTACTACATGGACACGTCCAATCGCCCAGCACGGTACGACGATCCATTCGCGCGCTGGATCTGCTTCGAGGAGCGAGATTTAAGCCTGCCCAGCTAGTAGTAGCAGTATAGGCCTACAGCATATGATCATGTCCGCGGATGCTGCGACCGTGGTGTCTGCGTTGTAGGAGTGCGACTCTCAGTCGTAGCATGGCAATGTGTCGTGGTAGCATCTCTAGCTCCGACTCAGAAAGCCAGAGTCTCCGACCGACCGATCGCGATCGATCGAAAAGGTACTAAGAGCAAGGGAGTGTTCGTTTCTCTAGACTTAAAGGTCACATCAAAACTAATCTTGTTATTTAGACGTTTTAAATAAGTCTAATTGAAAAACTAACTGCAGAACTTTATACTATTTTGCGAGACGAATCTAATGAGGGTAATTAAGCCGTGGTTAGACGATGGTTACTGTAGCATCACTGTAGCGGAACATAGATTAATTAGGCTCATTAGATTCGTCTCGCAAATTAGCCCACATTTGCAAAAAGGTTTTGTAATTAAACTTATTTAAAACACCTAAATAGCAAGATTAGTTTTGATGTGACCTCTAGACCTAAATTGCCGAACAGGCACCAAGTCCATTGCAAGACAAGCTGCGATGGTCGCATTGCAGCTGACGCCAGACGATTCCGTCCAACGCGCGGTAGGATTTTTCTTCTCTTGGGGCCCACCTTATCCCTGCCTTTTTCTCTTCCTACTCTCACAGAGGCCACGCCAGGGGCCCACGTCTGCACGGGAGCTCGCGCCGAGACGGTCGATCGCAGCGTCGACAAGCGGCTTCTCTCTCCTTGTTTCTCTTTCCTCCACGTAAGGAAAAGCTGACACAAATGGTCGGTAAGACAAGGCGTTGGCCTTGCTCTAACATGGATGGAGCATTCCTTTCGAGCGATGAGCTAGCCGGCCGGAGGAGCACGTACTAGCCAGCCGGAGGAGCACGTACTAGGAGAAAAGAAAACGCAGGCAGACTGGGTTTCGGAGATGTTTTCATTTTTCCTTTGCTTAGTCGTGTTATGTGTATCAGTGTGCGTCTGTGCACTTCTGATATGGGCCGACTCACGTTGGTGATTGTATTTGGCTCTAACTTTCTTAGAAGCCAAGGCTAATGCGGCTGTAACTTCTTTGAAAACCAAAGTCAGGTTTAATGTAATCTTCCTATTATCTAAAAAAGAGTACGGCTACGAAAAAGACAGGGCCTTTTTTTAACACGACTTAATACACTAATACTAAACTGGGTTGCGTCGTAAAGATGGCAACGCCGCTCACCGCGTGGGAGCTAGCGGTCATCATATACCACAAGGATGGTGGTGCTGTGCATGGCAGGGAGCTCGATCAATGCCGGTATGGCTCGAACAGTCTGCCTCTGCAGTCACCCGTAAACTGTGCAGGTGGGGGCTTTCTGCGATGTCATCCCACAGCGGATACACTCCACGGGACTGTTTGGACGAGGACGACCCTGCCTCACAGAACTTCGGTCCTTGATAGGGCACGTTTAGTTTAGACTCAAAGTGTGCCAACTGCCAACCAATATTAGGACATGCATGTATTTGATTTGGCTTAAAACATTTGTTCTGCTCCAAAGAAATTAGCGTAGCTCAGCTATGGAGCTTCTTTAGGGAGGAACCGAGGAAGCTGTCCACCGGTCGAGGTTAGGACTTATAGGATCTCCTGCTGAATACATGTGTATTTACGTACTCCATAATATACTACTCGGCGGACGGCGGCAAACAAACCACCGACTTTGCACTCACAGAGTTGCTATTTTGTGATGGAAGAGGTGAACATCATGGATTGGTAGCTCAATCGGGGAGGGGTGTGGTGTGATGGCAAAACATGATTGTTTTTGCAAATTCTCAAAACTTTGGTTGTTCCAAATCATGTATCGGATGTACAACCCAATTGAACTATCGTATTGGTTTCATTCAACGTGCAAAGTTAGACGTACATATCAAAGAGTATATTTTAACGCTAAAATAATTAGTGACATGGGATTCACATGTCATAGATAAAAATGAACTTCGGCGGCTATATTAGCAATCCAAATATGAAACCAACTTTTGGTCATTCCTTAAACTTGGTAATGTAAAAGTTGTGCTGGATGAACGTGCCCAAACTAGCGAATGACTACTATGTAACCAATGTGGATCCCTTTCTTTGTCATCCTGAAACGAGTTCAACCACATGTGGACACATAAGACTCAGGGCTCGTAAAATCGTGGCATGACAACCATGCCTATGTGGATATGTGCCAGTTTTCATCAACATCCTGTTTTAAATATGTTATACCATAAATAACAAGAACAGCTCTAATAGGCCAAGTTGAGTAGGAGCATATGCCCCCTCTGGTCATAGTGCATGTCTACCCTGTTGTAACTTGTGTTGATCTTCTAGGCATTCTAAATTTTTTTTTGGTATGTTGTGAAATTCCAGGGGTGGGGATCTTCAATTGACCTATATGCAATGCATGACTATCCTGATAAAAAACAACAGGTTGTCTCACTTTATGTCTATATATATCCTCATCCATACATATTTCAGCTGTATTTATTTATTTGTAAGCTCAATGCAATCAGGTACTTTAATTTTTAATCAAATTTTAATCTTTGCTTTTGAAAAATATATTTACTTCTTGTATGTGGACATGGACTCTTATACTTTTAGTATTTTGATCCCCAATTTTACTTATTTCTTGCTATATTTGACATGTTATTAAGGTACAATATCAGAATATTACAAGTTTATTTAATAACTGCTAATTTTATTTAATAGTTGTTACAAGTCTCACAATGGATAAAAACACACATATTATTTTTTATATGTATCCGATATGCACTGTTGCTGCAATCCAAATCAACATAACTCTGTAGTTGACAACATGACATTCGATTGATAGTTCTTTTGTAGTTCAATTCTCATTTCTGAAATGACACAAATTCATGAATGGACGCGGTAGTATTTGAGAGAATGACCTAAAGGCGCTTTTTAACCCTTTGCAAAAATATAGTAGACAATTAATGTCGAGATAAGGATGGTAATATAATTTTCCTTTGTGTGCTTTATTTGTAGGAGCAGTGTTACCAAGTGCGAACAAGTTTTTAGGTGCAAGCATCATATTGGATTGAAATGCATGACATTTTGAGGTCAAGTGGCAAGAGTAACATTATTACTACCCTCATTCTTAAATGAGTGTAGCTTTACAGTTGGTCCAAATCAAACTATTTTGGTGGTTGTTAATTTTATATAATTAAAATAATCACTAGCTATGAGAAGAAAATGAGAAATTAGTATCATCGGAAACATCATGAATTATTTCCGAAGTGTACTTATTTAATACTCCATTCTCCCTCTCTTTTATTAAATCAGGATAACTAAACTATAGTGCAAATTACACTAATTGAACTGTCTTGATGTCAACAAAATAAAAACGGAGGGAACGTCATAGACATTTGTAGTCTCATTAGTTTACAGGATAAATTTAAGTTATTTTAGTTCTGACAAATTCTTTTAAAAATCACTTATTTAGGGGCACTGAGAGTGAATATGCTGAAGCGGGTAGATCATCCACCGGGTAGTAGTAAAGTTCTTCTGCTTTAGCTTGGCGTTTCGACCGACTCTCCAGAGCCAGAGGGACGGGCAGCGCAACTGGCAGGCTCTCCGACGGTTGGTTCGACACAGGACAGGGTCATGCCATTGGAAACAGCGAGTGCCGCTGATGATCAGGACAATACAAAAGTTTTGGATTAGATAATACTCCTTTTTTTTAGATAATGGGAAAGAGTACCCGACCTTGACCTCGAGCGAGGCTACAGCCGTTCATTACAAATATTGCAGCACCTCTGTCTGCACTTACATAAATCGTACAAATATTGCAGCACCTCTGTCTGCACTTACATAAATCGACTAAAGCAATCTAGACGACATAACCAACATAGTTTGATGGAGAAATTTATTAAAGACCAATCCTATTGGTAAACCTCCATCCATGATTGGCGAAGACCTGCATGACCAACACCTCCAGCGCTAGGCATGCACTCTTCATTGTCGCCTTGTCTTCATTACGCCGTTGCAACTGTGTCCAAAACCTTAGCCAGTGCGTGGCCCGGTATAGTACCTGCATATAAGTTTTAATTGGAGCCTTGTCAAAAACCACATCATTCCTACTAAGCCAATAGCCCAACAAAATGCCGAAGCTCCCACTAACAGTTGCCTTTTCATTTTTGTACCAACCCCTCGTAGCCAATTACCGAATAAATGAGTAATACTTCTAGGCGGTTGTAAATTAAAAGCAAACTGAACAGCTCTCCATAGGAATTTTGCGATATGACAATCAATAAAAAGATGTTGAATTGTTTCATCACAAGAACAAAAACAGCACCGCTTACTCCCATTCCAGTTTCTTCGAGCTAGGTTGTCCTTAGTGAGCACAACACCCCTTTTTAAGTACCACATAAAAATCTTAATTTTGAGCGGCATTCTAAGTTTCCACAAATGTTTGTCAAACTGAACATTTCCATTACTAATAAGGGTACTATACATTGATGCAACAGTGAAGATACCCGATTGGTTTAAGCTCCATCTAAAGATATCACAACTATTGTTCAACTGTATATGACTTATACTAGCAACCAGATTATGCCAATGAACAAGTGTGCTTCCTGTCAACGTCCTTCTAAAGGACACATTGAGAGGAACGCTACTAAAAACCGATGCTACCGTTGAATGTTTGTTTCGTGCAATATTGAAAAGGGACGGATATCTTTCGCTAAGTGTGAAATTTCCTAACCATTTGTCTTGCCAAAACCTTATTTGTTTCCCATCATTCAATTGATAAGACCCAAGGTTTAGAAATTTCGGTTTCACTTTCATAAGACCGGCCCAAAAATGTGAGTCCCCAGCCTTTTTCTCCACCTGCGAAATTGTTTGGTTCTTTAAATATTTATTCCTAAGTATAGTCTGCCAAATGCCATCTTCATTTATAAGCTTGAAAAGCCATTTGCTTAACAAACATTGGTTCTGGATATCAAGATTTTTGATTCCTAAACCACCTATCTCTTTTGGTTGGCAAAGAATATTCCATTTGGCCAATCGATATTTCTTTTTATGATCATCTGATTGCCAAAAGAATCGAGACCTATAGTAATCCAATTTTTCAAGTACCCCTTTTGGAACTTCAAAAAAAGATAACATAAACAATGCCAAACTTGTTAAGACTGAATTGATTAGAACCAAACGTCCCCCTACCGACATATGTTTCCCTTTCCAACTACTCAACTTCTTTTCAAATTTCTCTTCAATGACCCGCCAATCTGCATTATTTAATTTCCTAAAATGCATTGGAATGCCAAGATATCTGAATGGATAATTCCCAGATTGGCAACCAAACAACTCTGCATATTGTTGTTCCATCTGTTTAGCTTCCCCAAAACAAAATATTTCACTCTTGTGAAAATTAATCTTAAGACCCGACAACTGTTCAAACGCACATAAAAGCAATTTCATGTTAGTTGCTTTTCCTATGTCGTGATCCATAAAAAGAATAGTGTCATCCGCATATTGTAGAATGGACAAACCACCATCTACCAAATGCGGAATAACACCTGTTATTTGACCCTCATCTTTTGCTCTGTTTATTAGGATAGCTAACATGTCGGCAACAATATTAAAAAGAATTGGTGATAGCGGATCCCCTTGTCTTAGACCCTTCCATGTCTGAAAGTTTTGTCCCACCTGGTCATTAATTTTAATGCCTACATGACCACCTTGAATGAAGTTTTCAATCCATTTACACCACTTTTGCAAGAATCCTTTCATTCTCAAAGTTTGCTGGATAAAACTCCATTTAACCTTGTCATAGGCTTTCTCAAAATCAATTTTGAAAATGACCCCATTTTGTTTTTTCCTATGCAGTTCATGAATTGTTTCATGTAACACAACCACCCCTTCCATAATATTCCTCCCTGGTAAGAAGGCAGTTTGTGTAGGGCTAATCACTTTTTGAGCTACATTCGAAATTCTGTTCGTAGCAACCTTTGTGAAAATTTTGAAACTTACATTCAACAAACAGATAGGTCTGTACTGCTGAATTTTAATTGCTTCTCTACATTTAGGTAGCAAAATGATTGTTCCAAAATTAAGGCTATAGAGATGTAAATTCCCTTTATGGAATTCTGAAAATAAAGCTAATAGATCACCTTTTATAGTGTCCCAGAAGGCCTGATAGAATTCCGCTGGGAAACCATCAGGCCGTGGAGCCTTATTATGTTCCATTTGAAAAATAGCCTCTCTTACTTCATTTTCAGTAAACTCAGAAACTAGAAATTCATTTTCATGTGCAGAAACCTGAGGGATATCATCTCTTCGAGTCTCATCGAGATTAAAATTATTATTATCCGGTGGACCAAAGAGACCTTTATAATACGTAGTGATGTATTAAATTAGATAATACTCCTGCCCGGGAGGGAGGCTAGATCACATGGCACACGGACAGGATGCTAGCTAGAGCTCGCGTGTTTTCTTCCGCACGATTCTTGATCACTTAGTACTATACTTCATTGTCGCGGTCGTTGTAGAATGAGCGAATTAAAGTGACGGAGTAGCTAAGCAGTACTGAGTAACTGGTGTCACATGGATCATGGACGGGCGCAGTGGAGATTGGAGAGTGGTTGTAATTAGGATGCTAGCCTACACTTTAGCTCACTGTTGAATCCAAGTTGAAAGCAAAATAATCAATCGGTCATAACAATCGGTACAGCACAGTAGGAGTAGAACACTAGAACCCATGCCTTTAATCGTGGTTAATCTCGGTCCACGGAGCCCCTCCTCTCTCCGCCATTATACTAAGCTGAGTACGGTACCGGATAGATCGACATGTTCTGCAACAGCAGCCAAAATGAAGTTGTGTTTGCGGAAGCAGAGGCCGGACCGGACCGGCGGAGTGGAGACCGGTCAGAGAGGCGCATTCACGGAGCACGGAGAGTACGGTAGAGGCACATGCGCATTCGGGCCGGATACAGTAGGACACGAGAAAAATACAGTTGCAGTATGGTGGTAATATACGGTGGGCCGTGGTACGTCCACGTCGTCCCCGTCAAACCGGGTGTGGGCGTTAAAAGCCTGCACCTTTTGACGCGTCGGGTCCACGGGCAGGGGCATCCTCTGTTCGGCGGTCACATGGATGTGAGAGCGCGGAAAATATTCGGCGTCGTCGCTCTATGCGCCTAGGATAGGATAAAGCTTTGAGAGCTAGGGCCAGGGTGAGGGGGGAGGCGTAGGCCTGCGAAAAGGCTAGGAGTAGTTTGGGTTGCTGGAGTAGTTTGGGTTGCTCCGGCAGGCACCTAGCTAACGAACGCAGATGGATCTTGTCGAGAGGGTTACGTGCATGGCTGAATGCGATGGGCGTGAATTGTGTAATACTCCTCCTGCTCTACTAGTAGTCCTGACGTAGGAGTATTAGTATAAGCTACGAGCAGGAATATGAGTTTGAAAGAGGAGGGAACGGAGAAGATGGACGTTGTCGCGCGAGAGGCTGCAGTACGTGGTGAAGGGAAGCAAGTGCGCGGACGGGGACAAAACGTGAACGGCGGGGGCGCTCCACGAAGACATGGTGGAGCGGTTGAGCGGGAGTACGGCCACCGGAGCGGACGCGGCGTGGCCCGGGCCCCCGTATCTCTCGCGGGGCACGCGACGCGCCCACCCACACACACACCAACCCCACTCGCGACTCACGGGTCGCGAACGCCATGTTGCCGACTGCACTACTACAGCCACGGCCACGTCATGGGCCAAGCTACCACCAACTGGCAGCCGCCGCCGAATGAGCGCCGCGCAGGTTGGAGTACTCCCTCCGTCCTAAAATAAGTTATTTTAACTCTCGACATAGAAATTAGAAAAAATTAATAAAGATAGCGTAGAAAATAAGAAGGAGAGAGATAGAGATAAAGGTGTTTTAAAGAGAGAGAAAGATGCATCGAAAAATAAGAATAATAATTATTTTAGAAAAATTAGATAGGACTATATGTAAGTAAACTGAGACAGAAGAAGTATTATTTGGATGGGCGCGGCGGCATGGCATGGCGTGTCGCGTCGCGCGCCGACGCGGGTGCGGGCCTGCATTCCTGCAACCTGGCAGGTGATGGGGCGAATGAATGAATGGGCGCCCGACGGCCAGCCAGCCACCTTGCGCAGTGGCGCCAGAACAGAGCGCTTGACTCACTGACCCTACCTGATCGCCAAGGCCCCACTTCACTGTCCTTGTGGCCCCTCTCGCGCGATGCTCATCATCATGGCGCTGGAATGGCGCCACTCGCTGCCCCCGTCCCTCGTCGCCACTCGATCGCAAATGGAGAGCCAAGCCAAACGTCGCTGCTGCAGCACTACCGGCCACCCGAGAAGGTCATCAGACACAGCACCCAGGTTTTATTACTCCTATCGTGGTAGCAGCAGGACTATAAGCTAAACAAACCCAACTTTTACACTAACAACAGCCACTTTTAATTACCGAACGGTGGTGCAGCACCAGAAGATGCCTCGCACCTTCGTGTAACATACACATGCCTTGCTGCCGACCTTATCCCATTATTACTACTCCTACCATCGGTGCAGCAAAACGACGAAGCTAGCACAGGAAAATCACTACTCGTCCGTTAAAACAAACAGCGATGGAGGAGGGCATGTCTCATCACGTCCGATACATACTCCTACCCAAGGTTTGCATTTTCGGAAAAACCGGGAAAACCGATCCCGAAAAAACCGGTCCGGTAAACCGGGAAAACCGGGCGGTTTACCGGTTTCCTCGAAAACACTGTGTTAATTTTTCCGAAAAACCGGACGGTTTTGCCTACCGGACCGGACCGGTTTTCCCGGTTTTCGCGAAAACCGGCCGGTTTTCAGCGGTTTTGCGAACCCTGCTCCTACCCGTCCTTATCGTACGGTCAAGATACACTTCCGCCACGCCGGATATAATAACCGGATTTCTCCCCACGACGCCTGCAGTGTTTTTTTTTTCGTGGAGTAGGACTGGTACCCGAAAATACCCTTTGCCGGACCCCACGAACCTGGAGCTTTGACTGCTACAGTAGCCACGCGTCTTTTCCGTTCCCGCCGTGCAAATGATTGCACCGTGAGACACGGCCGCGGGACGGACGGACGGATCGCGGTCGTTGCGTGCTGCTCGTGCCGTCCGATCATGTCTGCCGGCAAACACTTGCGTCCGTCCCGCCTTGGTTTGGCGTCTTTTGCACGTACGCCCTTCCGAAAACGGAGAGTTTGGCCGTCGTTTGTTCCTACCACGCAGACCGTACTGAGCTGGATCCATTAGTTTTTTTTCTTTTGCGAAAACAAATTATTAGTTATAGCACATTTTAAAGATTGTAGTACTCCATGTGCTCCTACAAAGATTCCAGTCTAGTCACTTGGTATTATTATTCTTGAGAACTCGTACTAAAACTGTTCTGGCAAGTCGAGCTCCGAGAAATCAGTAATCCCAAGACACTAGGAGTACTGGGCATTTGCAACAAATCACCTGATTACTCGGAGTACTTCTGACAGATAAGTGGTATCTTTGTCCAAGTTGTATTTGCAAGTAGTAGGAGTATACCAAGTAAAGTTGCAGTAAAGTCACGCGAAAAAAGAAGTGCATTGGAGTCGAGTAGTAACACGAAGGATTGCAGGCTGCATTGTTGGAATTATTTGTGGCTTTTAACATTTTTTATTATATATACATTGCTGCGGTTTTATTTCATCTCAATATGGAATTGATGAGTTAATACTGTCGATTGTATATGTGATGGGGAATGTGGATGCGGAAATTCACTCGAGGAATTTATACTCGAGGTGCCGAGGACGTGTGTGTTGGAATACAGTAGAGGAATATATGAGATTAACTTTACTGGAATTAAACAAATGTACGTACATGATATACCCGGGTACGACGCAACGGAAAAGCTGGGTTTGTCGTGCAGGATCGGCTCTGCAGGCTGTTAACTCACATGATCGGACTGGAATTAATCTCGCACATACAATCCGGTCATGACGCATGACTCACACATGCGTGCTAGGGGCTAATATATTTTAGACTCGTTAACTGACCTGTCTGATCGTGGTTGGTAACATGGTTCAGGAGTCTCACATTGTTTTGGAAAACCGGCGGAATACGTAACACCCAGAAGTTGAACGAGTGGAATATGAAACGCCGGGAAGTGGAGTCTATAAAACAGGTCCCTACCCTCTAGCCTCATGATGCATTGTGAGCGGCACCACGGAATAGGCAGAGGAATAGAGGGTAGACCGTTCAGCTCCCACAGCAGTTCGTCTTCCAGAGAATTCCAACATTGGTATCAGAGCCGGAATCGATCCCCATGTTTTCCGCTGCGATCTGATCTTTACCCACCAAAAAACTCTGCCTGCGCCGCCATCAGGCCAGGCCAGTCCGCTCCAAACTCCATCAGACTTGTCATATCCCGTGGCGATCTAGTTTCCCAGGACAAGCACCATGCGCCGTCCTGGCTGATGGATTCGCTGGGACCTCGCGTGCTTTCTTGTCTTGGAATCTTTTGCTCAGGCTGATCCAGTGCACTCGGAGCTAATCCTGTTGTGCAATACCAAGGAGGAGGTGCAGGTACAGATCAATTCACGTGGTGTGGTGCTGCTCTCCTGTCAATGATTTCACACGTGAATTGAGGAAGTGATCTCTAATTCTCTATCAAGTGCACTGCTGCCGGATTATTTAATTTCCCCATTGACGCAAGCAGCAGGAATTGTGCGCTCTATCTCTGTCTGATCTGGAGTCTTCTGCACCTCTCAAGGGTAAAATTCTTATTCTGTCATTATGGCATCCAACAGTGTTTTCTCTGAACTGCTTCGAACCTGCAAGTTAGATGGCTCAAATTACACGGTTTGGAAGAGAAAGATTATGTTTTTACTTTCAGCTGAAAACATAGATTATGTTATTGAAGATTCTGAACCGGAAAAGCCTTCTGATGATGCTTCTGCTGATGATAAAGCAAACTATGCTATGGAGCATGAAAATTGGACCAAGGATAATAAAAGGGCTCGTATATTTATTCTGGGATCAATGACAGATGCTCTAGCTGCTGAATATGAGAGTGAACGGATTGCCGGAAATATTATGAGCAATCTGGAAAAGGATTTTGGTGATGTATCTCTCATAAAAGTGCTTAGTCTTGTTAATCGTTTTCTCTCAACTAAGATGAATGAGGATTCTTCTGTGAATGAGCATGTCAATAAACTCTCTGTTCTTGCCGAGGAATTAAAGAATGCTGGTTATCCATTTCAAGAGGAAGTGCAGGTTATGGTTGTCTTGAACTCTCTGCCAAATTCATGGGAGCAATTTAAAATATCTTTTTGTCATTCTGAGAGATCATTGAGCATGCGCACTTTGAGGCATCATTTGCTTATGGAGGAAGATAGGAAACACTCCCAAAGGAAAGAAAGGAACACAAGTCATTCTGAACTGCACCTTGGAGAGGAAAGATTTGGTAATAATAGAAAGAATTGGCAGAAGAGGCAGAAGAGGCATGCTAAAGGTGATCTGAGGAACAAACTTGACAACAAGCGCAAATGGAATAATGATCAAGGAAAAAGTAATCACTCATCTCAGAGGAATGATAACAATAAGAAAAATTTTCCTTGTCACAATTGTGGTCAGTTGGGGCATTTTAGAGCTGAATGCAAGAAGAAAAGAAAATTCAACAATGATCAAAAGAAGCAAAGTCATCAGTCTGATCAGCAAAAGGACAACACTTCTTCTGAAGGTATACATAATGTTTTTGTGTGCACTGAATCTTTATTCACTACTACTTTTCCAAATAGTTGGGTTGTCGATTCTGGTTCTACATCACATATTGCTAGAGATTATAAATCTTTTACTTCCATGCAAACAATTCCAAGAGGAAATAGATATGTTTATTTAGGCACAAATGCTAGAGCTGACATACTTGGAATTGGAACTTATATCCTTAAACTCCCTGGTGGAGGAAATTTATTGTTGAATGACACTTTATATTCACCTAGTGTAAGGATCGTGTGACCGAGAGGGGGGGGGGTGAATCGGTGCACTCTAGAATCTATTTCCAAACACTTGCACCCAAGCAACTCCTAGCGAGTAGTTCTAGTAACAAGGTAAAGCACACTAAGGAGTATCCTTAACCTATTAAGCTAGTGCATATAGATAACACAATCACACCACACTAGCAACCTAGCACAAGATAGATAGATAGCGGAAGACTTAAGCTAGGCAAGGCAAAGGAACAAGATAACTAGAGACAAGGCAACCAAGATACTAGGCACACTAAGTAGAGTCCTTAGAGCTATTAGATAGGCTATAACAAGTAGGCACACGAGCAAGACAATCAAGCAAACCTAGTGAAGCTAGTAGGTACCAAGGTAAACACACAAGCAAGATAAGAGCACAACTCAAGTACTACAAGCAATCATATGAAGTGCGGTAAGTAAATGCGAGTAGTAAAGGAGAAGGGATAGAGAATGCTCATGATGTTTTCCCGTGGTCTCGGAAGGATGGCGCCTTCCCCTACTCCACGTTGGGTCACTCCCGCCGGAGTCTCGACCCCGTCCCTCCGCTCGATGGCGATCCCTCCTAGAGCACACTTCACCCTCCGAGTGAAGTCGCGGGCACGTCCCGCCGGGCTCGATCCCGGGTACTCTTCCGGAGGTAAGGCTCCGCACTTGATGCGTGCCAAAGGGCGCTCCACTAGTGATGCTTCTTTCGCACGGGAAGCTCCAAGACCGTGTACAAACTTGTGTCGACTTCCACAATCTCCTTGGACAGCTCAACACCGACGCCTAACCGGTCTAGGCCTTGCCATAGACCAAGAGTAACAGCCCTAGATGACTCTCTCAAGCCCACACTAGCCTAGAGATCAAAGGATGCAACTTGCTACTCTCTCAAGCACTAGGATCACTCCAAATCCCTCTCAAGTGCTTCACACTTCTTCCTCTTGGCTTCTTGGCAGCACCTCCCCTCTTTCCTGGGTCCAAGAGCAACTCAAAGGGGCGAGCAACCAGCTATATATAGGCCACCAACCTCAAACTAGCCGTTGCCAAAAAGTGCCCAGAAACCAAGTCACCGTAAGTATCACCGTATGATACGGTGACTGTGACCACCGTATCATACGGTGACCTCCACGTCACCAGCCAGAGCATCTCCATCTCTGGACTTCCTTCTTCAAGTATCACCGTATCATACGGTGACCCCACCGTATCATACGGTGGCTTCGTCTTCTTCAGCTTCCAGCAACTGCCAACTCTCTGGAAACCATACGGTGACCACCGCATCATACGGTGACCACCTCACCGTATCATACGGTGACTTGCCAGGTCAACACCTCATCTGGACTTCTTCTTCTTGCAGTCACCGTATCATACGGTGACTGGCACCGTACCATACGGTGGCTCCTTCTCTTTTCTGCCAGAAACTTCTTCTCTGGTCTTCATCTGCTGCAGTCACCGTATCATACGGTGACTGGCACCGTATCCTACGGTGGCTTCTCTTCTGCTGGAACTCGACCACTTCTTTGATCCTTGTTTCCAACATCTTCAAACTTGGTTCCTTCAAGCCTCTTCTGCCACCCTAGCCCCTGAGAGACTCACCATTGCATCCAATGATCTCTATAACTAGTGTGTACTAAGAGAACCACCTCGAACCCTCTTGATAGTCCGGTTTTTCCTATGGACTCAAGCTAACATCTATCCAAGCAACACCCGCTTGGATCTAGCATGTCCTTAGCCTTGATCCATATCTTCTCCGCGACTCCATCAAGTCCGTTCTTGTGTAGATGAAGGCAACCAATCATCCTTGTCAATAAGTTCATGGTGTGTTGGCGTTCACCACCAACGGACGGAGCTTTCTTCATATGTGACCTATAAGATCTCACAAAGAGTGTTAGTCACATTCATGGTTCTCATCCTATCACCAAAACATTCATACCTTGGGGTTTCCCTAGCTCCAATGGTCATGAAGCTTACACCTAGCATGAGAAGGAATTTAGTATCTGTTTCGCAATTGGAATCAATTGGTTATGACATACTATTTGGAAAAGGAAAAGTTAAAATATTGCTCAATGGGAGGTTAGTGCACACAGGAATTCGTCATGATGGCTTATATTTCCTTGATGATTTATTTGAGGATAACGTTGATTGTTTAGTTGGTGAAGATAACTCAATAGTGAGGAATACTGATAATAGTAACACATGCTCGGAATCTTATTTATGGCATTTACGACTTGGTCACATATCTAAAAACAGAATTAAGAGGCTTATTAGTTCTGGAATTCTTAACTTTAAGTGGGAGGATTTTGGTACTTGTGAAGCATGCATAATGGGAAAAATGACCCGTGCGCCTTTTCCAAAGGCGGAAAGAGCTAGTGAACCACTTGCTATTATTCATTCTGATATTTGTGGTGAAATGTCTACTCCCACTAAAGGACAAAAGGTTTATTTTATCACATTCATTGATGATTACTCACGGTATGGCTATGTATATCTTATTAAGCACAAGTCGGAAGGTTTTGATATGTTCAAACAATTTAAGACTGAAGTGGAAAATCAGTTGAATAAAACCATTAAGGTTTTAAGAACTGATCGTGGGGGAGAATACACTTCAGGAATCTTAAATGATTTTTGTAAAGAGCATGGAATTATACACCATTATACTATGCCATACACTCCGCAACAAAATGGTGTAGCCGAAAGGAGGAATAGAACTCTTATGGATATGGTTAGATCTATGATGTCATATTCTGATCTTCCATTATCATTTTGGGGTGAAGCGTTGCATACTGCTGTTTATTTATTAAATCATTCACCATCTAAAGCTGTCACAGTCACTCCCTATGAGTTGTGGACTGGAAGGAAACCATCTCTTCGTCATTTAGCTGTATGGGGTTGCAATGCTCAAATTCGAGTGCCAAATCAAAATCGTACAAAATTGCAGCCTAAAAGCACACCGGGAATTTTTATTGGGTACTCTTCAGAGTCAAAGGGTTATCGCTTTTATGACCCGGAAAATGATAAATTGGTGGAAAGTAGAGATGCAATTTTCTTAGATCAAGACACACCTCGCCGTGCTAAGCGGTCTAGGGTGGAATTGTTGACAGCCCCATCGGAATCACAAATGGATACATCTAGAAATAATTCTCCCATAGAGGAAAATTTAAACCCGGAAGGAAACACTAGCTCAACTCCTCCCAATACTAACACAGTTAGGAAAAGTGGGAGGAATGCTCGAGCACCATCATATCTAGATGATTATTATGTGTTTTTGGGGGAAGTACACTCTAAAGTTTCAAATTTAGAGGAAGATCCAAAGACCTATAAAGAGGCCATTACTTGTCCTCAATCTAAATTGTGGGTGGAAGCAATGCGGGAAGAATTAAACTCAATGAGGAAAAACAAAGTTTGGGAACTTGTAACTTTACCAAACAACCGCAAGCCCATAGGGTGAAAATGGATTTTTAAAAGAAAACTTAATGCTGCAGGCCAAGTGGAAAAATATAAAGCTAGGCTTGTTGCTAAAGGCTTCACACAAAGGGAGGGGATTGACTTTGTGGAAACTTTTTCTCCTGTTGCAAAGTTTACTTCTATACGCATTATTAGTGCATTAACGGCATATTATGATCTTGAACTCCACCAAATGGATGTGAAAACCGCTTTTCTTAATGGGAATTTGGAGGAGGAAATATATATGCAACAGCCGGAAGGTTTTAGAGAAAAAGGAAAAGAAAACATGGTTTGCAAATTGAATAGATCAATTTATGGCCTTAAACAAGCTTCACGTCAATGGTATATTCTTTTTGATAATGCTATTACGTCATATGGTTTTTCAATGACGGAAGGTGATCATTGCATATATTCTAAAATTATTGGGCGAAATTTTGTGTTACTTTCTCTATATGTTGATGATATTCTTATTGCTTCTAACGATAAAGTTACATTGATGGAAGTTAAAGCTTGGCTGTCCTCTAAATTTGATATGAAAGATATGGGTGAGGCTTCCTATGTTTTGGGAGTGGAAATACATAGAGATCGGAATAAGCGACTTCTTGGACTATCCCAAAAGTCGTATTTGCAGAGTGTTCTAAAACGATTCTCTATGGAAAATTGCAAACCTGTTAGTGTACCTTTGTTAAAGGGAACTAAACTCAGTGAGAAATTATGTCCAAAAACTCCTGAGGAAAGAGAAAGAATGAATGGCATACCTTATGCTTCAGCACTAGGATGTCTTATGTATGCTATGTTATTCACACGACCTGACCTTAGCTACGCTATTGGACTTCTTAGTAGATATCAAAAGAATCCTGGGGAAGAGCATTGGAATCATATTAAACGTGTATTACGTTATGTCAAAGGAACTATTGATTATTCATTGTGCTTTAACGGTCATAATCTTCAGCTGCAGGGTTATACTGATGCTGATTGGCAAGGGGATTTGGATGACCGGAAATCTACGTCTGGCTATTTATTTACTTTGGCAGGTGGTGCTATTTCTTGGTGTAGCAGGAAACAAAGTTCTAATGCTCTTTCCTCTATGGAAGCGGAATACATTGCTGCATCTGAAGCAGCGAAGGAAGGTGTATGGCTAAGGGAATTTCTTGCATCACTTAAGGTCGTGGAAAGTGCATCACAACCTGTCACTATATTCTGTGATAATCAGGCGGCGATCATGGTTGCCAAAGATCCCAAATTTCATAGTAAATGTAAACATATTGAGGGAAGATATCATTATATCCGTGACGTAATAAATCGGCTCAAGACCATTCGTTTGGTTTATTTACCTAGTACAAGTATGGTTGCAGACCCACTGACTAAGCCACTTAGTCAGGAAATATTTTCTAAGCATGTAAGAGACATGGGACTTCAGCTTCTCGCTTAAATAATGTTTCAGCCAAGTGGGAGATGTTGGAATTATTTGTGGCTTTTAACATTTTTTATTATATATACATTGCTGCGGTTTTATTTCACCTCAATATGGAATTGATGAGTTAATACTGTCGATTGTATATGTGATGGGGAATGTGGATGCGGAAATTCACTCGAGGAATTTATACTCGAGGTGCCGAGGACGTGTGTGTTGGAATACAGTAGAGGAATATATGAGATTAACTTTACTGGAATTAAACAAATGTACGTACATGATATACCCGGGTACAACGCAACGGAAAAGCTGGGTTTGTCGTGCAGGATCGGCTCTGCAGGCTGTTAACTCACATGATCGGACTGGAATTAATCTCGCACATACAATCCGGTCATGACGCATGACTCACACATGCGTGCTAGGGGCTAATATATTTTAGACTCGTTAACTGACCTGTCTGATCGTGGTTGGTGACATGGTTCAGGAGTCTCACATTGTTTTGGAAAACCGGCGGAATACGTAACACCCAGAAGTTGAACGAGTGGAATATGAAACGCCGGGAAGTGGAGTCTATAAAACAGGTCCCTACCCTCTAGCCTCATGATGCATTGTGAGCGGCACCACGGAATAGGCAGAGGAATAGAGGGTAGACCGTTCAGCTCCCACAGCAGTTCGTCTTCCAGAGAATTCCAACATGCATCTGGTAAAAGAAGGAAAAGGCTGGCTACGTCCGCTGTTTTTCGCGTAGCACGTGAATAACATACGCAAAGCAACTTTTCGCAATGAGTGAGCTTTTCTGATAGGGGCTCCCACGAAAAAAGATTTCACTCCCGCGCTCACTTCTCCGCGGGGCACACGCACGCACTCGCTCCTCTCTCTCACTTCCAGCGTTCCACGCGTTGCGGCAGCGCCTCGCGGCCGGGCCTGTCGGAGTTAACTCCGGCCGCAACGTGGCGCGTCCCGGGGCGGGGCCAGACAGCTGGCCGTCACGTGCCCTCCGAGAGCCGGGACGCCACGCACCGTCCGATGAGACGAGCGGTCCAGATCTCCCTTCCGAAAGCGTCAAGGCCAGTCATTTCTCTTTTCGGCTGTGGCCTGTGGGAGAGGAGGAGCGCTCGAGACGAGCTGGAGACTGGAGTTGGTATCACGTGAGCGGTGGGGCCAGGGTTGGGCCCTGCCCTGCCCTCGAGTCTCGGCGCGGTCAACGTGGGGCGTAGCACAGCTCTCCCCTCCACAAGCTGATGCGGAAGCAGGTGCGGGGAGGAGCGGATCAAGGAAATTCTTTACGCCAAAGATAAGATATGATAGCCGTTACCGCGGTAGAAAACCTCCTCGATACAACGACAAACGAGTTTAAAATTCAAGCTCCAGATAACGAGAAAATACTGGAGCTTTGATACGGACTTTTCACTTGATGAAAGCGATGCAGCAACTGAAGTGCGCTCCAGATAGCGATAGGGGCACGCGGTGCCCGCGTACTGCACTAGGGTCCCCGTAGCGTAAAGCGGCTTTCACGAACGTCACGGTCGGCCTTCCCGGCGCCGGCGCGGAGGACGGCGTCACGTCGCCGACGCACTTTGACGCGCGTCCGGCGCCGGTCGCCACCAAACGGGGCATTCATTCACGGATCACAAATCTTCGCCGTGTCGGCACTGTTCTGTGCGGGCACTCGTCAATCATGGCGACGGCACTGTGCCGGGGGCCAGCCCAACCGTCTGATGCCTGACGAGACTTCAACTTGGACACCTGTCTGCCCGCATGGCAGGTTTTGCTGCGCTGGACAATTGTATGTCAAGGTTTAAAATCTTAGCAAAATACGAGTAAGTAGTAGTTTTTCAGGAAAAAATCTTTGCACAATCATTTCACTTTCATCATAACTTTGAAAAGAAAAAAAATAGAAAAGATCAATTGCTGCGTGCCCGAAATCGTCGAGCTACGAACAGCGTGCCAGCTTGTTGTTTAGCCCGGAATCAGCTAAGCTTTTCACTAAAGTATACAGCCCTGGCCTCGCTTGTCGCGGCACGGGTAAAGTTGCAACGTTACGCTGCTGCACAAACTGCAGTATCAGCGTGAAAGTAGCATTTGTTAAGCGCAGCGCAGCACTTGCATGCCCATGTTTAGCGCCAACACAAGCGCCACGCCAAAATCTCTGAAACAGAAAGAGAGGCAGAGAGTGTACCTCTGCCGCACTAGTATCATTACCACGACCTACCCTCCTGTGAAAAATATTAACCACGGATTATTAACCACCTCATGTCAAGCTGCAGGACAACACTTGAACAGCTATGGCCCCACCTTTCAGTGGACGTCGCAGGGAGAGGGCCCGCGTCGTCGGATTATTTACCGTGCCCGGTTATATAAACGGGCGCGTCCCTTTACCAGGCCACTCCTGTCCGTGTCTCTCCTCACGTTTTATCGCCTCGCAACCCCAGCCAAGTACAGTACTCGAGTGTACCCGCACCGCAAGCGCTGTCCGCTTCCGCCCTTGGATGCGCCTCGCCGCCGGCCATGGCCTCCGCCGTCGCTAGCAGCATGCCCGCGGGACCGGCCGCCGCCGGCGCCATGTCGTTCGGATGGCTCGGCCCGCGCCTGTCGTTCGGCGGCCGCGACCCTGCACCCTCCGTGGAGGTGGAGGCTCCGGTGCTGTCGTCGCCGTCGAAGGCGGAGCCCGCGGTCTCCAAGGAGTTCATAGACTTCGAGTTCAGCCTTGGGGGGTCGGCGACCATGCTGCCGGCCGACGAGCTGTTCGCTGACGGGAAGCTGCTCCCGCTCCGGCCGGCGCCCGCGGCGAAGGCCACGGAGCCGGAGCGTGAGCGCCGGGACACGGCGCTGGTTGAGCTCCCGGCCACGCCGGAGCGGGTGAAGACACTGCACCCGGCGGCTGCCGAGGCGGTGCTCGATCCGTACGTGTTCTCGCCCAAGGCGCCGACGTGCTCGAGCCGGTGGCGCGAGCTGCTCCGGCTGCGGAAAGTCCAGACACCTCAGAAACCATCTGCATCTCCATCGGCGTCCCCGTCGCCGTCCGCTGCGGCAACGCCGGCGACTCCGTCACGGGCCTCCAACTCTTCGGCGGCCAGGTCGCTCAAGCTCCTGCTCCTCCAGCGGAATGGCGGCCGCGCGTCCGCCGCCGCGTCGTCGGACCTCTCAGCCGCACCGCTCCTCCGCAACAGCTCCGACTCGGAGGCGTCCATCTCCCTCGCCTCCTCCCGCTTCTCCCTCTCGTCGTCGTCGTCGTCCTCTGGCTACGAGCACGACGACCTCCCCCGCTACTCCCTCGACTCAGTGGATCCCACTCCTCGTCCACGCCTCCGGCTCGTGAGGTCACATCAGCCGCAGCCGCCCGTCGCGGCCTCCGCTCCAGCACGCGCTGCCCACAGCCCCGCCCGTTCGCGGGCCGGCAACAGCCCCGCTCGTGCACGCGCCGGCCAAAGCCCCGCTCGCCGCCGCCCCGCCCCGCCACCGCCGCCGCCGAGCGTGGTCTCGGTGGACTCCCCGCGCATGAACGCCTCCGGCAAGATCGTGTTCCAAGGCCTCGAACGCAGCTCAAGCTCGCCGGCCGGGAGCGTCCACACCATGAGGTCGCGCTCCCGCGTGATGGACCGGTCCTACTCCGCCGGCGTCCGCGCCACGCCGGTCGTGCTCAACGTCCCGGTCTGCTCCCGGCCGGTGTTCGGGTTCTTCAAGGACAAGAAAGACGCCGGCGCCAAGGACGCATCCTCCGCGCGGCCGCGGTCGGCGCTCGGCCGGAGGACAACTCCGGCAGGCGGCGTAGTGAGCTGCAGAGATCTGGTCAATGCCAATGGTAACTGACATCGTTTTGACTAATCTATTAGTGTTAGTGGTAAACTTAGCTAGCTGTACTTCTGTTGCAAAAAGAAAACAGAACAAAAAAGAGTTTGATGTGTTTGGAGTAGAGAAATTACTTCGGTTGAGATCTTGGGGAGGGAGACAATTGGGTGGATAGTTTGATGAGCTGATTTTGCTTGTTGCTCTCCTGTGTGAGGCTAACTAAGCTTTTTGAGCAATTGATTAACACCGTCCGTTTTGCTCATGTAAATTTGCCATGGTTTTTTGCTACCCTTCCAGTTGATGGTACTAGTACTATGTTGTTTGCCTACTGGCACATTTGATCTCAAGTTATGAACTCGAAATGAAAATGTAAAAGCTGCTGTGCATCTGTTGGTTCTTGTCTTGGAGCACTAATTACCTGTTTGGGGTGTAAAAAAGCTGTGTTGTTGGAATCACAGTGCCATGTGGTAGTACTGATAAAGGCGAATTAACTTCGGAGCATTGGCAGTAACTTTTGTTTGATCTGAGTTTCACGCACTTTCCACCTCGTGTGCTCCTTTCCTTGCCCGCGCTGGTGCGCTGCTGCTGTTAATTGATGGAGATGCCGGTTCAAACAGAGGAGCAGCACGTGTTGCCCCTGATCGAGCACTGTGCTGCATGTGCAGTTTATCTGCATCCGCGCATAAAAATAGTGAAGAAAAGGCAGTAAAAAATTCACAGTTGGGCATCGTCCTCTCCGTAACGTGGTGAAGCGCCGTGGTGGCTCCCCGGGCGGCGATCCGTACGCCGTGGCGCGCCCATGTGGCCGCCGCTGCCGAGTCCGATGATGCCTCATGGGGTGCCCCTTGTTTTTAAACTGCTCCACCATTTATCTTTTTGTTAATCTTATAGCATGAGTTTAGCTCTGTCCTCACGCCCTGAATATCTGCGTTTCCCTTTCCGCTTTTCCCTGTTCTTTCGCTTCGTCTTTTGACTCGTGCCAGCCTTTCGTGAACACTCCTGCTCCGGCGCGGGGCACGGAACGGCTGCTGCGAGATGTTCCTTGTTTGGTTGCGTTCGATCGATGCCAATGCCATGCCGCTCTCGGCTCGCCTAGCCACTGTAGGCGTCGTCGCAGTGATGAATGGCAGCGCACTGTTTGATTGCCTTTGGCAGCGATACAGCTACGCAGCTGTTGATGGCATTGGAGCAGGGTATGTGGGTGCCTGCCTCGTGCAGTGGAGTTTTGACCGCAGTCGTCGAGAGGCAAAGCTTTGACCACGGTCCACGGGAGCCGTTATTTGGGCGACGAACTCGACGAGCTCGAAGAAAGAACTTGAACAAGAGCACCTGCTCTCTAATCTGCTGCCAGAATGGTTAGTTAACTGAAATGACGACAAAAGAAACAACACAGCATCCGAGCTGACGAGGCCTGAATACGGTGCACTGGGCCGCAGGCCCTGTAGTACGCGGCCATCTCTCTCGCCGGAATCCGAACTCCACCACCACATACCACCTCACCTGAGTGTCTCTGTGCGTCTGATGATGCCTGATGAGTGGCTGGTTGATCGGAGCTCGCGCCTAGCAGGAGGGGACGTCCAGACCAGAGGGCAGCGCAGAGGCGCAGGGGAGGGCCATGATGCGATAGGATGGGCCGCGCGTCGATCCGACGGTTGGAATCGTGTTCTGACGTCTGGGCACGGCCGGGAATTCCTGCACCTCACTCGGGAGACAGCGCTGCTGGCCGTCTGCCATAAAACACTCCGCCCTCCCCCAGCTTTCCGGTTCAAATGGTGCGGTAACCATGGCGGCAAAACTCCGATAGTTCCATTAAAGTTGCTTTGGTGATCCTTCCACTAATCAGTCGCCGAGTGATGCTATTAACATCAGCTTTGCGGCGGCGCTACTTATGCCAAATTCGAGCGACCCTTGTCGGTATTGCTTTGCGAAGAGCTTTGGATGTCACAGTTTTGGTGATCCCCCTTTCTTTCGACCGGCAGTTTTGGTGCTTTGGCGCCACGGGAGCTCCGCTAATTGCAGCAAACAACATGTTAGACGTGTAACTGATGGGCCGCGTTTTGCAACAAGAGAACAATTGGAGAAGAGTGAGAACATTCACGCGGGAGCCCAAGATGGTTGACCTCGGATGCGCCTGGTTGGTTGTCTGATCTTCATGTCTGTCGTTTATCCTCTCGGGCCGTATCAGGCCGCAACTTTGGGCCTGCCCATGGCGGCGGCTCGTTTCGTATGTCCCCAAGATGAACATGGAGCAGGGCAAGCGTTCCACTTCCATGGGATCGAACCAACGTACAACTAGGAAAACAGAACAGCTGAACTAATGCAAACATGAAAGTAAGACCTGTGCGATAGCAAAGATGCACCGTTTACATTCAGCTCGATATTTGATATCAGTTCCTCATCTCACGGGCATCTCTGATTTGGCACTAGATACTAGTACTAAAACAAAGGTGGAATAATATGTTTCAGACGAAACGCTAAAGTAACAGCAATTATCGGTAGACCTAAGCGCAGGGCCACGTTTTACTCCTCGGAAGCGGCGGCCTCCACGGCCGGCAGAGCATGCGTTGTCGTCGACGAATCATCTGCGCGAGCTGCCGCGGCTGCGGTCCGGGACTTGGTGAATTCATGGAGGCGGTGGTTGAACTCCAAGGTGTACGCAGTGAGGACAGAGAAGCCTTCCTGGACGGACGCCGGGGCGGCGGCGAAGGCCTCGGCTTCAATGGCGGCGGCCACGCGTTCCGCCTCGGGCTCCGGGACACCACCGCAGGACGCCACCAGGCTCTGCACGAGGCGGCGAACCGCGAAGTCGAGCATTTGCTGCATCGGCGGCCAGGTGCTGAGCAACGCAAGCCGCGACTCCATGTCCTTCTTGATCAAGTCGGCGGAGGATCCCAATGGGGGCGCGGGCTGTCTTCCCTCGGCCCGGGACTCTGCGGATTCATGGAGGCGGCGGCTGAGCACGGTGGCGTACGCGCTGATGGGGAGGGCCTCGAACCCTCCTCCCTGGACGGACGCCGGCGACCTGGCGGCGGCGTACGCGGAGGCGGCGGCGAAGGCCTCGGCCTCGATGGCGGCGGCCGCGCGTTCGGCCTCGGGCTCCGGGACGACGCCGTAGTGCTGGGAGACGATGCCGGGGCCCGACAGCGACTGCGCTAGGCGGCGAACCGAGGCGTCGCGATCGATGATGCCTGGGGCGGCGGCCAGTTGCTGAGCGACGCGAGCAGCGCCTCCGTGGTCTTCGCGTCGGCAGCCGGCGGAGCCTCCGCCGCGGCGATGGGGGCGTCGTTCACCATGGCTTGGGAAGAAACCAGAGACGGGAGATCTGTCATCTGTGTCCCCAGGAGCGGGGGATTAATTATATAGGGGGTACACGATTTGGAGTATGGTAATTCTGGGATTCATGCAAATTAGCTACCGTATCCGTAGATCGTGACATCGATCTCCTCCCACACCTCCTTCTATTAAACCTCGCGCGTGATCGATCCACGACGAATTTGTTTTTATCTATCTTTATCCATGTCAGAGCATCTCCAGCAAGCCCCTAGTTGGGCCCCTACTCTATTATTTAGGAGCTTGAGTCAAAAAATCAACTCTAACAAAGACCCTATTTAGTCTTTTATTTTGCATGCCCTCTCAAACTCCATCTCCAAACCCTCATTCCTAGAGTCGTCCAATCCTCCCTCTCATTTAGAGCATCTCCAGCAAGGGCATGTAAACTTGAGCCCTCAAATGTCCTTTTAGGGGCTAGCTTGCAAATTAAAGACCTTAATTTTTGACTCCGACTCCAGCAATAGCCTTCAAATCTCAGCCCCTATTTCTTTCTGGCACGAGGGCCCCATTTGTCATTGGTCAACACAACCTTATCCTCTCCCTCTCTTCCTCCTCTCTCAAGTCTCAACCACTGGCTCGCGCGCGCGGCTGGCAGGCGAGGTGCGGCCATGGCGGTGCAGCCCGGCAGTGGCGGGTGTTGGTGGTTTCTAAGTACCACTTTTATATGCCCAAAACCAACAACATCGTACCATATTCTCATCATAATCATGTGTTTTACGTCTAACCTTGACGAATTCCACATGTGGTGTCGTTTTAGTGCTACATTGCAGAAACAGGTGAAAAGACGACAAAATGGCTCTTATATGAGGAGTACCGACATGAAGCCCGACTCGCCATGCAAGGAGGGTTTTCCACTAGCCTATGACGCATCCAAGGCACCTCTTGGACGTCTATGGAACCCAACATGCAAGCCCAAGGTCGTGGCCCAATGCCTAAAGATTTCTAGAAGGTTTATCGGGAAGGAAAGATCAATTCGCGCAGTCCAGAAATAGCACTGTATTGTCACGCAGATTTGGAGTCCAAGACGTACTCTAATGGGAATCCAATATACAGGAAAGTTGTAGATCTCGTCGAGAGCTTTCCGGAACATATATGGATTATCCCGTTTGGATTCTGGAGCTAGGAGATATGGGCACCGCAAGAAGACCTGCGCAGAGGAGTCCGAATCAGGACAGATATTTTGGCATCGCATATTTGAGAACCAAGACGACCGAATTTGGAGATCTAATGAATACCAAGGTTGTAGATCTTTTCGAGGGCTACGAGATAGAGTCCAAGTTTGCCTCATTTGGACTCCGGACGAGAAAGTTACGATTTATGGAAGGCGGAGCTGCGGAAAGGGAAATCAAGTCCGAATTGGAAACGACTCGTGCCGACCGGCACCAACCTAGATTCGTTTCCTTTCGCCTCCAGACGCCTCCCCACTGTATATATAACCAATGGGACGCCCCGAGGACAGTTGGACGGGAGTTGACATCTTTAGGGTTTAGGAAGCCTCTGCACATTGCCGGGAGGCCGCCGGAGTTAAAGAGCCACCATATGAGAGATGTAGTCTAGTCGGGTAATCTCCCTGCGTGGTGCACTACACCGGAGCTAGGAGAAGTAAAGCCATGTACTTGAGGAGTCTTCAATGGTGCACTAAGGCGATGCCGACCGGCACAATCTTGTGCCGATCGGCACCTCTCTGACGGTGATGAATTACGGTATAATTATTGATATCTATGTTATTTATCTTGATTCTACCCTTGGCTATAGTTTGTGCTCGTCTGAATTTCATGGTCATAGCATGTGCTTATTCCAATTGCTTGGCGCTAGCCTAAGTATTTAGATCTCTCTCTTAACCGTGGTGGTTAGGTTAGGAATCCGGATCTTGCTTTGCTCATGATTACTTAGCGACATAGTGTGTGATGCATAATGTCTTAACGATGCTAGATGTGTAAGCTTGGTCGTGACAGGACTAGTTCTGCATGTCTAGATAGTTTGGGTACGGTGGGAGGCCGGGATTTATTACCAAGTGAAGCATCTGCGAGCTACCTAACCCGGGCCGTAGGGTGTGGATGTGGGCGTGACAGCGTTAGCACGAGTCTGCAGGAACAGTCGGTTTCCCCACTGATTTAAGATGTTCACAAAGTGCCAAGTAAGCTAAGGTTAAAGATGTAACTAAAACTGCTTCGGTGCCAACCGGCACACCCGTGGTGCCGATCGGCACATCCTTTCTCCGACCACTAGATGCATACAGGCTAACTCCAGGTGTTCCTCTTTGGTTATGTGTATGCTTTCCTGTCAGTTCCTCAGGCTATTCAAGCAATCTTCAGACAACTTAGCTCCTGTGCCGATCGGCACACCAGTTGCGCCGATCGGCACAACCCTCGCTTTCACCTTTTTCATGCTCTTGTATATGCAATATGTACTTCATGCTAGGATTGATTTCTTAGACGAAATAGTAAACCCTAAACACGGTTCTCTTGCTGATCCTTGTGGATTCGATATAAACCTTGGAATACTCCACTTGCGGTATATAAATGGGTGCAAATAAACGACCAACAGCGGCGCGGAGCTGCGCATGGCGATGGCCAAGTCGGAACAGGGCGGCGAGGGCCAAGGCGGCAGGCCTGCTCGGCGGCGCGCGCGGGGGCGAGCAGGCGTCGTCGGCGGCGGCGCGCCCTCTCCCTTCTCCCTGTGGAGCCTCACGCGAGCTCGCCTCGTGCTCAGCCGTGGACAAGCTCGTCGCGAGCTTCCCCAAGCTCGGCCATGGCGGCCGCCTCCAAGCGCGGCGGCTCCACCATGCCGCGCGGTCGTGCCGGCCTTCTCGAGCGCGCCATGCTGTCATGCCAGCTCCTCCTCTCAAGCTTCTCCTGTCGGCCTGCTCCCCCCACGGCTTCTGCGCGTGGCAAGCGCGGCTGCCCGACGCCCGCCAGCCCAGATCCGGAGCCGTTCACGGCGGAGAAGGGAAGGGGACAGGTGCGGCATGGCCGGGCGCAGGAGAGGCGGGGCGCGTGTCAGCGGCGGAGCAGCAGAGGTCTCGTCGGCGGCGAGCCACGGCGGTGGCGGGTGCGCGCGGGAGGCAACGGCGTCGGCGAGATCGGCAATGGCGTGCGGGAGGAGGGAGAAGAGAGAAAAAAAGAAAAAGAAGAGAAAAAAGAAGAAAATGAAAAAAAAATAGTGGGACCTACAAATGAGAGGGAGGGTGGGAGGACCCTAGGAATGGGGGGGCTGGAGATGAAGTTTGAGAGGGCATGCAAAATGAGAGCCTAAGTAGGGGCCTTGCTTGAGTTGATTTTTTGAGTCAAGCTCCTAAATAATAGAGTAGGGGCTCAAGTAGGAGCCTTAGAGCATCTCCAGCAAGGGCCCTTAAATCAAAGCCCCTACTTCCATTTTACAGGTCGGCTTAGAAAAATAAGGGCTCAAAAACTTGCTTCAACTCCAGCAATCAAACTGGCCCAAGACCCTATTTCGTGTGGGACCATCAGTCAGTGAGAAATTCTCAATCTCCTTCCCTCTCCCGACGCGACGCGCCTGCCCACCGCCGCGACGCGACGGCGCCCGCGTCCGCTGGCCGCGGCGAAGCTGCCCGCCGCGACGCCACCAGCCCGCCGCGACGCCGCCCTGCGGCCCCTGCCCGTTGCCCCCGCCCCGACCACCGCGCCGCTCGCCTGCCCGCCGACCACCGCCCGCGCCGTCGCCCGCCCATCAAGCCGGTGATCCTCAAGGGCCGAAGCAGAAGCGGGCAGAAGCAGAAGCCGGTCATCCCCAAGGTTTAATTTTTCCTCATCCAATTCCTCTTTTGCGACAAGTAGCTTCAGAAGTACTGAATGCTCTTGATGGAAATGAGATGGAAATGCTCGATTTATGCTATCTGTTTATGCTCGGAAATGAGATGAAAATGCTCATCCAATTCCTATCTGTTTATGCTCTTAGATCAAATATCATGAGATGGAAATGCTCGATTTAAAGCTAGCTGTGCTACGATAAAATAGAGTATGAATGGGAATGTGCCTCTTCTGTTGTTTAAATCTGGTTGAAGTGGCAGTGGTTTCAGATAATTTTCTGGACTGTCTGCATTGTGCAATGGCATAATGTGGTAAAGCCATGAGTAGTTAGCTAGTCTGTGTAATCAACTCATTGTTGCCCATAAGTGACAGATAATTTTTTCCTCATATAATTTCTGTAATTCTTGATCTTGTAGCTTCTGATGCCCTCATTCAGTTATAGTTGAAAGATGATGGATTATTTTGTTTGTCCAATTTCTGTTTCCCTGATGCGGTTCTTGATCCATGCTGCGTTGTGTTGGGCACGGCAGGGCCTTGTGTGTTCAGAGATGCCGATTTGCGAGTTTACAGCAATTGGGAACTCTGAACCCAGGGTTGTTCAGGTCTTCCTTTTGCCTGTTCTGTTCTCATGGCATGAAAACAACATGGCACTGCTGTGTATGCTATACTGCCATTCGAGCACATGTGTGCATTTTGTCATGGTTAAGCTAACCATCAGTGAAGCACTTAGCAGAAGCTCTCCAACAAGAAACCTCCATATGCTAGTTCCACTACTAGCTTCATGGTTCAAACGAAAAATAGAGCAATATCATTGTGAGGTGATCACACACCTAGTGTTGCATAATCACTGGGCCTGCACATGTTTTCAGTCTTGTCTAAATGCACAACTCCATATTTCAGCATGACGCATAAGCATGCCTATTCTGTAAACTATTAGTGTGATGGACACAATTTTGTTTAAAGCCTGTCCTTGCGATATAATTTTTGTAATCATCAAGAATAATTCTAGAACTACACCTAATTACTATTCATGTCTGAGAACTAAACTAGCTGTTAGATAACAGTAGCCCTAATTACAATTTTGAAATTCCATATTCATCCTCCAATTAAGCACATGTGAACACTAGTATCAGGACCTTTTTGCCCACAAGACAAACTGCAGTGTTGTCTGAAACACTACAAAATTTGATTCTCCAGAAACTCTCGTCAACATGTTCATATAATGCTTGTGTGTACATGACTGTTCATATATTCACTTGGTTCAAACTCTGAATCTACAGAATACAAGTACCTTTTAATGAAACTACAGATCAGGTGACAGAAAGCTTCAGAGCATCACTTCCTGCTCGAGCATCAGCAATTTTGTTCTCACAGGGAATTACATGATCTTCTCTTGAGCATACTAGCATAGCCCTAAAATCACAGGGAAGTTTGCTCCTGCTCCTTTCCTGCTTCCTAAATTGTATTACTTGGTATCTTCTACAAAGTTAGTTCAATGTTATGGTGGAAATTTGCAAAATCGTGCATAGCTTGTTAGCTGAACAAGTATAGCATCCTGCTTCCTGACTTTGCTATAAATGTTATCTTCCTGAATTGTCTTGCAGCTGAAAGGCAATTTGCAGCAAGCTACACAGTTCAATGTTATCTTGGACTGTGCAACAATTTCATGTATGCTATACTTGTTCTTTCCTGCTCCTTTCATGTGGCAATTAGTGCTCAGGCAACATGCTCAAATAACAGCAAGGCAGGGGGCAGGGGGCAGAACAGAGAAATTTCATTCAAATGATTGTAACTCATTCAATGATTTTACTAAACAAGCATTCCAAGAATCTGTAATTATTTGAAATCTGAGTAGAACAGAATTTTGAGAGAATAAGTAATTTTATCATTCAAATGATTGTATCTTCTGTTAATATTCAGAGAACAGCTCTGTAATCAACAATGAGTAGAAGATATATCAGTTAGCGAAAAGGAGAGCTGCATTACATGAATCAGAATACCAGATCACCCAAGGGCTGCATTCAATTTTGTAAATCAAAAACTGAATTACATGATGTTCTCTTGAGCATCTAAATACATGGGCACATACTTCTTCTGCTGCTAAATTGCTCTTCAACATAAAGCAAAATCGACAACACTATTCTGTTTTTCGGCAGAGCGAGGGAAAGCCCCTTTCATCCTCACAGGTCCAGGCCACATACTTCACTGAACAAACAGTACACCGATAAACTCTTAACAAACAGGTCGATCACTGAACAATTCAGTGAAAAGCACCAATGGGTGGCACTACTATCTCACTGGAATTGCAAGTACTCTAATGTATGGAGTACTTCTGTGAGGAGTCGGCGGACGGAGGCGGCGCGATCGAATCCAGCATGGGAGGCCTTGGTTCTTGTGGCCCTGGCGCGGAAGGAGAAGGCGGGCGGCGTGTGGCCCGGCCGCCGCGTGGAGGCGCGTGGACGTCGGAGCCGAGGGCGAGGGCGGCGAGGCGTGGCCGGGTGAGCGCGGCGAGCGCGAGCTGCTGGAGCGCCGCGGCCTCGCGCGTGGGGACGCTGCCGCCAGCGGCTGCTGCTCCTCCTCCCCGCCGCGCGGCTTGGCAGCTCCACCAGCACCGGCGCCCGGCGGCGAGGAGGCGCGTGGAGGGGCGGCGAGGAGGCTCGGCGGCGTGGAGGCCCGGCAGCGTGGAGGCCCGGCGCGTGGAGGCCCGGCGGCGGCGAGATCCGAATGGCGAATGGCGTGCGGGAGGAGGGAGAAGAGAGAAAAAGAAAAAGAAAAAGAAAAGAAAAGAAAAATGGTGGGACCCACGAACGAGGGGAGGATGAGAGGACCTCAGGATTGGGGGCTCGGAGATGGAGTTTGAGAGGGCATGCAAAATGAGAGCCCAAGTAGGGTCCTTGCTGGAGTCGGTTTTTTTTGCTCAAGCTCCTAAATAATAGAGTAGGGGCCTAACTAGGGGCTTTGCTGGAGTTACTCTTACTGGAGATGCTCTTATGGGTTCCACTATTTTTTTAGTAGCTTCCACACAAAATAGGGTCTTGGGTCAGTTTACTGCTGGAGTTGAAGCTAGATTTTGAGCCTTTATTTTTGTATGCCGGTCTGTAAAATAAAAATAGAGACTTTGTTTTGAGGTCCATTGCTGAAGATGCTCTGATTGGTTTGCACCTTCTACAAAACACAATGTGGTACTACGTAGTATTTGTGTAGCTGTGTCACCCTTGTGCAACCTGGAAAAGTCATTCACAGCACCGACCGGCCGCTTGCACAAGTGGATGATGGCGCCATATAATTTCGCGGTAAGCGATTGGCGCAAGCATACTCCATTTTTATTGAGAACGGGACTATTTGATTGTTTTTTATTTGAATACGAGGGTTATTAGTTAACTTACAAATACCTTTCTTTCTGTAACCTCGATCAGTAAAAGTGAATCGCGCTTACAATTGAGTACGACGGCATTACGCCACGTCGCGGCCTTCCGAGAAGCTTCGGCGGCCGCGCGGCTTTCGAGGAAGCTTCGATCTAGACTCACTGCGAGTATATAAGCGCGGGCAACCCCGGTGCCTGGCTAGCAAGCCAGCCACCGAATCAACAAGGTAGAGAGAGAGAAGAACCCCCGGCCGGGCTTCACCCACCCGCGCGCTCGCGTCATGGACCCGATGCTCCTCCTCTTCCTCGTCCTCGTCGCGTCCGCGTCCTGCGTCGTCAACATCATCGTCGTCACTACCGGAGCCTCCTCGTCGGCCATGCCATGGCCCGTGGCTTTTGCCGCCTACGCTCTCTGGGCTGTGGCCTCCGCCGCGCTCGCCGTGCTCCTCCCGCGCCGCCGCAGCGCCAACTGAAGAACTCACGCGCCGCCGGCTGCCGGGGCCACGTCTGCGCCCTGCTATCAACGTCAGTGCTTCCTTTGACCCGCTCGCCGCCTGCCCTTAGTTTCTTTGCGCCCGCCGACCGCCGGACGCCAGTACGAGGTGTCATGGATGATGCATGGCCGCCGCTGGCGGTGCTGCTAATCCGGCGGTTCGCGTGGGGTCGCATCATCAGCGGAGGTTTTGCCCTGCTGCCACGGGCAGGGCCAATCCTTTGTTTTCGTTTTTTATTTTGTCTTCGCATCAACTTTGGTTGTGACCATACTTACTGTCCCGTTGCAGGAGAGCAAGGCGTGGCCATGGCGGCAGCCGGCGGTTCGCCGGCAGCTCACCAGTCACGCACTAAAAAACTCGACCTGCCGGGGGAAGAACCGCCCCCGACGGCATTTTTTAAGGAGAAGAGCCTTCTCACGCAGGCCGAGAAAACCCCCGAACCCCTCCCCATCCATACACAGGGACTCAGCTGGCCGTTGTGAGCTGCGGCGCGAGTCTTTACCTATGCTTTGGCCTGGGGAGGACGAGGGGATTTTTTTACTCCGCACTGCAGCGTAGCATCTCTCAGCTACAGGTGCTACAGTGCATTTAGCTAAGAAAGAATAGATGCGGAGGTGGATAATAGATCGATATGAAGATCATGAGCTGCCCCATAATGAAACCACGAGTATTCGCGAATATGTCCTTCTTCCCTAACCCAAGATTGGAGAAAGAAGATCTAAGAGGGATCTATGGAGAATGTGGTCAGAAATCCATAATAGAGTCCGACCACAACGACCAAATTAATTATCCTCATCGAGAAACTTAACGGGGAACTAGTGGATAAAAGGGAGTTGGATACGCCCTCTACCATATCTATACAAATAGAATAGTCTATTTATACAGAATGGTAAAGAGGGCTTTTCTACGATCATCAATTCCAGAAAACCATACAAATAGCAAAGGGTATTTTATCCTTACCAACTAGATCTTGTTGCACCCGGTAACAAACATGCATAAACCATTTCTCGAAGTATGTGTCCGGATAGCCCAAAGTCTCGATAGTTAGCTCTAGGTCTTCCGGTTAAAAAACAACGTCGATGAAGGCGTGTAGGTGCGTTGCGGGCACTAGATCCATACATGAAACTCGAAAGAGCTTGCCGGAGGAGATTCTCCCCCAACCCCAAGGTTCCACACGCTTTCCGCGCCGTTATAACTTATACGTACACGCGACGCAGAACAAGATCCGCATCTACTATCATCCAGTCAGGTCCAGGTATATTTGAATCCATAAAAAGGTTTGTACGGCCCACCCATCAGTTTGGTGGACGCTGCTGCTGGTACTCAGCTGCAAAGAAAAGGACAGGTCAAAGAGTTCAGAATATATGTCTGAATGTTTGTTTTGTGAAAATTGCTCATGCTTGTGTCAGGTCAAATAGCTCATTAGTATTGTTATTTTGGATTGTACGTTTGTATTGGTATTGCTAGAGATAACCAATAGAGTCTGTATGGGGCTGGTGTCGTATGGAATAATAATACACTTCGTATCTTTATCTGCATATACTGTTCCCTCGCTTGTTTCACTCATTTTTTGAGCGAACGCTTTGATTTATTTATATATTTTCACGAACGCATAGGATTTATTGTTAAGACGATATAATATCTGCAAGCGAGCTGGTCTCAAGAAAAGATACAAAAAAGGTATTTTGTCTAACTTTTCTGCTAATCAAGGACTGATTTGTGCGGATAACCGAATTGGCTTTGAGGTGATCATGAAGACGACTGATTTGAAAAGTAGTTAGGAAACTATCGTTCTCTCTCGCCCCGCACCGCCCTTTATCTGCTTAATTTTTACGCAATAAATCATTTATTTACCCTGCCGGAGGCACATGGCCTCGCCTAGCTTGCCCCTTCAAGTTATGCGGACACAATTGCGGTTTGCGTCCCGGTTCATGTTGGCTTACTGGCACAAGCCTTAGCTAGCACGATGGTCCAAATCAAGGCACACAGAGGTTCAAAATAATTCGCCATTCTCTCTTTAAGTTTCGACTAAAGCTCACTAGCTTCATCACGAAGAAATTACACCCCTTTCAATTTTTTCTTAGCAACTCTGGAATTCTTAAATGGGCGCGGCCGGCAACTCCTGTTTTGACATTTCAACATTAAGTGGGCCTTTGAAACTGACAACTGAGGACTTTTTGCGGTCGATTGAATTTCGACACGTTTGTCGCGGTTGTTATTGGCCCGTGCCGTGCTCCATCCTGCAGTTCCATCTAGCTGGCTGCGTTGTTCGTTTTCGGGTCACATCATCTATGCCCTGAGCTGAGCTGTTGATGAGACCGATGCTACGTACAATGGCAACACCACCATGAGAACGATAGAGAGGCGAGTGCTTTTTTTTAGCCTGCGTGCCTACTAATCACGCGGCACTAAAATTTTCGCTGTGATGTTATTGGTTCATGCATGCCATCATGTGTTGATGGTACTCATGCTGAACAGAAGATATATCTGCACGTCACATTCTGCAGACGAGCGCTTGAGAGATTCTACGATCCATCACAAGGTACGACCAGTGCTTACAAAAGTCAAGCAAGTGGATGCAGTATATGCGCTGCGAGTTGGCACCTAGCTCCTCTGAGGATGTTGTCCAACGGAAATTGTAGTTTTTGCACTTGCTTTAGCACGGCCAGGAGCCACGTGGAATTGTAAATAAAAGTCTGTTCGAACCTGCGGAGCGCTCCTCTTAATGAAATACATGCCCGGGCATGTTCGCGAAAAAGAACCCGCGAAGCGCTGATCCATCAGAAATCGCCATCCACCCATCGGTATCCAGCAAATTAGCTTCGAGCTGAAGCTAACTCCTGGCAGCTTGAATTTCCAAAAAAAAAACCCTCCTGGCAGCTTGAATTTTGCCTATTACGCACTGCATCAAGGAAACAATAAATCACGGTGTCGACGTTTTTGTCGGCAATTATATGTTAGGGGGCTACGCAAGAACCAAGAATACGATGGTGAAGACAAGACGCCGAGTTTATACAGGTTCGGGCCTCCCGGAGGATAAAAACCCTACGTCCTGTCTTGGGTGGTGTTGTATTGTGTATGTTGAGATGAGATCCCTGCCCGCCTTATATATCCGGGGGAACAAGGTTACATGGAAAGTATCCTAGTCGGTTACAACATAGAATTATTTGGAGTACAAGATAATAGACTTGCCGAATAATCCGTGCCTTCCTTCTAGATGTTTGAGGCACTCGGGTTTGTTTGGGCCAGCCCGACTACCCTGTTTGGGTACTCGGCCTTGCTTGTCTTGAGGTACCCGGGGGTCATAGTAAAGTAGCCCCCAAGTGCTTTTTGATTGATCTTGCTTGCTTCCCGACTGGATGTCTCGCCATGTACAGATGTGGTCTTCTCAAATGATATCGAGAGATTAAAAAGGACTTGAATAAGCCAAATAATATAAAGGTGAAAACCTTCTGTTACTAGCCTCGGGTAGACCAAGACTAGTAAGGCCTTGAATTAGGCATACCGACTGTTGATAGATGATATCCGAGTGTAGGCTTGTATGAAGCTTGAATCCTTGGCGAAAAATTTGAATATGCACGTTGAGTGCATCTATTAGATGTAGCCCCGAGCTTCTGTATAATACAAAGAATTATACAGAAGATCAAAGTAAGCCTAGTCTTGATGACCGTAAATTTGATTCCATGACATCTATTAGATGTGAGGAAATATGCACGCTGAGTGCATCCATTGGATGTAGCCCCCGAGCTTCAACTTAATTGGAACAATTGAGGTGAAGATCAAGGACGAATTCTGGGTAAAATCCGACTGTAGAAAGTCAAGGATGTAAAGCAACCCGTGTGCCTAGCATAGAGCCGAGTAATATTATGAAACTCACGCAAGTGAGTCCATATGGACTAGCCCCCGAGTCTGTGGACAATTAGAATAATTGTGTACAGACTCAAAAGACTAGAAAGCCTTGAATATTGAAGATGATGAAGCCATAAAAGCCTGGCCAATAAACGGCCGAGTGATCAATGATGCAGTAGTGCTGCTGTTGTAAATATTCAACTGATTAAAGCCATGAAAGCACGTGAATATTGAAGATGAAGTCATAAAGGCATGGCCAGCAAATGGCCGAGTAACTTTTCTGCCAATTATGTTGTAGTACCATCGTTGTTTGTAGATGTGTCTGACTGATTGGAGCCAAGAAAGAAAGAAACCTTCTGGCAAAGAAATAGTATCCGCCTGTAGCTTGAGCCTGAAAAAGGCCTGACCATCTGACTCTATGGCCGAGTCATTCTGGCCGACTAGTAGTCTTGTGTCCAGAGGGAGATTAACAGAGAGCGATATGCCCTCGGTGGCTAAGAAATTCTCGTGAGCTCCAATGATAAAGGTGGGGTCCGCTGGAGATAAAAGATAATTCTTTGAAGCCAGTGTAGGGAGTTGGCGCTGTTGGTTTTCAATAGCTCCATGCATAGTGCAGAGGCTCATGTTGACTTGACGTCATAATTGATCCTAGTATTGTGCTTGCTCATGCAGCTCGTAGGCCTGCGAGCACTCCCAGCCGCGCGGCGAAGTAGTAGCACATGGTGAATTCTGATCATCGTGCCAAGACGAATGATGGCGACGCAAGGCGAGCTTTGGCATGAGCGTCGGCAGCGGCAGCCAAAATTGCTCCAGCGAATGAGAAGAGTTCTGGCTGAGACGAGACGACGATGCGCTTTCTGGACACGGCAGCATTGCAAGCCATAGCTTCATGAGGCAGCCGTGATGGCAGAGGCAAACCCCGCATGTGAAGGTGAGGCGAGCATCAGTACAGCCATGAAGGCGAGCTCTTCCCGTTGTGCCGGACTGTATTCGCAGCAGCACAACTATTGTAGCCGAAGAACAATAGCCGAGTGCATTGAAGAAGATTTGTAAAAATCCATGAGTAGTAATTTCCGAGTGGCGTTAAGCCCCCGAGCGTAGAAAATACGCTCATGAACTCGGAGAAAATTGTGTGATGAATTCCTGTAGAGAAAACAAAATAACAGATTATGTAGTAATCTGTAAAAATAATCAAGTATATAACCGCAATAAAAGGGTTGTTTTTAATCATCATGATTAAGTAAAGTGAAGTGGCTCAGCCGTTCTTTTCAACTCTGATAGCCAAGTAGCGTCCTATGTTTATGCACTCTGTTAACTTAGCCGGCCCTGTATGACGTGGGACACTGGGTCAGCACACGTTTAGGAAGACGACGGCGTCAGTGTTAGAGCTTCACAATCGGAGCAACTGCAGCGTACATAAGTTTACAAGATTGACATAAGTCGTAAAATTAAATGAAGATGAGTGTTTGTCAAGTGAGCCTCTATGACTGTTTTCAGAGACCGATTGCCGCCTTATGTTTATGCACTCTCAGTCGGAGCTTCACAATCAGGACAGACAAGGCTTACTTAGTCGTATAAGAGATACTCAAGACATAACTCATAAGGTTTATACAGCCCCCGGCTCTGTATATAGTAAAATGTACTGGATACAGAGTCAAGACCATAAAGGGAGAAAGCTGTATTTAATTGTAGATACGAGAGCTCGTAAATATGAGTGTGAAACACTCGAAATATGATGAGAAATAAATAAATGACTTAGCTTGTCTGATAAGCCATGTCGTTGTCGCAGTGCCGAGATGAGCAGGTCAGTCGGATGACCCAAGATGTAAATAGCCGATGCCACATGCTGAGTAGACGCATAGCTGAGTGACCATCGTCGTGGCCGAGTGGCTGGTGCCATACTCCGAGTGATCGCCGCAGCACGCCGAGTAGTAGAGAGGCGGCTATTGCCGAGTAGCCATCGTCGTGGCTGAGTGGTTGAGAGGCGGCTATAGCTAAGTTGACCATAGCTTGCCTGCTTTGATGGATACACCTCGTGCATGCATACATGCGAAAACAGAGGAAAATCATGTAATGAGCATGATACATTAATCAAAGAAGTATTAATCTATGATAAAAGATAATAACAAAATAATAATAGTTAAGGAAATAATTTCCCCCCTCAATCCATCGAGTGATCGATGTGGCCGAGTGACGGCGTTGTGGTCCAGCAGCTCGGGCGGCTTCGCTGAGTACTGTGGTTTCTTGTGGCATCAGGAGAACTCAGACGAGTTGTTCTGACCAGCCCCGGCGTCAACATGCCGAGTAGTTGCCATGGCCGAGGTTGCCGAGTGGCCACCGTGACAGGGCCCGACGAAGGTGACCCGGGAAGTCAGCCCCCAAGGCCACAGAATACATGCAAAACCAAAAAGGACAACATGTATCATGTAGATCATAATTAGATCGGGTAGATTTAGAAATAATACAATATGGAAAGCAAAGATAAAAGTAGAAAGAATCCTCCTTGCTGGTTGCATGCTGATTTTGCTATAGTTTGGATCAGACCGACATCATCTGGCTCAAGAACTCGAGGTCTCTCAATCTTTATCGATGGAAAGTATTGGATCCAACTCCAACTTGAACTCCATCTTGCCATAAACGTAGACACGCCGGGCTGCCGCCGCTGTTGTACGCGGCGTTACCGTCATGCATGGCCGAGTCATCGCTTCAACGCCGTGGTGGACAGAGAGCCAGGTGCCAGACAAGACACCGACTCGATGTCGTAGCACCCTCAAAGGCCGTCGCAACACGCCGAGTGGCCACCTCCCGGCTTCCGCCGACGGAGGCAAGCTATCCGGATCGAACTTGGAACTCCAGCTTGACACGCCAAGCCGGCGAGTTGTTGACACGAGCGTGACTCGTCCTACGTTGCCCTGGTTGCCGTAAAGCCTCAAGACAACATGAAGACCATGGCACCGCCATGCAAGTACATGCCAGAAAAAATCACAGCGTGATCACAAAACTACTCCAACGAGTAGATTGATTAGGAATAAAATAAGGAAATCATGAATAGAAAAGGAAAGAGCCTTCCCTATTGACGAGTGTGCATGTTGGCACCTAGCTTTGGAACTTGAACCAAGTTTTGTCGATGGGAAGCTTTGGCTCCAGGTCAAACCTGGACTCCAGCTTGTCTTGGATGCAGACACGCAAGTCGTCGAGTGCATGCGCAGCGTTGTGGATTGATATTGATCAGCAGGCTCTCTGCTAGCCTGCAGGCTGGCCTTTGATAGCAACATCTTCGATCTGCAATCCTCGCTGCATCGCCTTCTGGACTTGTACGGAGAAGAAACCGAGTCGCCGACTTGTAGCGGGACGCTGTGTCGAGCCCCCGGCTGAACTAGTTGACGTAGATCATATCCATCGTACTCGACGAAGGATTCCAGCGCTAGCCCCACGGTGGGCGCCACTGTCGACGTTTTTGTCGGCAATTATATGTTAGGGGGCTACGCAAGAACCAAGAATACGATGGTGAAGACAAGACGCCGAGTTTATACAGGTTCGGGCCTCCCGGAGGATAAAAACCCTACGTCCTGTCTTGGGTGGTGTTGTATTGTGTATGTTGAGATGAGATCCCTGCCCGCCTTATATATCCGGGGGAACAGGGTTACATGGAAAGTATCCTAGTCGGTTACAACATAGAATTATTTGGAGTACAAGATAATAGACTTGCCGAATAATCCGTGCCTTCCTTCTAGATGTTTGAGGCACTCGGGCTTGTTTAGGCCAGCCCGACTACCCTGTTTGGGTACTCGGCCTTGCTTGTCTTGAGGTACCCGGGGGTCATAGTAACGACACACGGCACACAAAAACGCATGCTTCTAAGCAATCAAATCAAATACTATAATCTAAGAGCGTGAATGAGAGCATCACATCGATCGCCACTCATCGGGTATTATTTTCCTTTTATCGGAGGAGTCAGACAAAGATATATAACCACCTCTACCACCACCCTACAAGCATGCGTGTCCACATCGGAAGCCACCGGAAAGGTGTCCTGTATATATCAATTCTCAGGCAATCCTTTTTTAGTGAGTAGGTGACTAGAATAATTTACTCAGCAAATGAAAATTAATAGAGTCATGGTTTCTCAATAGCAAAGTCAACCCCCATTTTCTTGTCCAAATAGCGTCCGCAGATCTATATGATCGAAAAATAAAGTCAACTAGTTTTTTAATGAAGTCAAGTGCATTGTGTAATAAAGTCAACTCAAAGTTGTTGCTTATGAACTTAGCACTTTAGCCGCTGAGCGTCTTGCGAACCGTGTTTAACCCGCTTTTTTTCTCTCTCTGAGTTCCGAGTTTAATCCACATATGAATAAGAAGAGTTGTTTGGTTGTACAAAACCTTTATAATGTTCAGATGGAACTACAAAATCACTGGTGCCATGAAGATAGTGCAGCGCATACTGCTTGTGGGCCAAACTATTTCTTTTCTGTTAAATGGGCCTAAATCCTTGTTGCATTTTGTAGTGATCAACATCGAAGTGACAGCCTGACGGAGCCGCCTCTCAAAGACAATGTGGAGCATGTCAAGACGTGCTCCCCCCTCAAATAAAAATAAAAGAAAATGTCAAGACGTGCTCCACATTGTCAAGACATGCATGTCAAGACGTGACTGATAGTCTGTCTATCGCAGTGCGGCCATGTTTGCAACCCTGCATTACTTGATTCAGAGTTTGCTTTTGCGATGCTATTCTTCAATTTCAGGAAAATGGGGCGATATTTCTGTGGACCAGCAGTTCCTATTGAGGGTCTGAGATTTCAGCAGACTGTTCTGATTTGAGCAAGAATTTTATGGGCCCAAGACAAACCAGGGCAATCCTTCTCTGCTCGTGCACCGTCGAGCGGCTGCTGCTCTTTCACTTTGAAGGAACAATTAGGCCGGCCAAAGCCTCGCTAACACGGATGATTAATCTGTTTCCATTTGAATTCGGGCAGCATTCGTCGTCGATCATGCGGCCGCGTTAGACTGTTAGGGTCGCATTAGGGGATTTTCGAAGTTGGTGCTGTAACAGAGAAGAAGAACGGAGTGTTGAGATTTGATCAGTAGAGAACGACGGTTTGGTCAGTTCAACATCTCGTGCGAGAGATGCGGGTGGGATCGATGGCGGTGTGCCAGCATACGACTGTGCCGGTGGTGCCAGCGTTGCACCTGATGGTACTGATCTGGTACAGTGTACTAGAACATCTGTGAACTGTGATGCTGATGCACCCTCCCCCGCACAAAACATTCCTAATCCAACAACCTTAGGCGGCAACAAAAATATTGACCATTGACCTCCCACTTGCCGCATAGGGTACACTCACTTGACTGCTCAATTACAGTCACTATTTAGTCAGGGGACCCGGCCCGGTAGAGTTGGCGCGATGAGCTCGATTTCAGTGTGGTGTGCTGATTGAGCTCAATATGCAATGGAAATTCCGGTTGGCGAAGGCATGGAGGACATGGAGGCCGGGCTTGCAACGACGCCAGCGGGGGCGTCCTCGCAGTAGAGAAGGTACTTTGAGGGACATGCCGCCGAAGCCCGGAGACGAAGAAACAGAGACGACCCTGCAGTCAGACTCTGGACATCGAGGTAGGCGGGTTCATGCTCTCAGGCCACCTACAGCTAGGCACACCAATCACTGTCCGATTCGTTGATCATCCCACATTCCCACGATTCAACTGCAGACGAGAGATGATGGGCTATCCGCAGCGGATGTGCCGAAGGACGCTACGAGGGTGGAGCTGGCCGTCACAGCCTGTTGTTCCTCCTCCGAGGCCGCCAGCCTCACAGCCTGTTAATTGTTCCTCCTCTGAGGCTACGAGGTTGCCGGCGTCACAGCCTGTGTTCATGATTAGTTTGCATCTTCTATAGAAACACAATCTAAAACAAAGAAAGGGAGCCACCATGCAACCCATCCATCCACCGATCGGAAGGTGCGCCACGACCGCCACGCCCCCACCGGCGTCGCGCTTCGTGCAGCAGCAGCCTAGAGGCGTCGTTCAAGCAGCAACAGGCGTCGTTAAAGACAACAGGGCCAATGCGAAGCAGCAAGACGGCGGGATGATGATGATGGGGCTCAACGGCACCTGCTGCGGAAGGCCACTGCGTGCGTAGGCCGCACCCTTTGTTGCGGATCAATGGCGATGGACGACCACACCAGACGAATAACCGCCAAGGGCTCAGCCAGCTCGCTGCGCACCATCAACGTCCTTCATGCATTAGCTGCTTGATCGGATCGAGCCGTACGTCCAAGAAGACAACGACAATAATAATGTGCAACCGCTCGGTGACAATCATCTACGGCGGGATGGCGGTCGTGCTCTACGGCGCCTGCACACCGGAGAAGGCGGCCGAGCTCATCAGGCACGCCGCGGCCGCGGCCGGGCGAGGCACGCGGGGTCGCGGGTGCTGGCCTCGCAGATCGTCAAGAGTTCGTCGTTGCACGCGTCGATCACCTTGCGCTTGGAGAGGAAACGACGCAACGACAAACCGCTATTGATGACATGCGAGCCCGCCGGCACCAGCGGCCTCGGCGGCGGAGAGCCTGATTAGGTCGGCCGCCTTCTCCCGGCGTGCGGCCGTCAAGCACCACCACCATCCCGCCGTAGATGGATTGTCAGCGGTTGCACGTTGTTATTGGCACTGTCTCCTTGGACAGCTAGCTCCGGACCGGGCAGCTGATCGATGCAAGAAGGGCGCGGATCATGGCGCAGCGTGCTGGCTGAGCAGACCGCAAGTAGCGGTTATGCGTCGGGTGATGTCGTCTCTCGCCATTGATCAAAAAGGTTGTGGCCGAGGAATCAGAGGAGGGGTGCCTGTGCCTTCCTTGGCCTATGCTATGCGCGCACGGGCGGGCTATAACCTTCAGTTTCAGGATGATTGGGTGGAGGCCCTCGATCGATGGTTTTTATATAGAACAACAGAGCCGATCGAGAAGAAAAGGTTGTGGAGCTAGAAATAGCCCTTGCTTAATTTGGCTCGCGCAAGAAAGGAGGGGGCCTGAGGAAAACACGGCCGCGGTTAGAGGGAACCCGATAAAAATGTCTTGTACGGTTGTGAGAGCAACCACCTTCTCGTTCTTTCCAGCTGGCTCGATGGACGGACCAACCAAAACAATTTTGGTTTCGCCTTGGCTGATAAACCTGTTTAATCCAAGTGGCGTATCGGGAGCGAGAGCGAGACTATTTAGTTTTTTTTCTTTGAAATAGAAATTGCTTATGCTTGTACACACCGTTCTGTAAACCTCAGGAATTGAATCGCGTTTACAAATGGGGGGTGCATCTCGCCCTTAGCATCGCACTGGTCGGCCTCTAGCCGCCTACGCTAGTCTGGGCTGTGGCTTGCGCTCCGCGCCGTGCTCCTCCCTTCTCGGATGCTGTGAACTGTTATGGTGATGCACCCTCCACCGCACCGAACATTCCTAATCCAACGAACCTTAGACGGCAACAATAATATTGACCGTTGACCTCCCACTTGCCGCATAGTTACATTAGTACTACTAGTAGTAGTACATTATACTCATTGACTTGACTGCTCGATTGATGTCACTATTTAGTCAGGGACGGCAGAGTTAGCTCGATAGATCAGCTTGATTTTAGTGTGCTGATCATTCAGCTCAATCTCCCATGGAAGTTCCGGCCGACAAGATTGATGAACGCATGGATCAGGACTTGTTGGAGTCTGGGCTGAACAAGCCACCGGGGGCGTTCTCGTGCAGTAGTGAACAAGGTATACTGACGGCGAGGTCGCTGCAGGCCGGAGACGAAGAAACAGAGATGACGACCCAGCCGTCAGATCTGGACGTGGAGGTAGGCGAATTCAGGTTTTAAAAGTTTTTTCCTTCCTTCCAGGCACATCGATCACACATTCTCACTACTCTTGTTCAACCCGTTGATGATCAGCCCACGATCGATTTCGACTGCAGATGAGAGTTGACGGGGCAGCCACTGTGGCGAGACCGAGGGACGCCACGAGGATGGAGCTGGCCGTCGCCGCCACAGCGGCCGTGGAGCTGACCAACCTGTTCTTCCTCCTCCGCGGCGAACCCGAGCGTCGCGGGCACGAGATTGCAAGCGTCACGGCGGCGTTCGCGGCCTTCCTGTCCGCCGCCGGCCTCCTGCTCCTCCGCCACGTTTCCGCGGGAAGAGGAGGACAGCGCTCGATCGTTTCCGCAACGGGCAGGCGCGTCATCTTGGTCGCTTCCGCGGCGGCGCTGTTCGTCGCGTCGGTCTGCACGGCCTTCTCGTTGCTGCGTGCTGGTGGTCTCCGTCCCCGTTCGGCGGCGCGGTAACCCGCTTTGTATGTATGGTGGCGCTAACCAATTCGCTCACTGCGGCGCCGGTCACGCGAGGTCAGCGCCCCGTCGAGATCGAAGGAGAATGGAGGATTGGGCGGGCGAGAGGTGGCTTGCAATTGCCTGCTTTGATCTGGTCCACGCATGTCCGATCGTACGCTCAGAACAGACCCAGGGGTGGTCGCTATTTGAAACAACGACTGGGCGGTCGCAGTTTGAAACAGCGACCACCCCCAGACCGACATCCTGGACGGCGGCCGCGCCGCCGTGATCTCCCCCGCGAGTTGCGGGAGCCACCACGTGCGTTCCTCGGCGCTTCCAACCACTCGCAAGCTCGTACTAAAGCTAGGACGTTGTGCTACGCACGCCGGAGCTGGCGTGGTCGTCTGCGCTCTGACCTCGGGTGACCGGCGCCGCCGCGAGCGACAGCGTGCTGAAGTGGAGAGGGGAGGACATTCTTCTATACTAGTACATGCGAATGGCTCTTAACATATCCAGTACTCACGTGGAGGACGACCGGCGGCGCCGGGCACCGCGCGCGGCTGCCGGCAACAGTTACCGTGCTACAAGGCCGTCAAACTCTGGCGTTGGCACGCGGCACCATCACACGCCGCAACCATCTCGTTCTGAATGCGCCTTTCTTCCACGGGCGCACGCTGGTGGGGATCCAACAGAGAAGCTGGCGCGGGCTTTCTGTGATCCTCAAAACAAGATGTTGCTGCGTTCCGGGCGCACAGCCGACTGCCGACACACAGCCGTCGCGGCAGCGAGCAGATCCGACAATGCCGCAAGGCAGCCAAAATGCCTCAAGTGGAAATCCTCCGGGCCGGCGCCGCTGATTTTGCGCGCAGTTCAGGTCACCACCGGCACCGCACCGCACGAGCAGTATCAAGCCAGTCATCTCTGTAACAACAGCACGCCGGCGGCGACACGGTATGCCTCTGATGGGCCTGCATTTTCCTATAGGTAGCAGCTCATGGGCTAGGTATTAATTTGCGTAGCCCACGGCAACAATCCTCAGCAGCCCACTAGAGGCAGTCCTCCTGCTGCTGGATGGTGGGATCGCGATCGTGTGGGGAGAGGTCGGTCACTTAGCAGCAACCGGCCCCCTGCCCAAGTGGACGGGACACGCCAGCTCGCTCTGAAAATTGCGTCGCAAGTGACCGACACAAGCATGGTAGTTTCTACTAAACCTGAATTCTGACTGAGGGGGAGTACTCAACTCCGCAATAGGAACTTAAACAACTTGCAAATTGCCAAATTGAGGCATTTTTCAAAGTTTTTATGCTTGTAATGTAGTAGTGACCCCCTTTCTGTTGCGCAGCTCGGTACGATTGCAGCACGTGCATATATATACAATACAAACCACCAGTAGCACATCACCGTAGCTCGATCGCGGAATTTGTTGACGTGTTTGCTGAGAAAATTAAAAAAACACTCATCGCAGCTGCCACCGGCGTCGCCCGGCGGATCGATCTCCTTGCAAAGTTCCAAGAAGTTTCAATACGTACCCTACCCATCGACGCACGCATCCAAGCTGTTCGTTCGCCTATAAAATTGTGCCCCGACAGCCTGCGGAACAAATAACCATCGAAAGCAGATAATTAAGCACGCCATCTCTCTCTCCCCGACCCCTGCGCTCCGTCATGGACCAGAGGCTCTTCCTCCTCCTCCTGCTCGCGTTCGCCTCCTGCACCAACGTCGCGGTGAAGGAAACCACGGCGGCGGCGCGAACGCAGTGGCCGGTGGCCCTCGCGGCCTACGCCCTGTGGGCCGTGGCGTGCGCGGCGCTCGCCGTGCTCCTCCCGCGCGGCCGCCGCGCCAACTGATCGATAGAAGAGCTCGCGCGCCACGCCCTGCGATCACAGTCAGTGCTCCCGGTCCCTCAATTTGTTACATGTCCCCGCTCGCCTTATTCTTTTGCACCCACCGGCCGGGCGGCGCTCTGGGTCCTTGTGCTTATGCATGGCTCGTCGTCCGTCGTCAACACCGCAGCCGTCACCGGCCGGCGGCCCCCCGTACGTGCAGTCACACAGGCAGCACGCGTGCGTGTGAGATTCCAACGGAGTCTCCGCCTTCTCTGTGGGCCAGCGGCCCGTACGTGCAGTCACACAGCACACGTGCGTGTGAGATTCCATCGGAGTCTCTGCCTCCTTCTCTCCATTCCAATTGTTCAAGGACGACGCGCGTGCGAGGGAGGACCCCTTCTTCGCTCCAAATTCACCTCAATCATTATTACTAGCTTCTCCTGTGTTTTTTTTTCTTATTATTATTTGAAAATTCCTAGCTTACTTCGACTTTGCAAAGGCTCCCGATTTCAGATGAAAAGATGACCCTTCATCTCATCTCCATTGCAGGGAGTCGGCGAGCACGGCGCGGCAGTTCATGCAAAAGTTATCGCACCCAGGGTTCCACTGCCCATTTCCCTTCCAGCATTCCGCACCTTCCTAGTCCAGGTCCACGTATATTGATTCAATACCCTGGCGCCAAAGGTACGTATGGCCCACCCTTCAGTGACATAGTCCAGATGCAGCTCTTAGCTCCAACTTTTTGAATGGAGCTGTTAACTTCAGTTTCTGCGACGAAGAGGACAGGTTACTAGAGTCTAGTGCTCCGGTCCATCTCTTTTTCTAAGTTTTTCAAGGAAAAGAGATACCACGTACGGGTCAATATGTACTGTGTATCTTTTCTGTTGTTATTTTGGATGAATGTATTTGGTATTGCTCTAGATATAGAGCAGATAGTTTGTAATGCTCTCTACGTGTGTATCGCAAATTAATAAAGTTTAGTGGATCCCTTTTTAATTGTCATTACTTGTCGATGGTGGATGCCTGAACCAAGGAAGAAATTCATCTCCATGCCTGCTTGGCGTTGTTCCGAAATGCCAAGTCTTTCACTTTTACTAATCAGAATGCGGTGTTGATCGCAAAATAGCGTATTAACCAAAACAAAAACATTGACCTTTCATTTCATTTGAATATCTGATTATTGGTGAAGAAAATCCTATGGTGACCTCAACAGGGAATTATACACCTATTTTGCCTGACCATCATCAATTATCCTCTAGCCGGATCGGAATTAGCATTCACATGTGCATATGTAGGATTGGCATTTTTTTAAATCTGGTTCAAAATTATGCATCACGCTTGACTGTTGTTTGTTGCAAAGGACCACTACTTCAGTTGTCCCTCCTGTTTTCTTTCCTTGTGGTTTGTACAAGCAAAATATTTCAGATTTAAACTGGCTAGGCTGTCTTAACAACAAGAACAACGGAGGAAGTACTACTTAGGCACGGATCACCCTGGCCGATGAAATTCCAGTGAGTTCCTATACAAAATGGAAAGAAAACTTAGAAAAGCACAACTCGCAAGTTATTTACTACACAGTCTTGCCCATCTTATTTTGGACCATCTTGTTAATTAGCCGATGCATATGCAATTGTGCATACCACGAAGGAAGACGCAAACGAAGGTAAATTACTCAATGGCCGCGTAATCGCGTCATTTTCGATGACTTTGCGCGGCCGTTTTGACATGTTCAATGCAGTTTCTATTGGCTCTGGATCCAGCTGCTGGAATTCGCTATAGGAGTAGGAAGACGTCTCAGTGCCTTCGGCGTCCCGTTGACCACGTTACCTGAACGTACTGTCGCAACAAAGGACAATGGGAAGGGAACAATAATCATGGCCCACGCGTGACGTTGTACAAGTATACTACAAAAAAGCGCATTATATTAGCGGGTGCACTATCCATGTCCTAACATGTTTTCCACGTCTAAAAAAATGTCCTGATGATGTGTCCATAGTCTTTGCATTGGGCCAAGTCGTTGGTAGCTAATGAGTTGAATTAATTTCCTGAACCTGGAACCATGATCATTACGTCGATTATATACGCGCCGCGGGAGATGCGTGCATGTGGACCTGTACGCAAGTAACGCAACGCCTGAATGTTGCGCCTCCAATGGTTTGCCCTGAATGTTGAAGGAAAGTCTGCCTGCTAGAAAGTAGCTAGTGTTGCTCTAAAACAATGCAAAATACTAATGTTAACAGTTTTCTGTTGAAAAGGAAAATGAAGCAAACGAAAAAGAGAGCATCGGGTTTTTGCGGTACGCATGTTGCCCGTTTGCAAACCATGCATGAATAAACTTTCATTGCCATTGAATTAAGCATTGCTTAGGAGTGCATCTGTACATCATTCTATTATATATATAATTGACCACGAAAAGAAGCCTCCATGTTTGCTCTCGAAGTCTAGAAATTACTACGATAATTCTAAAATGCTAGAAATTCCCACGTTAATCCGAGAAAATAAGAAGAGAAAATTAACCACCACTGACATCATGAAACTATTAGTCAGAAAGCCCCCTAAAAATATTTATAAAATAGCCAAATTCAAAATAATAAAAATAGCCAAAAATACCCGTCACACCTATTTCTAAATTACCCACCATGCCATTATGAGTAAAAAAAATATCTAAATTCGAAATACTAAAAAATAATAAAAAATATCCTTCACACCTATTTCTAAATTACCCTTCATACCCTTACAAGTCCAAAAAAACTAAATTTGGATTATAAAAATAGCTAAAAATATCTCTAATTCTTATTTTTAGTTTACCAACCATACCATTATGAGCAAATAGCTAAATTTTGGAATAATAAAAATATACAATAAACACTTAATCCTGATTTCTAAATACACCGTTATAAAAATACACACACATTCTATTTTCCTACCATGAGATATGTTAATTGTTTAGCATGCCACGTTTGTACCAACCTCACTTCTAAAATAAAAAATATATTATAGATAAATGATGACTCTCACACTCAAATTGAGGAACCGTGAGAAATTTTACAATCTATTTTCTACCATTTTATAAATATAGATTATAAAATAGGTAATAACAATAAATTATGTTAAAAATCTATAATAATATAAAAATATTTTAAATATTATAGTATGTCTAGCAGTGTAATTACGCGGGCAGTCATACTAGTTATATATATAATTGACGAGAAAAAGGAGCCACCACGTTCTCTCTAAAATGCTAGAAATTGTCACTTTAATCCGAGAAAATAAGAAGAGAAAATTACCCACCACTGCTATTATGAAAAAATTAGTCACAAAACCCCCTATAAATATTTATAAAATAGCTAAATTCGGGATAATAAAAACAACCAAAAATGTCCCTCGAACCTATTTTTAAATTACCCACCATGCCATTATGAGTTAAAAAAAAGGCTAAATTCGAAATAATAAAAAATAACAAAAATACACTTCCCATCTATTTCTAAATTACCCATCATTCCACTATAAATCCAAAAAATAATTAAATTTAGGTTATAAAAGATAGCTAAAAATATACCTAATTCTTATTTCTAATTTTCTCACCATACCATTATGAGTCTAAAATAGTTATGATGTGATGAGTACGCAAGCTGAAAAACAAGCTATGACGATGACAGAGTAAGGATGAGTGAGAGAACCGAAAAACAAGTTAGAAACGAGGACGGGAAGAGCATTGCACGAGAGGGCGACAAACAGGCAATCTGAATAACAAGATGATCAACATACTAGTAGGAAGGCGAGGGGAGAAGGTGACACGTGAAGGTAGTTGCCCTTGCTAGAGTGGACGACAAGTATAGGCAGGACGGATAATGAGTTGGCAGAAGTGTACTAGAAGAACAAGTGAGCTGGACAACAAGCCAAAGCGACAAATAGCTGAGCATCATTACGAGCAGGGATGCGATCGTAGAAGAGAGTATATAAAAGTTTATTACAAAATATCATAAAATACCTACATACAAGTTAATAAATGTTATACTATAATCATTGTGAAAACAATCAACTCTAGCCGCGCAAATGCGCGGGCAATTATATAGTTTTATTTAATACTTTTTTTGCGAATTAGATATTGTTTAATAACAACCGGTTAAGAATTGTGTTTCACGGCTTGACAAGCGCGCAGTCAGCGTTGCGTTGAAAAGTCAAACAAGAATCATCCCTACATGAAATTTCCAGTGAGATAAAAAAGAAGAAGGGTTTCTTTGTCATGCATGATAGCATCAGGCGAGCGACGTATAATGGCAAGTAAAGCGCAACTCGCAAATCATTTTGAAAAAAACTGCCTACCTCTATCTGGACCATCATGTTGGCAGATGCTTGTGCAACGAGTCATCGTGCCGTGAAACATGGAACCAATTCAATTCAACCACTGTGTCAACATGATTGTGGCCTTAAATTAACAAATGACATTTACCTCTAATCCTAGTGGACTTATTAATTTGGCCGGCCGCCTGATCGCATCACTTGTATTAATGCAGATAAGGGCGGTGACGAGGTAGCTAGAGCTTCGTCGCAGGTTTCTATTGGCTCCGTTCCCTCCGGCAAGCTTGCTGCTCGATCTCTGTACTTTACGGCGGTGTGTGTCACATCGATCCTTGCTGGAGCTAGCTGTTGCAGAGACCAGATGCGCTGTAAAACAACGCCAGGGTTTTGCTTGTCTCTATTATTCGCCTCCAAGAATATACTAGTAAAGCCCCTTTCTCTCAACGCGACAGTTCATGTTTCCGATAATACGTGAAGAGAAGATATTTCGTTGATTTTGCATGGAAACCAAACTGGAATTTATATACTCCTGAAACAAAAGAAGAGGGTGGAAACAGCCATGGCCCATGCGTGACGAACTGACGATGCACAGGTATAGTATTTTGATCCTTGAACAATGAACATGCATGAATTATCAAAAAAATAAATAAAAAATGAACATGCATGGAAAAGTACCGAAAAGTTCATAAATTAGGGTATATAATTTATCCATGGAGTCTATAGGCCAGGTCGTCGCTGATATGTTTATGCCCGGAGCCTGGAGGTCTGGATTCTCGACTACGCACACAAGCAGGCGATGCATTGCAGCATGCGTGTATATTGGAGCTGTCATGACTCATGACTCGTGCAAGTCCGCCGCCCAGTGCTTAGCTAGGTCGGCACGAAACGCAGACATTTTCACACTCGCTCCGATCCACGGAGGAGTAGAAGAATATTAGGACGATGCGCGAAGCGCACGTACGGGTCGTGTAGGACGATGTGACCAGTTGTGCAAGTGGCCGGCGGGCAGCGAAGACGTGTGATTATACAGACGACGTGCAGAAGCATTCTTTCAGGTGGCACACTACTAGCAGGTGCCAGGTTTCTCGCTTTGTTTTTGGGTACCTTGATTGGCAAGACAGGCAGACCAAACCGCTCCAATCAACAAATTAAACTTCATATTCTATGGACATGCATGCCCCTTTAGTTTTGACCAAATTTCTCGTGTGACGCTGTCGCCACATCATCTTGTGACGTAGGGAAAAATTGGACGGAAGTGCATACGGCGGTCATGGATTGGATTCGAAGCTTGCTTGCATGCATGAGATGAACCGATGAGCATGATGCCTGTGTACAGTGTACTGATCAGCAAAAAAAACCGTCGTGAGGACGACCGACGACGGCGGGCGCGCGCCGTGGTCCATTTGGGCTCCGCGCGCCCTGTGCTAATCGGAACGCGGTCGATCGCGAGTCGCGATCCATCACGCGAAGCGAAGTTTACAGTTTGTGCAGATTGAAGCAGGCCGGCCGGAGTACAATGTCAAACAAGTGGGGTGTACTCTACACTGCAAGTTGGCTCCAGAATCTTTCCGATAATTCATGTTTTATATGGAGCACACATTCTATTAGTTGATGCGGTTGCTTACAGGTTACAGCGACGTGTGTTGGTTGGCACATGAAAAAGTTCCGCGTGAACCTGCGGAAAAAGGAATTGCCATGCATCCAGCATTATTCCACTGAACTAGTGAACTGTAAAACCACCGGGCCCGGCTCTTACTGCGGCTCGATCCAGCAAATGGCCGCCCGCTCTTTGTGCCATTCCTGCCTCGTCTATGGGCCTTCCTCAGTTTAGCCCGTAGCCCAAGTCTTTAGAAAAGAGAAGACATGGCCCATGGGGGTGAGAGCCCTCTACCGCATTTGGATCGCATTGCAACTCCATCAAAAGTCTCAGATTAATCGATGAAGCGACCAGCTCAAAAAAAAAGAAAAATCGACGAAGCAACAATAATCGACCTTTTTCAGCGGTCTCGTGCAAGAACCAGCTCGCCCTATCCTTTGCTGCCCCTCCTACACCAAACCTACTAACACATGGACCGTGGAGGAAGCACAGCTTTGATCGGAAGCAACGACAAAACACCGGTCAGATCTGATCGGGTGCACAAACCCAAGCCTGAATGAGACCCTCTCTCTTTTTCCCCAAACTGTGCGGCATGCTAGCCTACACACTACTAGTAGTAGGGTTGAGAAAACCTCCTTGCAAAGGTCTCTCTGGTCACTAGTAGCCAGTAAATCTGTGCACAACGCAAATTTGCATCACCATGCAGGGAGATATGCACTCGAGTGTCCGAGAGCTAGCTTCGCCAATCGATCGGTCCTCTCCTGAATCCGGCTGCAGCGTCGTGCCGCTAGAGACGACGGAGAAAATCTTGGTACTAGCGCGAAATCAAGGCCCCGTGCGCGCAGTCATGGATGGATGCATGATGGATTGGAGTAGGACACTCGCCAAGTCCAGGACCCGGGACCAGCGTGCAGCGTCCGGTCGTCGTTCCCTCTCTGATCGATCTGGAGCCATCATGCATGGACTTTTCGGCATGCATGCTTGCTACTAGTAGCTCGCGCGCGCAGAGACGCCAGTTCACGCCGCGAGAGCCGAACCGGTGGTCTCTGCGGCACGGCCTGGCATGGCTGCCAATGCTTTGCACTCATACGTGTGTGAACGACCGTAAGAAAGGAAGAAACGCGGAGCAATTTCGTTTGAGCGAGAAAAGTTTGGACCACGGTAACAATCTGATCCCATGGCCAGGAGAGGACGACTGCTCTGGGCACAGCACAGCGAGGTCAGACCTACCCATGCATCTATCACGCGACTTTTCGAAGTAGCAGCACTACCAGTTTAAGCTGGCACCGCACACGTGCGCACGGCTCATTTCAGGCATTTACTCGTTGAAATCTTTTTTTTTCTTTTGCAAAATTAAATATACGCTCACAAACACGCATAAATACCCATCTCAACGAAAACACACACGCACATTACCTTTTATTGCCTATCAAAGACTGAGCAGGTTTGATTTTCAGATTCACAAAGTCACCACGAGCGTGTCATTTTCAACGTATATGTTGCCTTTCACTAAAATAATAATTACCTGTAAATGCTACTCCTTGCCAAGTTCGGGAATTGTTATTTTAGACAGGTGTTAATGACATGATGCGTCCGACTCTACTCAAGAGGCAAGTACTGATTAACTAAACAAAGTATCAAAACATGTCCTGAATAGGCCGACAGAACCCCACGCAAGAGGCAACCTGTGCATTGCCGGTTAATCCACCGTATTGATTATTGACGGATGTCCGGTGATCGCTTCTGTTTGGTAGAGTAATTCGTGGTGCGCGCGTTCACTGATTGGTGTTTTGGATGATTCTCATTACTGTGCTGTGCTGCTTGTCGTTGCACTACTGTGCTAATCATCGAAAACAATTAGAAAAAGCATCGACCACCGACCAGGGTCCATTTCGATCCCTCGGAATCCCTTCCACTGTGATACTGTGCCAGAAGCTAGCTAGCACTATACCTGACCTGGAAGCAGACAAACACGAGCTTATACGTACCACTGTACCAGTACGTCGTCTCACTGCCGTAGTATACGTACGAACGATCGTAGCCACGCGATACGCGCGCAACGATCTCTCATCAGGGCTTGACAAAAGAACACGGCGCCCTGCAAGCGTTGGTTTGTTCTTTTGCGACGGATCGATCGATGTGAGGTGACATCTCCATACCATCTCGCCAATAAATGCGTCGCCCTGCAGACAAGAGACCGGCCATGGCGAAAAGACGGAGGATGGATGAGAGAGAGCGTGAAGTGACAACTGAGGTGACGACCCTTTTTGTATAATGGGGGAAAAGGAATCGTCTCTCTCTCCTCTGTCCACGAGGTTGATATCTGCGCCGCATGGGTCCCGCGCCCTCTCCCCTCTTTCTTCTTCCCCGGCCGGCCCCTCTCCATCTCTTACATATCCCCCGCCACATCTTGTTTCTTCTCCATCGGTGACCAAGCTCAAGCTCCCCTTTTCCTCTCTCAAACCTTGTGCATCTCTTCTGAGACTGTACTGGTAAGCTCCCTTGCCAGTCTCTTGTTGCCTGATCGCTTTTGCATATTATTTCAAGTTTCAGAAGCAGCTGCATAATTGATCTTGCTGTTCTTTGCTTTGCGCCGTGCATGTGCCGGTTTATGAGGTTTTGTACTCGTACAGTCCTACTCATAACGCTTTCGCATGTGCTGTTTTGTTGGTCAATTGTTCATGAAACTAGTAGTAGGCATGCCGCGCCTATACACAGTGCACACACATGGATCAAGGGCCCTGTTTGCCGGCTTGCTCAACTCTACCTACCGTGTCTTTAACTGAACGACGCCCACTCGTTTCTGAGCTCGGAGATCAAGTTCGCCGTCGTTCTTGAGCATTGAGTCTTGAACAGTTGTCTCCCCCTTTTTCCGATGCATCTTTGCACGGAGTCCATCCAATCCAAAGCCAAAGCTGAACAGTGGTACGAGTAGCTAGCTCAAGTGTGCATCTGTTCCGGAATATTCTTGCACCTGTTTTCCGCATCGATCACCGGCGCCGCGTGCTTAATCTGGCTTCAGTGAGTTTTATTTGTTCGATTCTGTATTTTGCAGTTTTGTTTTGCTCGTCGTTTTGTGGCTTTTTGGCTGTGTGTTTCTGCATGCTTCAGCTTGCGTCAGTTCTTGCATGTTGCCACTGATCAGATGCTCCAAACTTGGCAACCCAATGTGGTCCAACAAGCAGAAATCCTAGTTCTTGCAGAATTCTGATCGTTCCTACCAGTGCCAGCTCTGTGTTGATCTAGAACTCATCCAAAGCGACCGATCTGATCAGCGCATGATTCATTATTGTTTCTTGTTTGACCCATGGGTCAAAGCGTTGGACTAACAGCCAGCTTGGCCCGGTATGGAGGCGTTGCAGGTACTGGCGCAGATCTGAGCCTGCGGAGACGACCAACGATGGAGATGCCCGGCGCCGGCGTCGCGGCCGCGGCGGACAGCCCGATGAGCGGCGGCGGTGCGTCCGCGCCGGCGGCCCGGCCGAGCCGGTACGAGTCGCAGAAGCGGCGCGACTGGCAGACGTTCGGCAGTACCTGCGCAACCACCGTCCGCCGCTGGAGCTGTCCCGGTGCAGCGGCGCGCACGTGCTGGAGTTCCTGCGCTACCTCGACCAGTTCGGCAAGACCAAGGTGCACGCGGCGGCGTGCCCTTTCTTCGGCCACCCCTCGCCGCCGGCGCCGTGCCAGTGCCCGCTCCGGCAGGCCTGGGGCAGCCTCGACGCGCTCGTCGGCCGCCTCCGCGCCGCCTTCGAGGAGCACGGCGGCATGCCCGAGGCCAACCCCTTCGGCGCCCGCGCCGTCAGGCTCTACCTCCGCGACGTCCGCGACAGCCAGGCCAAGGCGCGCGGCATCGCCTACGAGAAGAAGCGACGCAAGCGCCACCCGCCGGCGAGCAAGCAGGCCAAGACGACGCAGCAGCACGACCACCACCACCAAACTCCGGCCGCTACCGTTGCAGCCGCGCCCGTCGACCCGGCGATGGCCGAGCGGCGAAGGGACTTTCACGTGCTGGAGCCGGCGCCGCACTTCTTCTTCCCGCACGCGCACTTCTTCCACGGTCACTTCTTGGCGCCGGCGCCGGCGCCGGTGCCGGCGACCGAGTCCGCCGCGGAGGGCCCGGCGCCCGCCGTTGGAGTCACTGCGGAGGACATGATGCTTGCAATGGCGGAGGCGCACGGGGCCGGGTGCATCATGCCGTTGTCCGTGTTCCATTAATTAGCAAGCTTAATTAGCTTCGCAGCTGATCCAGTACGTGGCGTAGCCAGTGTAGGCTTCTGGATGCAGGTTAATTTTGCCAATGGCGATCGATGTTGATCGATGTCGTCGCGCCATATATTTGATTACCTGGCGTAATCTGTATGCGAAGGAACATGCTCTGTGGCTTTTGGTTGTGCTTTGCAATTACTTATCTACTACGCGGCTATTTCATGGTCGGATTAGCTGTGCTTTGTATAATCCTCCTTGTGGGATTCTTATAGTTGCTGACAACCGGTCTTGAAGTTTAGGATCATAGGTTGCACATTGTTGTCCAAGCGGCTTTCATGCGGCTGAATGTTCTTCGCCCAAAGAAAAGGGGAAAAACGCCTTACGCTTGGCTCGAAAATTGATTCAAACTAGAAAAAAGGGCGCGCATTTTGCGCGCCGCGTGGCCTGATCTTGTTGCGAACCCGTTATGAAATGAAAATAATAAGAATGAATTTTGCTTTTTATTTTGATGAGCACAAAATTTTTTAGAACACAATGGATAATATTTTATGGATTTAATTTATGTTGTATAGGTATGAGGTTCATGTACATCTTCGTGCATAGTTGCACTACGGGAAACCCCTTCTTTGCCGTGTGCAGAAATCTTTGCCGAGCGCTTTCTATCGGGCACACGGCAAAGTTCATCTTTGCCGAGTGCCCGCACTCGGCAAACAATAGGCACCCGGCATACAATTATTTGCCGAGTGGCACGTATCCAGCACACGGCAAAGATCACACTTTGCCGTGTGCCAGGTGTCTAGCACACGGCAAACCTGCCGGCCAGCACTCGGCAAAAAACAACACTCGGCAAACTTTGACGGCCCGTTAGAATTTTGTTGACGGCGTTGAACCAGGTGGGCCCGGGCACTCGGCAAACAAGAACACACGGCAACATTTCTAATTCTTGCCGAGTGTTCCATGATGGCGCTCGACAAAGAAGCACCTTTGCCGAGTGCCCCAGGCCAGCACACGGCAAAGAGGGTCCTTTGCCGAGTGTTGGCCCCATTACACTCGGCAAATATAATTTCAATGAATTTTTTGGGCCTCTAAATTAATTCGAATAAAAAAGTTTTGAACTGCAAAGTTGTATATTTTGACAACATCTATTTTGGTATTTTTCCATTCGACGTGACACACGGCAAAGAGTCCAGGCTTTGCCGAGTGCCTGGGACCAAGGCACTCGGCAAAGTGGCCAGCCTTTGCCATGTGCTGGGGCCCACGGCACTCGGCAAAGTGTGGGTTGAAGTCTGACGGACGTCAATTCCTTTTTTTTGCCGAGCGTCAGGTTTGACACACGGCAAAGGGTTTGCCGTGTGCCCGACAAAAGGCACTCGTCAAATTACTGTTTGCCGGTACCAGTTTGCCGTGTGCCTTTTGCCGAGTGTTGCACACGGCAAACGCTTTGCCGTGTGCTTTTGGCCCTTTGCCGTGTGCCCTGGACACACGGCAAATGTGCTGTTTCCCGTAGTGTTGGTTGATTTATAACTATTGCTCTCTTTCCAATGTTAATAGCATGGTTTCTTTTTTGTTCCATTATATTTTATATGGTCTGAATTTTGTCCCCTTCCGATGTTAGTAGCGTGGTTTCATCTTGCTATTTTGCATTTTGTTCCCTTGTTAGCAACATTTTTTATTTGGGTTTCATATGTATTAACCATTAGGTATATCGTAGGTTTTATTGGATTTTGTTGGATAAAGTAATGGATTAAAAATTTGAAGAAAGACCTAAACCAAGTTTTGATATGCATGATTTTAGAATACAATGGGTAATATTTTGCAGTAATGGCAAGATGGCTGATAAAATATTGTAATGCACAAATTTTGCAGTTATAGAATTTTATATTGCTAAAGTAATATTTGATTGTAAATATTTATTAGTTATGTAGACATACCTTATAACCTGATGACGTGTAATTTGCACAAATACGGATTAATTGAAAGGGAGAAGAAAATTATTGTAAGAAACGTAATGTTATTGTAATTTGCTAAATTATTGTGTCAAATTATTGTAGAAAACGTAATGTAATTATATTTTGACCCTCAATCATGTTACTTTGATAATAGAGAACGCTTAAATAAATTTGTCCATGTAAGTGGTCCAACCATATCTTATTATTTAAACATGATGGGTTAAAGCATAGTACATGTAGTTAGTACCTTTGTTCCTGTATTTCGTGCGTACATAGCACATGATCATTTTTACCATACATTTCCAAGAACTTATTAACAAAAGCTTAAAAAAACTCTTCTGCATGTCTATGGAGTTTTGCAAAACCCAAACACCTCAAAGATAGATATAATATAGAGGTAGGAATTTGTCGAACCAACCACACTCCTTCGTAGACGTCAGGAGTCCATTGATGAAAAGGGGCTGGGGAAAGCTTGAACCCAAGTCCTACAGTGATGAATATAAGCGCAATTGAAATTCCTGGGGAGTTATACATTTGTGTATTGATAAGACCATTCACAATTTCTTGAAGCTTGATCTCCCCCCAGATGAACCATATAGCCAAGAGAAATTATGAACCAGAATAGAAGAGCTTGCTCCACCCATGAGTAAATATTTCATAGTAGCCTCATTAGACCGTAGATCCGAGCAGGATTGATACATTATAATTTCTTTATGTATATCCTCACGAATTTAACATAAAAAATACATGCAGTATCCCACTTGGTTGTAGATGTTAAACCAAACAAAATCCTACTTCAAGCACAATTGATTAACCTGATGCCAATGTTCAGAATCACAATAATTACTAATGGAGCATCAGTGCAGTATATGGATAGGATGTGTCTTTCTCTAATTATACAATGACATATTCAACATTTCAATTCTCCTTTTCGGTCCTAAAAAAGTGTCGGGCCAGTGGTGTATAGAATCAAACTGTTTTAAAGAGATACTTGATTGTGTCGAGAGAATTTTGTGTTAAGTATTTTGAAGGAGATCTTATTAGGCATTTCATGAAGCACTTGTAGAGGAGAAGCCATTGCAGGGTAAGTAGATTAGATAAAGGAACTGGAACTTATATTTTGGTGATGATTGGCTAATGTTGCAGATGTTTAGAACAGAGAATATGCCAATAAATCGCAATTCTTCTCTCTCTGAACCATTGCTACATCATCTCTAGTGATTGTTTGTGCCACATACAAAGAAATTGGAGGCAAGTTACATTGTCTAGAATTGACGCGCGGTGTTGCCGCGCTCCTGTTACATTTTTGATATTATGGTTTATAATTGAATATAAGTCTATTCCGTTACATGGATTAAATAATATTGTTATTCATTTGTTTTGTAATGACAGTAAACTACATATAAGTGCATGGTACAAAATAATATGATTGGGTGAGAAAGCACATTATTAGTGTCTTGTTTGTGCCACATACAAAGAAATTGGAGCAAGTTACATTGTCTAGAATTGACGCGCGGCGTTGCCGCGCTCCTGTTATATTTTTGATATTATGGTTTATAATTGAATATAAGTTTATTCCGTTACATGGATTAAATAATATTGTTATTCATTTGTTTTGTAATGACAGTAAACTACATATAAGTGCATGGTACAAAATAATATGATTGGGTGAGAAAGGACATTATTAGTGTCTTTATACAAAATTTCACTGATATTGCACCTATCATAGTCAAAATCACTATTTTTTAAAAAATAAAAAAATATTTCACATTTTTTATTGGACTTAGAAAAGTCGTGATAAAGTCTATGACAAAACAATATAGGTGAGATGGAAAGAATGCTCTAACCACATTTCTTGAAGGTGAGACATGTAACAAAAATATTTATTTCTTAATAGTTATATTATTAGTAAACAGTGGTTGAAATTCATATATCAAAGGTAGATTTTTCATTCAAAATTAGATGTAAAACAAACTTGTGCATGGTACAAAAAAACGTGATAGTCTTGATACTTCCTTTTGTCATTTTTAAGAATTTAAAATTAATATAATTGAAGCATCAAAGGAAAATATAAATTTTTGTTACATAAGTAATGTGGATTTCTAGATAAATTATTTATAGTTGACATGACATAAATTGATGCGATAAAAAAATGGATTTTTCTTTATTGGAACCTAATAATCAAAGAGACAGTTTATATGTACATGTGTGCAAATAGAGCGTCAACGTGTAGATACACGTATGAGTCAACGGGCTTGTTTGTTGACATCATGGTATCGTAACATTTATGGTCAGTTATATTAGAGAAAATTCCTATGGCCCCAAAAAATCTTGTGCTTCCTTCTATGGCCCAAAATGAATTGAACTTCCTTATAAGGATCCGAAGCAACTTTTTATTCCTCCCTTCCGTTAGATTTAGGTGGTAACGGTGTGAAGTGCAAGGTAAAATGACCATTTTACCCCTAGCTTGAAAAAAAACTAAAAATTTTGGTTTATTATATTTTTTAGTTTCAACATTTTTTGTCCTTCAAAATTGCACAAATTATACGTATATTTTAAACGAACATTTTTGTGTAATTTTGAAGGATGAAAAAAAATGCTGAAACTAAAAAAATGATAAGCCAAAATTTTTATATTTTGGTTTTTGAAGAAATTAATTTTTTGGTTTATGATTTTGTATCTTAATTTATCACAACAATGTGTAAATAATCATTTTTTTTCATACTTGCAAATAAAAAAACTATATTCTATTCCAAAGGATTACTCCAATCTCTATAATAATGGATAGCAATATAAATAAATTTTTATTGTATATTTTTTGGTATTACATTGTTTACACAATATACTCAACTATTTATTGATCATATGTCAAAGTTACTTTGCTAATCAATGTTGAGAGGACCCAAAATATCAAATACGATTCTTGAAGGAGCTAGATGTAAGTTCCAGACGATGGTGGAAGGATCTATGGCGAAATAGAAGAGTTTGAAGGTTCGAAAGGCAAAATACGCAGAGGGGCTGGTCGGAGGACCGGAGACGAAATGATAGTTCTGGAAGGATCTCAATGCAAAGTACGCTGAGGGGTGGTGGGAGGACCGGAAAACAATAGATGTTTCGTGAAGGACCTAGACGCAAGACTTCCACAGGCCCATCTAACGTCCTGGATTTCTCAGGGAGGGGATCCGACGGTGGAGAATCAAAATGTGACGTGGCGTGGCTCTTTTACGAGAAAACGCACGCGTTTTAGAGATATAGAGATTAGAGAAACCAATGCCATTGTAGTTTTTATGATCTTTGTCAGAGCACAACACTCGCTACCTTGAAATGCGTTTCACGTGAAATTTCCGGTCTTAAAATTATCTTTTTGGTCTTTTAAATATTGTGTTTCCTTTTGGGAAAATTGGGATATTGGATGTGCAATATTTATCTCACATACTCCCTCCGTTTTTTTGGCAATTCTACTATCACTCAAAACTTTTGCCAAAATACTTGCGGTTCTCACTTCGCATGCATTGAGTATCGCTCTTTTACAATGTATCTCTATCTCTATGTCTCTTTTATTTGACCCCTTATTATTTTTTAGTACCACTTATTATCTTTTCCACGGTTCTTAATAAAGTGAAATGGGGGAGTACTGCAAAGAATAAGCATCTGAATATGTGTCGAAGCTTCTGAATCTGAAAGAACAAATCGATGCCCATAAGCTGTTTTGACACAAGTCTACTATAAAGAACAGTGTGGATTGTTGGTCGTTTGTACGCACCCACTTATATTCCGCAAGAGGACGGTGTACAGTTGTAGCACTTTTTCCCTTAGAGTATTCCAAGGTTTGATATCGAACCACAGAGAACAAGCGGGACTTAAACTATTATTTAAACTACTAAATTAATATGGCAAAGGTGTGTGTGGAAAGGGTGGTTAACAGCTAGAGATGAAAGGGCCTGCGGTTGTATCAAGGTTATGAAAAGGATTCTCTCCTATGGTTTGAGGTACTGGCATGCAACTCAGGTCATGGTTCAATTGATAGGTTTAGTATTGTACAAGACATGATGGTTTCGTTCGCCCCGGTCCTGTCACGACAAGGTACTAATAGCTCCCCACTGGTTTCTTGCACTATGTGATAAACACGCATTGATCGGATACGAGTTCAAAGCATCACATAGACCAAACACATCAAAAGAGTATTGTAAGCGTGAGAGTTACATAACCAGATTCCCCTCGCCACGGAGAGAATATGAGATCTACTCACGCATCATACTGCAACACATGAACATGGGTACAGTAGGATGCAGGATTTTGGCGTGGTCCCACAGGTGCCGATCGGCACGGAGGTGTGCCGGTCGGCACAGTTTTCCTTTTTGGTGGTGATGATCGGTGATCGCCGTCTTCGCCGCCACAACCTCCAACCTAGGTCAAAACCTCTGTATCTGTCTGTCCCTCTTTACTTCGCGACCAAGATCTCCTCTTTATAGTCTCTTTTGGTTGTGGGCTCGATTTCACCGACTCCGACTCTGATATTTCTTCTAGGCTTCATATTCTCCGAGTGGGCTTCAAGTTTGGAGCCCGACCCCCATGGTGCCGGTCGGCACACAGGCCGTGCCGACCGGCACGGACTCCAATTTTCTCGTTCTTCGGGCCTCCGGCAGCTCTTTACTCGTAGTCTCTTAATTTTCACCTGTTTCCTGCAAATCTTCCGAATACACAGAAACTACGCATATATATGATAATAGGGGTTAATTGTTAGCAATTATGACATAATAAAGTATTAAAAACACCATATTTATCATATAAAATGTGCACCTAGAAAACACCAACATGGATGGTAGGTGGAAATATGTTTGTCCCTCCTCATGGATTATATTCCTGGCAAATGAATGTTGCCATCGAGTGATTAGATTGATCATGGATCATACTTTAAAAAGGGTGGATCCGTTTTTCACAAAGGAACTTTAGGGTAAGATTATTGGTTAGCGTGTCGTGGAACTGCAATACGTACAAGCCTAAAAAGGCCTAGTAAGAGCTAGTGTGGTCATTAGGGATGGCAATTTCACCCGCGGGTGCGGGTCACCCGCGGGTCCCGCACCCGACGGGTGCGGGTGCGGGTGGTGTTTTCCGCCCGCGGGTGGCACCCGCACCCGACCCGCAGTGAGTCGGGTGCGGGTGCGGGTGCGTTCTCTCACCCGCGGGTGACCCATCGGGCACCCGATATCAGCCCAACAACAACAACTTCGAACGTTAAGTCAGTTAACAGGCCACAGACTCACCACCAACAGCCCAACTTCGGCCCAGCTAGTGTCCCTCATGGGTCATGGCCTCCCCATGCCAACAGACTCACACCTGCCACCAGGTAAACATTATCCGATTCTTCAAAAAAAAAAGCCAAGCATTATCCCCAAGCCCCATCCATCTCGCAGCTCGCTCGACTGCTCGAGCACGCGACGCCGCCACGCCTCATCCAACAGCACCGCCACCGACTCCACAAGTGCTTGCGCGTGGTCGTCCACGAGGAGGCGGCAGACCGCGTGGCTGGACGAGCTCGACCAGACGACCACAAGCGAGGCAGGCTGGAGGCTCGGCCACACAAGCTTCGTCCGCCATGGCTGGGTGCTCGGCCACACGAGCTTCGTCCGCCGTGGCTGCTGGCGGCATGCACGGCCTCGCGTGCTCTGTCCTCCTCCAATGGTGAGCGAGGCCTCGGTCCTCCTTTCTCCCTCCCATGAAGCCACCGCGAGCCTTACCTCTCAGATCTACAGGGAGAGACGAGCGAAGACAGGCGCGCGACGCAAGACCTGGTTGTTGGATGGCATGGGCGGCTCGACGGCGCGTGGCACGACGTGGCGGGGCACCCCACCTCCGACCAGGGCGCATCGCCGCAGCGAACCCGACGGGCACCCGAGACCCACCCGCCACCCGGCGGGTGCGGGCGCGGGTGCAAGAATTCACCCGCGGGTGCGGGTGCGGGTGACATATCTCACCCGAGGCATTTTTCTTCGCGGGTGGGTGTTTGCCTCACCCGACCCGAACCCGACCCGTTGCCATCCCTAGTGGTCATGTTGAGTCAATGCCTAAGGCTGCGTTCGGTTCCCCTCTAAAGTTTTTAGAGAGGTCACATCAAAGATGCCGGCACCATTTATGTGTACTAAACAAAGTCAAATTACAAAACTAAGTTCAGGATCCCATCTATTTCGCGAGACGAACGTAATGAGGGTAATTAAGCGGCGATTAGACGATGGTTACTGTAGCATTACTGTGTCAAAACATTGATTAATTAGGCTCGTTAGATTCGTCTCGAAAAATAACGCCTGTCTGCAGAAAGGTTTTGTAATTAAATTTTATTTAGTACCTCTAAATAGTAAAATTCTTTTTACTTTAGAGGGGTATAAAGTTTAGAGGCTTTTTAGAGAGGGAACCGAAGGGGGCCTAAATAGTCTTGTCGAAAGGGGTTAGTGTAGTCTACTGTGCTCAGTGCATGCTTTATATTATGTGGCCAACCGTTTGCCGTGTATATTCTTATTGCCGCTAAAATTCTGTGCATCCGTATTACTAGCGCTAAAATGATTCGAGCACTGTTAATTAATGGTAGGGGGTAGCAGCTGCCCTGCGTGCGTACACTGTTCAGGTTCTTGGTGTCTGTTCTGCAGTCCAGCGGTTTCTTCGTCTCAACCAGTCAACTACTGACAAGACATTTCAGATCAAGTGCATCATCCATTCGTGTAATCCTTCCGATCGAACGCTTGTGGTCCTGAGATGAAGAGTGAGTTCCGGGGCTTCTTGCGGTCCTACAGCTCAATTCGGAAAGTTTAATTTCAAGCAAGCATTTCAGAGGTTTAAACATAATTCGTTATCGATCACACGCTTCCAACATCTTGTCAAATCCTGCAAGCTGAATTGTGATTTGGTTATTTCCTCTCGTGTGAATTCTTTCATCCAAAATTCACCCGTCAAAAATCATTTTGGTGGCGTTCGGTTCCCCCTCTAAAATCCCTCTAAACTTTATACCCCTCTAAAGTAAAAAGAATCTTTTTATTTAAGGGTACTAAATAAACTTTAATTGCAAAACCTTTCTGCAGATAGGCGTTATTTTTCGAGACGAATCTAATGAGCCTAATTAATCAATGTTTTGACACAGTGATGCTACAGTAACCATCGTCTAATCGCCGTTTAATTACCCTCATTACGTTCGTCTCGGGAAATAAATAGGGGTCCTGAACTTAGTTTTATAATTTAACTTTATTTAGTACATATAAATCGTGCCGGCATTTTGATGTGACCTCTCTAAAAACAGTTTTTAGAGGGGTCACCGAACGGGCCTTTAGCAAACGCTACTGCTTTGGATATTTGAGCCCCGACACATGCCTGCAAATGGCATGCATTCAGGAATCAGGAGGCAGTTGATATTGCATGTCTTGTCACGGGATTCACCTCGCATCACGGCTCTGCTCAAACGTGTCAAACAAGCGAAATGGTTTGAAAAGATGTGGATGATCGCTGCCTGCAGGTTTGGTTGGTAGGTCGACGGAAAGGTCGCCTTGAATTGGGTAAGCAGCCTCTGTGTTGCAGTCGTGCTGGTCTGCTGCGAGCAGGAAAAATTGAAAATCGCGATCCAGCGACGTCGTGCAAGGTCGACTGCCAGTCCTGTCATTTCACTCCACGACTAGTCATCCATTTCCAAATGCAGGTCTAGTTTTGCCTCTCTTCATTTCAAAGAAAAATCACATGTACAAACTTCTGCTTATTCGAATACTGCACTGTATCATGCACAAGCAAGTTTGTTTGATTTTTGTAGGAGTATACTCCTTGCTTGACATGGAGTCCAAACTCTTCGGACATCGCCGTGAATCTTCACTTTTCACGGTTTCACCACCCTCCGGAAACGGAGAGCAAAGCTCGCATGTGGGGAGGAGGGACAGAGGACAAACGCTGCAGTCTGTTGATGTGACCGGTCGCGGCCAGACACGCCACGTGTCAGCTTTCCCGCGCCGTCGGCCTGTCACCTGCAGCTAGCTTTGGCCTTTGACCATACCTGCGTGCTGCTCCTCATCCCGCCAAGGCTCCCGACGTGCACGCGTTCACGGAAAACAACACGAGGCGAGGGTTACAAAACGTGGTACCATATACGTGGAGAAGTACATAGTACGTACTCCCTCTGTCCAAAAAAAATGACCGTTTACCTTTTACCATTATGTTTGATCGTCCGTCTTATTTAAAATTTTTATGCAAATTTTAAAACAAATATGTCATGATTAAAGTATTGCTAATGATAAAATAAATTATAAAAAAATAAATAATATTTGCAAAATTTTTTTAAATAAGACGAACAATCATCAAACTTTTTACCTGAAAGTTAATGCGTCAAGTTTTTTGGGACAGAGAGAGTACACGTTAACTTTTTACCATGCCATGCGATGCGACTTTAGGCTGTGGTCGTCCGGTGCATGACATGGGCAGAGATCGAAGCCAACACGTACGAGCGTGTGGTGGCTCATGGAAGACACTGACATGTCGGAGTTGATGTGACCCGTCTGATCAAGGGCCCCACGTGGCATGGAGCTCGCTCACACGCGCGCGTTTCGCGGATCTTGGATGCCCCGAACTGGGTAATGAAACGCCAGAACGAAAATTACACTGTGGTAAAAATTCCACTTGCCAACTTATGGCAGCCACGGCCGCGATCGTTGCCGTGCTAAATGGGTACTCCTGACAGTCAAATCGTCAACACAACTACACAAGGCATGCAGCGGACCAGAGGAGAACAAACCACGGGCCACATTTACGGTCGGTCTCACGGACGACGCAATTAGCGAACTCGATCCAACTCTGACGACGCGTACCAACTTATTGGAAGGGACATTATCGCGACACCCTCGCATTCGTATTCGCGACGGTGATGATTTATGAGATGCATCACACCATAATTCACCAGCTAGTTCACCATGAGCATGGAACGATTTTGATCCGTGACCACACTCCTCGCTCCTCACATCCAAGATTCCCCTGCTGCCTCCCATCACAAAACATTTATACTCTAACGATCGATCGTTCGACGGATCGGATCGGACCGGGCGTTCGCCATCAATTCATGTCGATCTATAGTTAGGCCAAGCAGCAATAAACGCGTAAGTGCATGCATGCGTCCACGTCTTGTTAACCGGCCCCGTACTTGCACGCGCCTAGCTTATCTTGGTTTTACGCCTAGCTTATGCACGTGCGTGTACGTCCACGTCTCGTTTTGTTATATGAGAGTGCAAATTAAATGCGCACAATGTTCAAACTTCAAAAGAAATGAAACTCGGGTGCATTGCAGTTGCAAGCTCTCATCATTTGCAGGCGGCTATCTGGCTGAGCTGTAGACCTGTAGTGATAATGTTTTTAGTAAAACACGGTTCTTTTCTTCTATGATTCCTCTCCGGGATCTAATATTACAAAAGAGAGAAGCAAAACCACAATCAAAATGAGGGCCTGTTCTTGGAACCACCTTGATGGAGATCTTCGCATCAAATGATCGGTGTTTTAGTAATAGGCTTCCTGTTGTTTGGATTTTTCATCATTGGGGTTTTGAACCATGGATTCTAAGTTCCACTTCTTGTGAAACTATTGTCTTGAAGTATATATTCTCTTATATAGCAAAAGTTTTTTTTTTCTTTCAGATTTTATTTTTGAGGACAGGTTTTTGAGAACATAAGAGGAGCTAGTTCCATTTGAAGATAAATCACAGTCCAGCCCACTCTTTTGTCACATTTAAGACGATGGGGTCCAGCCCACTCTCGATTCTTGATCTGAACAAATGAAGTCAGTCCAGCCCACTCTTGTGGCCCACATGTCCCTTGCCCTCAACAGCGGCGGCGGGTTCGTGCAAGACTAGCCCACGGCCGATTCGGAACGGGCAAAAAGGGTCGACGTGGTCCAAGGGACGGAGGAATCGAAGCAAACCAACCGTCGATGCCGTTCCCTTTGCGTTTCTCGCCGCCGGTAACAGCCGCCGCAGCAGCAGCCGGGGCCGTACTCGCCGCCATCGCGCTCCGCCGCTACCTATCATCGTCCCAGCAAAGGCCCTCAGCATCCGTGACCATGTCCGCGCGCAGGAGCAACAGCGCCGCCACGCTCCTGGTCTCCGGCAAGTCCCCGGAGGACCAAGAGCTCCTCGCCTCCGCGGCTAGCTCCCTCTCCCTAGGAGAGGGTGAGGGCGCCGGTGAGATCACTGTAGCTCTGGCCTCCGACGCGCCCGTGGCCGGCATGGACGGAAGCTTCGACGCGGGTGCCTACATGGACGCGCTCCGGGCGCGGCGCTTCGGGAGGTGGATGCTCTGGTCGCCGAGGCTGGCTTCCACGCAGGACCTCGTGTCGCAGTGAGTGAAAGTTTTCTCCTTGCCCTTCTGGCCCGGTGTTTGGAGACACTCCACTAACCGATTTTGCTGGCGTCGGCGCTGGCTCATGTTTGCAGGAACTTCTCAAAGCTTCCGGTGGGCGTCGTTTGCGTCGCTGACGTGCAGTTCAAAGGGCGAGGTGCGTGTATTTAGCGATTTCTTGTTACTGTTTTTTCGGGTCTTGTTATGAAGTTGCAGCCATAGCTAGGATTTATGATGTTCCTTTGCGTCTCATATGTTGGACGAAATTAATGAAGGTACCGATTGTTTGCTAGGTGATCTCTAGAATGAATTTATTAAATTGATAGTTTCGGTTTTAGATTGTACTGTGGCACCATTTATGAAATTCTGGTTTCAAATGGCTACAACTTTTTTTACCATAAAAAAGGTTGCTCGAGTCACATTCCTGATTAAAACAGAACGAGGTGCATCATTTCAATCCTTACTTCAGCACCATGTGACATTGTGAGGTTAAACTTTATCTTTAATAACAAATCATGCAGGTCGATCAAAGAATGTGTGGGAGTCGCCACCAGGCTGTTTGATGTTCTCTTTCACATCACAAATGCAGGACGCACGGAAGTTGCCCCTTATGCAGTATGTTGTTTGTCTTTCCATGACCGAAGCCATCAAAGAACTATGCCAAGCTAAGGTGAAGTTTAAGTTCCCCATATTTGTGTTTACTCTTCTTTATGTATATATGCTGTCATCAGTTGACTTATACTGACTATACTTGGTTTCGCATCTTATACTGTTTTTTGTGATAAAATTCAGGGACTACCCGAACTGGATGTAAGAATAAAGTGGCCCAACGATCTCTATCTGCAAGGACTAAAGGTTGGTGGAATTCTTTGCTCGTCATCTTATGAACCCAAGGTCTACAATATCTGTACAGGTAAACATGCTTTTGGAGTGTTCCTGTTACTAGACATTTTGGACAAATACTATCAATAGAGACTTTTATTCCACCTACTGTCTTTGTGATAAGCTTGTATTCCTTTATCTTCTCCAGGTATTGGTCTGAATGTTGATAATGAAAAGCCTACCACATGTTTGAATGCTGGAATTCAAGAAATAAATGCTGGTTCACCCAGATTGAAACGCGAAGACATAATGGCATTCTTCTTCAACAAGTTTGAAATTCTTTTTGAGACGTTCTCAAATCAAGGTAATCAGGATGCCATCACTACAGTAAATGACCAAACAATCATTAGATAGGTGGCCGTTGATGTATGATCACTGATGATCATAATGTTACTCTACGATAAAAAACATTACCTTCAAAGAATGATAAATTTTGTCATCAGCATAACATTTGTGTTACTGTATGGTTTTGCAGGATTTCAGGTTCTTGAGAAGCAATACTACAACTCATGGCTTCACAGGTATGACATATTATCTCAATATTGGTTAATTGGAAGCCTCCATTGCCAAATTATGCACACAATGACACCACTCAGATTTTATTTCACCATATAACTTTGTATTAAACTATCCATATTTCCAAAATAAGTGGTTGGAAGTAAATATGATTTCTATGGAAAAAATACTTTTTTTTGGTATATTATGGTCTTTGTTATTTGACATGAAATTCACAACCTCTACTGTTGTGTAGTGGCCAAAAAGTTGTTGTGCAAGATGTACATGAAGGCCAATCTGTAGGCAGTGTTGTTACTATCCAGGTCCGCACTGAACTCTTATTTTAGTGTGATAATGGAAACATAAATTTGTTTCTAACAGTACTAGTCTTTGTGCAGGGATTGACACCGGCTGGTTATTTATATGCTATTGGCCAGGATGGCCAAAGCTATGAGCTGCACCCTGATGGCAACAGGTGCTGTCCATTAGACTCTTCCTTTTTAATGGTCACTGATATATTTTTCCTTCTAGGTCCTTGCTTTTTATCCAGACTATATTTTGTATGCTTTTGATCCAATATCTATTCTAAATTATGACATATAGACATATCTGACACAATATGTTGCGCTGCAGCTTTGATTTCTTTGCAGGATTGGTGAGGAGAAAGATGGAAACATAGTGCATCAATACAGTTAGGCACAGTACAGATTGTACATAGGATTGTACATGAATGGAATGAGAATGTGATCTAAATAAACATCAGAACCATCACCTGCACCCCGACGTGAGTACATAGACTGTTGTTCAGAGAAACAGAAGATATACTCTCATGACAAGTCTGAACAACTGGGTTGAGGTGCCTCAAACTTAAACGATGCTGTCAGGATACGAAGATCAACCAAAGACTGAAATTCAAATGTCATGCGGACAGCTGATTATGCACACACCTCTGCAGCAATACGCAACATCTCTGAATGTGTTGGGCGCCTGGTGTACTTAGCACTAGCTTGTAATACTGTGAGTTTGAAAGTGTTGTAATAATTGGTGAATGGAGTGTTGTGGTGTGTTTTATCGCCCGTGAGCTGTAGTTTCTATATGTTTTCCTGCTTTTCGATCTAATTCAGATAGGGTCCCAAGTAACGAGTTTAGAAGTAGAAAAAAGGCTGTCAAGCATATAGCCGAGAAAATCTGGATGCTGTTAACTTTCCCTTACTATATTGTTTTTTTTCTTGCTTTTCATGATATCGATCAGGGACGGAGCCATGACATGACTTGGGAGTGCTGGCTCCTCGTGAAACTAGTTTGGACTTCTCATTGGATCATCTACCTTTGCCAAAGAATACAAGCTGGTGTTTTGAGGGCCAAGCTCCAACCCTATATCGATCATGGTTTCTAATAACAAAGTCAAAGATCATAGCCTTCTTATACTCTGAGAAAAGAAGCCAGGAGTAAAATCGGAATCAGACAGGAGAGGAAAATCTTACAATAGGAACCAGACTGGACTAATGTTTTTTTTTTTTTTTTTGCGATGAGACTGGACTAATGTTGTTTTTGCTTGCTTGTGTTTGACCTTAATCACCAACCGTCGACACACATACCAATACACAGTTTGCCACCGCACTGCATCCCTGAACCGAACAGATTTTTCTAATTTAATTAATTATTTTTTACTGGAGCTATACTGCAAGTATACCCTTCTTGGCGGCGCCTGCTTCACGAGTCCAAATCGGCTCATCTCCCCTCGTCTTCCTGAGTCCTTCGCCATTGTTGGGAGCAAGTCAGGTAAACCTGGCTTACTTGAGTCATCGATTTGACCTTTCAGCTTGTTTTCTAACCCGGTTCGGCGACGTCAATCTTGCAGCTAGTCCGCAGGTCAGTAATGGCGGAGGATCCAGTTGTGTCTGCTCAGTGGCTGCAAGAGCACTTGGGGCTGCCCGATGTTAAGGTGATAGAAAATTTACCATCCAGTTTCGCATGTTCTTACGCGATGCATAGATGTTTGTTTCCTTTTGCTACCATCCGAGGAGAAGATGTCTCGCAAAAAAAAAAAAGTGTTCTGTTTTTGGTTTCTTATCCAGTTGTCCGCATGCAAGTAGCATCCGTAGATAGTTTGTCAGTGGAGCAATTGTGACTCAATCATTCATCAGCTTGCTTGATTTTACTCCCTTGCTTGTTAGTGTGCTCTAAAGGATCACAAGATTGCAGGAAGGTGTATCATGTACTGACAGTCATCAGCTTGTTTCAGGTATTGGATGCATCATGGTACATGCCAGAAGAGAATAGGGATCCATGGCAAGAATACCAGGTTTTTAGCATCAGCTGTACCACGATTTATGCTTCCTTTTTTTTTGTGAATTCCTGGAGCTTAACTGTTCCAATATGCTCAGGTGGCACATATCCCTGGTGCTCTGTTTTTCGACACAGATGGCATAGTTGACCGGACAACTGATGTGAGAAATGTTTCTAAATATACATTCTATACTCATTTTTTAATCTTCTATTTGATTAGATAAGCAATATGATTTCCTGGTGTTTTGGTAATTGCCGTATCCAAATTTCATCGACTGTGTTCACATCACCAGATTGTCATATAAAGCCTTCATCAGTTCATTTCGTCTTGTTTATTTGACTGGCATACCTGTAATAACATGGATGTGACCATCATATATACGTACTCATTCTCTTATTTTTTTTCAGTTACCACACATGCTGCCATCTAAAGAAGCTTTTGCAGCAGCAGTTTCCGCACTTGATATCAGAAATCAGGATAAAGTTATTATTTATGATGGAAAAGGATTCTTCAGCGCGCCTCGTGTTTGGTGGTAAGCATAATGTTTGGATCCACTTTACCAAAATGATGAAACTGACTAAACTTGGTATCGCAGTTGAGCTGTTCACGTATAAATATATAATATGATTAAATACCTTTTTATGAAGAACTATTGTTATCTTGTCTGCTGTTAATGTATATTAGCTATCTTGGCCTTGCCAGTGAACTTGATCCCTTTTTCGAACCAGTGCAACCTATGTTTTGATCATACTACGAAAGCATGAGATTTTGTTTTTTCACGTAAAAAAAAGAGAGAATTAGATAGATTCACATGGAGGAGGATGAACATGTGGCGGATGGTTTGCCGCTATGAGGAAAGAGCACGTATTATGCATCAACCTTGAACACTATACCTTCTTGATTGTTGATTTTATGTGTGCTGGTTCAGGAAGCACAGCATCAGAATCTTTGCAGCATACCAGTCAGATAGCCTAAGTGGCCACCTTCGTTTTACTACTCATATCATATGCACATGCACAATAAAGATTGCAACCATTCATGCACACTTTATCTCAACAGGATGTTCAGAGTTTTTGGACACAATAAAGTCTGGGTGTTAGATGGAGGTTTACCTCAGTGGCGAGCTTCTGGGTTTGATCTGGGAAGCAACATCAATGATGATGCAATTCTAAAATCCAAAGCTGCTAATAATGCTGTTGAAACAGTTTATAATGGCGAGATGGTGAGTAATAAGTCTATAAGACATTATAAGGAAGGGACGCGTATGCTACTGAAATTTCATTTTGCTAACAGGTACGATTTGATCCATGCAGGTAAATACAGTCACATTTCAGGCAGAATTTCAGCCTCAGCTATTCTGGACTCTAGAACAGGTTAGACCCTCTTTGCCCTGAAAACTGGAAGAGGAGGAAGAATACTGTGTAGAACTTATTTCCTTGATTATCTCAATGACATCGAGCTGTTTGGTTCATGCAACAGGTAGCGCATAATGTAGCTGCTCGGACTCACCAACAAGTCGATGCACGGTCAAAGGGCAGGTAATGTTTCTGAAGTTGGTTATTTCAGTTGCTCACTATTAAAATTCTGATGATAAATGGATGTCGCCATTGAAAATTTGTTTTAAAAAGACATTCATAAAGAGACTTTTAATTTCAGCAAATATGATTAATCACCTTATGCTGAGCTAAAACTGATTACGTTAAACTGCTCTCTGTAGTACTGCAATTGAGTTTCGCCTTCAGAATCGCTTCAAAAAAAGTTTCGCCTTCTGTCTTTCTATCAATCCTCGTATTAACAGATACACTCATTGACACCAGTTGTTGCCTTAATAATCCTCTCCGTGAGTTGCCTGCATTTTCTTTGTTGTCAAGAACACTACAGACTTCTCTTTCACAGATTTGATGGTATAGCGCCAGAACCCCGGAAAGGGGTAAGAAGTGGACATATACCTGGAAGCATATGCATACCATTCCCTGAGGTGAGTATAATTCAAATATTTGATCCATTGCTTGATACTTAGATAACCACGAATTGCTAAGAAATGGCCTCATATTGCCCCAGATGTTTGATGGTGCACCGAGACTTCTCCCTGCAGATGAGTTGAGGAAAAAGTTTGAGCAAGCAGGTCTGAATTCTGGTGCCGCTCACTGTTCTACCCTGAAACTTGCAACTTCACTATAGGCTTTGGCATACAACAAAGAAACTGCTACAAAGTACAAAACATTGGTATTAAATATAACTTAATTATTTCAATAAGAAACTAGATTTTTCTTAGGAATGTTGTGTATGTACAGCATGCTTGAAGAAGTCACCACTAATTAACAATAACAATAACGGAAATCCTATGGACACGACCAATTTGTCCAAATCGTCCGACCAGTGCAAAACATGTCCCTGCAACCTTTATCTGCTGCTTGTTTGAACTGGTCATACTGACCCAGCCGTACGTATAGAATTTCTCTAACAATAATGGCACCGGTTGATGTTGCAGGGATTTCCATTGATCGCCCAATGTTTGTCAGTTGTGGATCTGGTGTAACTGCCTGTATACTTGCTCTGGTCTGGAAATCGTTCATGTGCTTAGAATGTATTATGTGTTATAAAGCAATCCCCTAACAGTAGATCCTTACAGGGGCTCCATAGGATTGGAAAGCATGATATTCCAGTTTATGATGGATCTTGGACAGAATGGGAAGCGCAACCAGATTCCAATTACCCAAAAGTTACTGCCACTGCTTCTTAAAATCACCAATTCTGATGAATTTGCGTCCGCTCAAGTTTAGATTGTTAGCAAGAAGATGTTTCTGTGTGCAACCTTTGCAGTTATAGCTAGGTGAAGCTTACAGGGATTACAAATGACCAATATGCTTCTACTTCTATGTTTTACTGCACTTTGACCAATAGGGGTAATGTGAATGTGCATAAAGGAAAAGTGCACTGTTGCAAATTTTGTATTCGAAATATTTTCATACAACTTATGAATTATGATTGATGATTAAAAAACATTACTACTACTGCCCCGAAAGAGATGCTAGGAATCTGCACTATTATTTTTTTTAATAGTTGCAAACCATGTGTATATTGGCAGTACAAATCACCATGCCGGGCAACAGTGCAACCAAATGAGCGCAGCAAATTCTATACTGCAATATTACAGTAACAGAATATGCTATACTGCAATACTACAATAACAGAATGTGAGGCCCAATGCATTGCAACTTTTTCCTCGAGAGCGTGCTTTTTGTGGATTGAGGAACTCAAACGTTACAAGAGATTGCTTATGAAGCTCTTGATTGAAGAATCGATACTGACAGTGACCATCTGGTACACAAAAAAGACATATATCTGTTCTCTGGATCATCGAATTCGACAGTTTCTGTACTGGAAATACTTATGGCTAAGGAGAACAGCTCTTTTCAACGAGTATGTGCTGTCCTTATCAAAAAAATGAGTATGTGGTACATTAAGAGCTTATACCTTTCCACTTGTTCTACATCTAAAGCAACAGATTTAGCAATTCATGCAATGCTCCATTCAGATAAGATTTTAACTTCATAATTGGAGCAGGAAGCCAGGAATGGTTTGCACCGCAAGCAACAGCTCAACAAAACCTTTGAGACAAAATGAGCCGAGGAATTGAGCACGTGGTTAATTTTTCAACAGATATTCAACAGCACATTGCTGATTTCCAGTTCTTCTTGCCAGTCCTTCATGCCATGTGTGATTTGCAGCTATGCAGGCAAATTGCAACAGAGCCGCCCCGTTGAATTAGGCTAACATTGGGTTATATTTATCGACGAACCTCACCAACACCAAATTTAGAATCAGCCAGCACAGGTCTCATCTTGGTGCACTTCTATAATTCCAGAAGTGTAGTCGTGACCTCTAGACAGTGGGAATTCTCCAGCATTCGTTCCAAGATCATCAGCTACCATAAAGGCACGAACACCATCCTTGTGATCTACCCAACTGTATCCACGACCTTTCACAACTCCACGACTACTCATCAGTGCTCTAACAGCCGATGCATCACCATGTCTGCCCAAGGAAGCATATATGTTCGATAGAAGCACATAAGGTGATGGATTCTTTGGATCAAGGCGGAAAAGGTGCTTCGAGGCACATTCCCCCAGTTCAGCATTGTCATGTACCACACAGGCAGCAAGCAGAACTTCCCACACTATGGGATCATCTTTGTATGGCATATTATCTATCAGGGACTCCACTTCAACAAGACGACCAGCTCGTCCCAGTGCATCTATGAGACAAGTGTAGTGCTCAGCCAATGGGGTAATTCCATAAGTGATTTCCATGGAATTAAAGAATGCAATGGCTTTATCAACCAGACCAGAGTGGCTACATCCTGTCAGGACAGCAATGAAAGTCACACTGTCTGGCTTCTGTTTTGTGGTTAACATATACTCAAACAATTCGACAGCTTTATCTCCAAGGCCATTCTGAGCATATCCATGTATCGTCTCATTCCATGCAACTATGTTCTTCGTCATCATGCAGTCAAAGAAAAGACGTGCATCATCCATATTGCCACATTTCGCATACATATCTATCAGGGCACTGCCCACATAGACATTCTGATCATAACCATCTTTTAATACTTGACCATGTATCTGCCTACCTTGAGGTATGGAAGATAGTCTAGCACATGAATTGATCACGCTAGCGTAGGAGGATTCTGTGGGGAACATTCTGTTTTCTCGCATCTGTTTGAAGAAGTCAAATGCCTCTTTATTCAAAGAATGGATCGCTAAACCTGAGATCATAGAATTCCAGCACACCACATCTCTCTCGGTCATCCTACTGAAAATGCTCCTGGCAATTCCAATCTGGCCGCATTTTGAATACATATCCACCAGACCACTAGCAACAAACATGTCATTATGAAGTAACAGTCTTACTGAAGAAGAATGCACTTGCTTGCCAAGTTCCAAAATTCCTAATCTAGAGCATGAGCTAAGGATCACAGCCAAAGTTGTCCGATCGGCCCTCACGTTTTGATGCTGCATCTTCCTAAACAACTCAATTGTGTCTTGATGCAGTTCCTCCTGGCAGTAACCAGACAACAGTGTGTTCCACGTTGTCACACTGGGCCTGGATATCTTGTTGAACAATGCATGAGCAGACGGAACATCCCTAGCCTTAATACAAGAAGCTAGCATGTTACTGTAAGTGACCTCATTGGGCTCAAACCCTGACTCCTGCATAAGGTAAAACACTTCCATCGCCTTATCATAGCAACCCACCTGACCGTATCCAGTTATAAGGATGTTCCATGAAACAGTACTGACACTGGGCATCGACTCGAAGACCTTCATGGCCTCGTTCATCTCCATGCCCTTTGCATACATATCCATCAAAGAGTTACCCACGTGCTGATCTGAGCCAAACCCCTTCCTGACAACCAATGCATGGATGCACTGCCCAAGCTTTATTGCACGAGCGATGTTGTACTCGCCAGTGCAAGCTTGCGCGCACGCACCAAGAACACTGGAGACAGCCACCGGATCAACGCGAACCCCGGTCCTGCTCATCCGCGCAAACAACCTGAGCGCGTCTTCAACGGAGCCGCTCTGCGCCAGACCTCCCATCATCGCCGTGAATGACACCTCGTTCGGCCGAGCCATCCCGTCGAACAGCCTGACCGCGTCGGCGACGCTCCCGCACTTGGTGTACATTCCGAGGAGCGCGTTCTCCACAAACGGGTTCCCGTCGAGCCCGACCTTGACAGCGAGCCCGTGGCATCGCCTCCCGTCGTCGAGCGCGGCCACTGCGCCACACGCGCTCAGCACGCTGGCTAGCGTGATGTTCGTCGGCGCGAGGCCCTCCTCCAGCATCCCCTGGTACAGCCCCAGCGCGTCGCCGGGGCACTCCGACCGCGCGACCGCGCTGATAACGGTGTTCCAGGAGACGGCGTTCCGTTCCGGCATTCGGCCGAGCAGGTCCCGGGCCGCGGCGAGGTCCCCCGCGCGACACGCCACGGAAATCGCCGCATTGTAGGAGTACACGTTGGGGTGGGTCAGCGATCGGAAGGCGCGGAGCGCGTGGCATGGGAGGCCGGCGAGCGAGTAGAGCTCGACGAGGCGGTTGAGGAGGAAGGTGTCGTCGGCGAGGTCGCCGGCGACGACGCGCGCGTGCGCGGCCTTGGCGTGGGCGCGGCTGGGCTTGGGGCCGGCGCTCCGCTTGATGCAGGCCTGGAGCACGGCCGCGAGCTGGGCCGCCAGGTTCGCCATCCACCTCAGCGTAATCACACGCACGGACTCTCTTCTCCCATTTATACTGCTCGCCAAGGCTGCAAGAAGATTTGGGCCCGTATGTTGCATGAACCTTCGTTTTGGTCCATTTTTGTGCCCCAACAAATAAATGGTCCCTCCTCATCTCTGTTTGCCATGAAATTTGGCATGTGGTTCGTATTTGCAGGAGTTGCCGCAAGGTTTGGATGAAGCTCGCAAGTTTGGAGATGGGCTTGACGTTTTGTTTGGCTGGCACCTGGTGATGGTGGTCGGTGGAGTCCTTGTTCAACTGAAGATAAGACGTGTGCGTGGCCTGGGATTAGTTTGTTAAGTAGAGTTTCCAGAGGTTACGATTTGGAAGTCAATTGGAGTCTGTTTGTTATTTAGATAAGATTTGCTACGTAGATTTTTGGTCATTATATAACCAGGTCCGAATGTAAACGGAGATAGAGAATACAATCGACAACTTCATTATGTTTCAATCTGTTATTTTCGTTTTCCGTTGCTTTGGTGTTTTGTCGTGAAAAACACTCGTATTTCTCTACGAAAGTGAGAATCTTTGCTGGTTTGCCGAGGAAATCAGTCGCTTCGCCGTTGCGTAAATACGGTGTTTATCTTGCTGTTGCTCGGCGAATTTGTTGAGCAACAAATTGGCGACTCCGCTGGGGATCGATTCATTCGGCTATAGGTTACAGCCGAAGATCAGCTTTCCTATCAAAAAATCGATCTACGATTTTGTTATTAGCCTTGCATCAGGCTGGCCGGAGAATTGATTACACGATCTCCTTGCAACATCATCTCTGCGTTGTGTGCTTGCAGTTGCGTGGGTGGCTTGTTTTCTCCCGCATACGAGGCTTGACAGGAGGGATAGGACAGAAGCTGCTATACGTATACCAGTCAAGGCTCAAAGTCTACATCAGGTTGAAATAGCGCCCATTGTAAGTAGCGCACACACATCTTTTTTAATATGGCCAATAATTATGGGGAATCAGATTTTATCAGGGACATCGTGGCTAGAACGCTTAAAGGATTGGGTTGTGAGCCTGAAAGACGAGTTAAATCGTCTACACAGCAGGAGATAGAGGTTGATCGACACTCTAATTGCCGGTCAGAGGATGTACTCATGTCAGACTTGTCAGGGAAGAAACCGGCAGGAAGTGGCGATGATTCAGAGATCGATCTGAACAACATCATGGCTGTCAAAATTGAAGATCTGCCAGATGAGTATCGGAAGGATGTGGAGCGCGAGCTTCAAGAGGAGAGGGCTGAGCTGCTCAAGGCGAAGATGGCGGAGTTCCGAAGGACCAACAGTGGTCTGATCAAGAGGATGATGACAGGGAGTTCTTCAGCGACTAAGGTGCAGTCAGCCCTGAATGGTGAACGATTGACCGAGGGAGATTGCAGCAGGATGAGGCCAGATGTTGATCCGTTTCCCGTAAACATGATTAATTTTGGGGAGAAGAAGGTGTTGGTTCGGACTCATCAAGCTGAAACCACCATGGGAAAGAATGTTGTTGTTTCTGATGAGCTAAGAGCCAAGATGATAAAATCAAAGAGCGTTGAGGTTGGATTTTCGAAGGTTCAAGAGCAGAAGAAGTGGAAGCTAAAGATCAAGCCAACTTCAGAGTTATTGCTGGATAATGAGCACACACAACAACAACAACAGAAGGGCGTGTTTCAGAGGTCGGGAAGTGTTAAGCGTGAGCGATCATCAGGCTGTAGAATTTTGCATGTACCATGGGTACAGGATGCAAGTGCTCGTGAATGCATGGGGAAGAGATCTCAGGCTCTTGCATGTCGAGTATGGAAACCAGTACGTCAGAGAGGCAATGCTAATGAGATGTATTCAGTAGTGCATGGTGCAGCTGGTTTATTCATGAGCACAGACATGCAAAGGCGAGTTGCTGAGACAAGAAAAGACCCAAGTGCGTGTGCTGCTGATTCAATAATTTTAATTGGCACTATGCCTTGTAAAGTAAAATCAGAAGTAACTCTGGTGGTCAAGGAGCACGGAATGAATAAAGAGCAAGGAACTAAACGAGCTAAGTTGATGTCAGCGGCGGGCCGCGAAATCGTTGGACCTGGTTTGACGCCTGATCCGGATCCGAGAACAATGTGCGTGCCTGATTGTGGAATAAGGTTAGCGGGGGTTGTCGGTCAGGCTGCAGTGCGCACCACCGGTCGGGGAAGAAAATGGAGTACACTTGTTGCTCATTTTAACACACCTGGAGCGCGTACTTTTTCTGTCAGACGAGATGCTACAGCAGGTTTTGCTACATGGAGTATAATGGGAAGTGATGATGTTTCAGTCCGGCGATTTAACATGGCACATGCTGTTGCCGGGCAAGGAGCAGTGGGGCAGGCTGGTTTCACTGCAATCAATGACCGAATGCACACTCCTTTTGTTGGACGAAGCATGGTGAAGCCAGCAGATACTTTGGTCAGGAGATCTAAAGCTAGGAGAAGCAGCATGGTGCGAGACATGGGGGGCAAGCCAGTCGGGTCTGATGCACCAGTAGGGACTGCACCTGCACTTCAATGGTGCTCGTCTGGACTCAAGCGCACACATAAGCGACATGTTCAACACTTGCGAACAATGGAGGTTTTAGAGAAGGAAGCGGTGGAGGATAAATGGTTGAACTATGTCTGGCCTATGGTTGTTCCTAAAAGGACTTGGAGGGAGAAACGGTTGGTCAAGGAGGAGAGCAATGATAGTATAGACAATGGTAGCAGTTACGAAGAGCACAAAGATGATATGATTATGGCCGGTGGGCAGGTACTTGGGAAAGTTGATGCATGGAGCTGATATATATAAGCACCACCCTTAGTACTCTGGAGATAATTTTGATCAATCATATTACATGGCAAACAATGTTTGAATCGTCCAAAGAAGCATATGTGTGGATTAGTGTTTTTCGGCACACAATGTTTGCCTGAAAAACAGGGGGGCATGTGTTTGCCATGAAATTTGGCATGTGGTTCGTATTTGCAGGAGTTGCCGCAAGGTTTGGATGAAGCTCGCAAGTTTGGAGATGGGCTTGACGTTTTGTTTGGCTGGCACCTGGTGATGGTGGTCGGTGGAGTCCTTGTTCAACTGAAGATAAGACGTGTGCGTGGCCTGGGATTAGTTTGTTAAGTAGAGTTTCCAGAGGTTACGATTTGGAAGTCAATTGGAGTCTGTTTGTTATTTAGATAAGATTTGCTACGTAGATTTTTGGTCATTATATAACCAGGTCCGAATGTAAACGGAGATAGAGAATACAATCGACAACTTCATTATGTTTCAATCTGTTATTTTCGTTTTCCGTTGCTTTGGTGTTTTGTCGTGAAAAACACTCGTATTTCTCTACGAAAGTGAGAATCTTTGCTGGTTTGCCGAGGAAATCAGTCGCTTCGCCGTTGCGTAAATACGGTGTTTATCTTGCTGTTGCTCGGCGAATTTGTTGAGCAACAATCTCCTCAAAAAAAAAAGAAAAAAAAAAGGTCCCTCCTCAAAAAAAAAAAAACCAAGGAAATGGACAAATTTAAATGACTCGGAAAAGGACAGCAACAGTGCTCGAACTTGTTCATTTTTTCTTCCATCTGAGTTGAAAGGTTTCTGAGGCGCTTAAGAAGATGGGCATCCTCTATCCGCATCTAGTTTTTCTAGAATGTTGAATCACTGTCTACTACTATGTACTCAAAACATAGTAGTTTTCAATGATTGAATTACTGTCTAGATATTTTTGCGGTGGTTGGTTTGGCGTCCATTTTTCTTGGTGATGACAACTTGACAGGTATATGTATGGTCAGGGAAATAGTATGCCTTATGGACCCATATGTGCCCGTGAACACGCTGTTAAAACAGACGACCCATGAGTCTAGTCCACGATCGTAACCTGCGGTTTCACCACCGCCAGGCACGTCGCAGTTAAAAGGCACATGTATGCGTTGCACCGTCCAGTAGCTAGGCATTCGCTGTCGCTGCAAACCTCCTCCAATGGCCAACTACGACCGTGTCGCCGAGCTCAAGGCCTTCGATGAGACTAAGGCCGGCGTGAAGGGCCTCGTCGAAGCCGGCGTCACCGCCGTCCCGCGCATCTTCCACCACCCGCTCGACCCCCACCATCATGCCTCGTCTCATCCTGACGACGTGGCCGACAGCAGCAGCATCCCGGTGATCGACCTGCAGCTCGCCGCAGGCGTGGAAAGAGCCGAGCTGGTGGCGCAGGTGAAGGCGGCGGCGGAGACCGCCGGGTTCTTCCAGATGGTGAACCACGGCGTCCCGGAGGGGTCCATGTCGGCGATGCTCGCGGCGGTGCGGCGGTTCAACGAGCAGCCGGCGGCGGCGAGGCGGCCCTACTACACGCGGGACGCGGCGCGGCGCGTCAAGTACTGGAGCAACTACGACCTGTTCCAGGCGCCGGCCGCCAGCTGGCGCGACACGCTCTTCCTGGAGATGGCGCCCGCCGCCCCGTCGCCGGAGGAAGTCCCGCCGGCGTGCAGAGATGCCGTGTTCGAGTACACGAGGCAGGTGCGGGGCCTGTGTGGTGCGCTGCTCGAGCTGCTCTCGGAGGCCCTGGGCCTGCGCCGCGGGTACCTGGAGCGCGACGCCGGGTGCCTGGACGGGCTGAGCGTGGCGGCGCACTACTACCCGCCGTGCCCGGAGCCGCGCCGCACGCTCGGCGCCGCTAAGCACACCGACGCCACGTTCCTGACCGTGCTGCTCCAGGACGGCGTAGGCGGCCTGCAGGCGCTGCTCCTAAACGGCGGCGGCGGCCGGCGCTGGGTGGACGTGCCGCCGGTGCCGGGAGCCCTCATCGTCAACGTCGGCGACTTCCTCGAGGTCATGTCCAACGGCAGGTTCAAGAGCGTCGAGCACCGCGTGGTGGCCGCGACCGGCCCCGGCGCCCGGGTCTCCGTGGCGTGCTTCTTCCGGCCGCACGGTCCCGCGGCGTCGACGAGGGTGTACGGCCCGATCGTCGAGGGCGACGACGAGACGCCAAGGTACAGGAGCTTCACGGCGGCGGAGTTCTTCGGATCTCGGGTCGATGGCCGGCCTCCACTAGACCGCTTCAGGCTCTGATCTCATTCGTACGATACGAAAGCATGTAACGGCTCTGCCTTTTCTCTCCGTTGGAATAAACACACTCCATGCTTGTGTCCCAGGCATGTGCGACTGCGTGCAGTCCGTGTTCGATAGTATGAGATCCTGACTCTCTATCAACCCAATTCGGATCTTCCAAAATAAAATGCTGTAGTAGTATCCTTTATATAAAGACTTGAGAATATCATGGATCTCCTGAGCCACCGAAAAGCTAGCATGGCGAAGAAGGCACGCAAAGATGAGATGGAGAAGGCGGCGCCGCGAAATCCATCCACGACGAGGAAGAGGAAGATAAAGAGGAAGAGAGGAGCCAGCGCAGCTGCGACATCAGGCCTGTGCGACGATCTCATCCGCAACATCTTCGTCCGCCTGCCGGCGCGCACCTTGGTGGCGTCCATGGCGTTGTCCAAGCACCACCGCCGCATGATCCTCTGCCCGGAGTTCAGTTGCCTCCACTGCAGCCTCGGCCCGCCGCTTCCCCTCCCGCACGTCGCCTACATCTCGACGGCGATGATAAGCAACAAGCGGTGTGCCGTCAGCGCATCTCATAGATTCCGCGTCGCCGGCCGCCGCAGCCGCGATGCCCCGACACGATCGCTCACCGGGCCAAGGTACCTCAACATGAAGTACATCAACACGTGCAACGGCGTCCTGCTCTTTGCCGACTCGCGTCGCTGCGTGTTCCTGAACCCGTGCGTCGCCAATGGCGAGCAGGAAGTGGACATCCCTGCTTCAACAACTAATGGAGATTGTGTCTTGGGATTCGGCTATGGCAAGAGGAGCCAGACCTACAAGGTGCTGCTATCTCGGAAGTGTGAAGGCACATCCAGCTACGATAAGTATCCTAGAGATCTGCTGGTCTACTCGCTCCGAGACGACGAAGACGCTGGGGAGCAACCGCGAGTACGGACTGTGTTATCCGGCAAACAAGAGGGAGACGGGTTTTTCTATAAGGGTGACCCTTCCGGAAGAGTCTTCATCAACTCACTTTACATAGATGGCATGGTTTACCTCTTTCATGTCCAAAAGAGAGTGGTTTTTGCTATTGACGTCGACGACGAGACAATCACCACCATCAACTTACCCGGCAAAGGCTACATATCTGACGATTATCTCCAGATGTCCAGGCTCATGGAGATGTCTGGTCGTCCATGCATAGAAACAAGTGAATGGAGAGATAACTCAGATAAGTGCCATATCTTGTGGGTGCTCAAGGCGGATCACCAATGGGAGGAGAAGTGTGTCATCAAGAAGCAGGATGGTTATGATCGTTGCTCAATCAACGGTGTTTGGGAGTGTGGTGGTGCGCTAGTCCTCCACTTGAATGGTCTCTTTAGCGATCCCAACTGGCTCTACTTAGTACTCCCTTCTTCGACCATGAAGATGTTTAGGACATACCTACCACCTAATTTGAAGCCAGAGCTGTCGGAGTACGCATTCTGCTGGGGTTACAAACCGACCCTCGTGCCACCGGGGAGCATCATCGGTGAACTCGACCAAGAAGAGAAGAGGACCCAAGGCCATACGTCGACAGATATTATTAGGGCAGTAAAGCGCCTAAATAAGCAGGAGAAGAGGGAAGGAAGGAAAGCAACAGCGAGAGTTGTGTGCCTCATGGAGGTGTTGGCTGGCGTCCTCAGCGGGCTGCCCGAGAATACGCAAGAAGTAATTGAAACCCTACGATCCCTAATTTGAATTTCATGTTTCTACCTCCTCAAGAGTTAAACATTTATGGTTTCGTGTGCTGAGGCTTAACTTTTCGTAAAGCCAAATTAAAAATCATCTTCGAGATATTATTGTTTCTAGTCTAGATTACTTCGGTGGTGGAATGAACTGAATGTCTATTTAAATTTGATTCGAGAAACATGGCGTGAATATATGCTTGATGCCATGCTGTACCGAGTTTCTGAAATCCTATTAAGTTTTTACAATGGTAAAATTTTTGCAATGCATATCATCGCCGTCGTCGGTGGACATCAGTTGTGGCGTCGTTGCCAGGTTGCAGGAATAATCTCTTCCTCGAGCAGTGCAGATGCTAATTGGGTGTCGAGACAGATCAGGAAGGATGCCGGCCGGCGCCCCGCGCGCGCGCGAGTCTCCCTGCACCAAAATTAGGGCTGTCAATGAAGCTCGAGGCTCGCGAACTACTCGAATTCGACTCGCTAAAAACTCGACTCGAGATCGACTCGTCAAGTAACCGAGCCGAGCTCGATCCTGACTGCAAGCTCGCGAGCTTAATCGAACCGAACTCGAACTATTCGTTAAAAGCTCGTTAGTTTCCTTCCCGCGCAATCCTCACCATGGCGCCAATATTTTCCCCCCTGTCGCCACGCTTGTGCCCAAAATTCAGAACAAGGAGCGGGAAGGAAATCTCCAGAACGTGCGTAGTAAATGACATTGCCTTACTGCCCAACTACCAGCTCCAGTCCGTCAGATAGAAAAAGTGCAGCCCCCTGGCCACACGCCCACTAGTCCCCATTCCACAATCCCCAATCTTGCTCATCGCTGGTTCCATCCAACACATTCAAGCATCAGCAATTGCCGATCCACAAATCCTGCAGGCCGCATCAGTCAGCACAAGCCAAATCTTGGCCTGAGACGTCAACTACCATGGACGGCAGACACCGTTGTGGTCCTCCACCTTGAACCTGCAAGTAGATGTGTCTCTGCTGTCCTCTTCCATCTTGAAGCAGCAAGACGACAGGCCGACTACAAAGCATTCAAGGGTAATATTTGCCTTTTCATTTTCCCTCCCATGTGCTCATCGTCTTGTTCTTTTTGCTAGGACTGAACTACCATGGCTTCCAACTTTTTTGCTGTACGTATGCTTTAGGAACTAAGCTACTGTAGTTTAGGAACTAAGCTACTGTACTGAGTGATACATGTGCTTGCTTTATAAACTGAGACATTGAAATCTGATATTCGTGTTCTTTCCTTAGGCAAAGAAGTACAATAGTCTGTGTAAATGCTTTGGAATAATATATCAATATTTATTTTTCGTTTTTTGCATGGTATCTAATGCTCACAAGTCACAAGTAGTAATGTCTGATGGCACTATATTAATTCTTGTAGATGTCTGAGAAAGAGCAATCTATGGAGATTCAGTCACCGAGCATGAGGGATGGCACAGCTGCAGTAGTAACAGCAGAGCAGCAACCGGCAGATAATCAAGGGCAAGCAGATGAGATTCAGAATGTTCAGGATGGTAATGCAGCTAGAGGCAGGAGGAGAAAGACATCAGCCATTTGGACTCACTTTGAGGAGTGTACAGTTCCATCAAAGAAACAAGCTGGAAAAATGGAAAACAAGTTGAAGTGCAAGGCATGTGGAACTCTTCTGTTGCGGAATAGCAGTGGCACTACATCCTCTTTTAAGAGACATTTGGAGCAGTGTGATTACTTCAAGCATCAGCAGAAGTCAAAGAAACAACAGACGAGCCCACCATAAAACTATGGATCAGACGAGCCCACCATAAAACTATGGATCTGGTTCGTTCATACATGTCCTTTCCTTTGTGTGTAATAATACAATTACAGAAACTGACATGTTTATTTGCTTTTCTTGCATAGGAGGATGATGCTAATTCCATTCCTCTGACACCAAGTGAAGCTCCTACAGCAGCTTCAGTGGTGGCAAGCAACTAATTACTCGAGTGGAGTAGTCTCTAATTTATCAGGTATGTGCACAAGATAGTAATTATCTCTATAACTCTTTCTAATATCAAATCTCATACTTGAAATGTTCATGCAGCAACAGCAGCACACTAGCAGTAGTGATTGGGGCGAAGTGCTTGAAGCTCTGGTTGAAGTATTTTGGACATAATTTAGGAAGTGTTCCAGACTTTCAGTTGCGTCAATGGCGAGAGCAGTATTTTGGACAGGCTGTTGGACGTAGCTTTTTTTGCTAACTATAAGTAATTCCTAGGAGATTAAGTGATCTGTAAACTTGTTGAAGACATTGCTTGCTGTTGCTGTTAATTTACCATATATATGTACTCTTGTTAAGACAGCCGTACGTTTAGTAATGAACTTGCATTATATATTCATGCTACGTGTCGCAACTAAGTATATATATATTCAGATTCTATGATTGATTGTACAAACGAGCTTGGCCGAGCCGAACTCGAGTATTCGCGAGCTTTGGAACGAGCCGAATTCAAGCTTGTCTGTAGGATCGGTCAGATCCCAGGCTCGACTCGAGCTCGGCTCGTTGACAGGCCTAACCAAAATAGCTAGCCGGCCAACCCAACTGAACCTTATCAAACCCAGCTGTGCCGTACTTGCGGACCGGGTCGATCGGTCGCATCAAGTCCACATGTTGTATTTTTGGCAGTAGCGACGAGCAGGGTCGCAGGACCCGGTCGCCCTCATGCACCAACACAACACTGTGGCTATATATACACAAGTCCTCCATGCCTCTTAATCACCATCCAAGTAAACACTCTACTCATCAAGCGCGCGCACATTCAGAGCTTCTCTCTGCTTCGGCTCTCAATTGGTACAGGTGTCTGAAGATCAAGCTTGTAGCCAGCCATGGCAAAGGCCCAGCTCCCTCTTCCTTGCTCTCCTGCTAGTCGCAGCAATGGCGTCTCCTATGGTTCTCGCTTACGACCCGAGCTCTCTCCAGGACTTTTGCGTTGCCGACTACACTTCCAGTGGTACGTACGCGCATTCACCAAGTGTTTTAGCTCTCCACCTTAATTATCGCTTACTGTATCTGAAAACAAGCTATGTTTGTACAATGCAGTGTTTGTGAACGGGTTGGCGTGCAAGGACCCGAGCAAGGTGACGGCCGACGACTTCTCCTTCTCTGGCTTCGACCGCCCCGGCGACACGTCCAACGCCGTGGGCTCCAACTCCACGCTCGCCGACGTGCACGTGCTCCCGGGGCTCAACACGGCGGCCATCTCGCTGGCTCGCCTCGACGTGGCGCCCTTCGGCGTGAACCCGCCGCACACGCACCCGCGCGGCACCGAGATGCTCACCGTCGTCGAGGGCGAGCTCTACGTCGGCTTCGTCACCACCGACGGCAAGCTCCACGCCAAGGTCGTCTCGCGCGGGGACGCCTTCGTCTACCCCAAGGGCCTCGTCCACTTCGCCTTCAACCTCACCCCAAAACACGCGTGGGGAATCGTCGGGCTCAGCAGCCAGAACCCCGGCCTCATCCGCGTCGCCGACTCCATCTTCGGCGCTAGCCCCGACATCACCGACGAGGTGCTCGCCAAGGCGTTCAGGATCGACGCCGCCACCGTGCAGATGATCAAGGCCAAGTTCGGGACCAAGTGAAGTGAACAAAAAGTGCTTTAATTTATGGCCATAATCGTATATTGTTTCGTCATACATTGGTTTGCAAATTCATCTTTACTGTTTTCCAAACAAATACATTTGTGTCTGTTACCGCACACTTTGTGATAATTATTCATGTCATGTCGAGTGACAAGTATTGTTTATCGATCATTTGCTATTGGAAGTGATATATGTAAGATAAACAGCTATTGTAATATATTCCATTCGTTTCAATATAATTGTGTTCTGGCATTCAAATTTGTTGCCACAAAGGATGTTATTCTTACCTTCTAATACACATTTCTCTCTCCCTCTCTCCCTACATTTCTCGCTTCCTAATGCATCTCTCCCTCTCGGCTCTTTGGCTTCTCGTCATTTCCTGTTCACCTCACCTTTCAGTCCTCCTCATTATTTGTGTGCAGAGCTAAAACAACAATTGTATTAAAACGGAGGTGTTACACAAGACATATCCGCAAGATGTGTAAATGAAGAATTGTTGCAACATAGCATACATATGCATGCCGCCATTGAAAATCTTGATTGAGTGAAAACAAAATTTCAGATGATTGAAACCTTTTGAGGTGCTAAATATGTATGTGTTCATTAATAATTCTAGACGTTGTGGCCTCTATCTTACTACTCATTTGAGTGAGGTGAGGGGAAGGGGAGTTCTTCAGAACGCGAATTGTTACTCCCTTTTTTATATATATAAACGGCTTGTTTTAAAACCAGCTTAAACTAAAGGAAATAGTCTCTTATACGCTGCTGCTTGATCTGGTTGGTGATTATCAGCGATGATCATGCGTTGCCTGAGTCCGATAGCATGGTATGGGCCCAAGTATCTTCGTAAATTAACACTTATATGTCAAAAAGTTTTGTAATTAGATTTTATTTAATACTCTTAAATGGTAAGATTATTTTTGATGTGACAGGACTAAAGTTTAGGCCTAAAGAAACGAACACCTCTTTATTTCTGGTCGTGCTACTCCTGGTGCTCGTTGTGGTTCTTCACCCGAGGACTCATATTGTGTCTTTGCTTCTCTTTTTCACTATCATGGTCTCTGACGGCTTCACATCATTTTTTCTATTTTTGAGATGGCTTTGCGTCACGATTCAGCCCCACGCCCGAACTAGAGATTATTGTACCTTTCAGTGATCTAGACCCGATCGGAGCCCAAGATCGAACCTTTTATATTTTCCACATTTTCCTGCTTAATTATTCGGCAGCCATCCTGCCGGTTTGATTCGATAAGGTAGTTTAAAATCTGTCAATTTTTATGACAGAACGTGTCGATGATTGAGTAAATAAACTACTGATGGCTTGCAATTTGATCAGAACAGGACGAAGAACGCCGGCTGATGCCCGGCCTGCACAATTCATTTCAATTTAGTACGTCCAATTGCGGGTAGCAGGCCGAGCAGATGGGAGCACAGATCGCACAAGCTGTGTCGCAAACCTAGGCACCCGGGCTCTGGCTATAAATAAACGTCCTATGTGCGTCTTCTCTTCGTGCACTAGTAGAAGTTTCCAGACAATCATGGCGACGATCGTCCTTGCTCTTCTCGTTGCAGCAATGGCGTCGTCGCCTCTGGTTCTTGCTTACGACCCAAGCCCTCTCCAGGACTTCTGCGTCGCTGACGCCGCTTCCATTGGTAGGTGCATCGTCGCATTTCAGCATGTTTCTGCAGTATGATCGCAGCTAAGAGTTTGGAGGCGTGTGTGTTCGCGTCTGTGTTGGTGGATGCAGTGTTCGTGAACGGGGCGGTGTGCAAGGAGCCGGAAATGGCGACGGCCGGCGACTTCGCTTTCTCCGGCCTGGACAAGGCCGGAGACACGGGCGACGCGCTCGGCTCCAAGGTGACCCTCGTGGACGCGCGCGCCGTCCCGGGGCTCAACTCGCTGGGCGTCTCCATGGCGCGCCTCGACGTCGCGCCCGGCGGCCTCAACCCGCCGCACACGCACCCGCGCGCCACCGAGGCGCTCACCGTCGTCGAGGGTGAGCTCTGCGTCGGCTTCGTAACCACCGCCGGCAAGCTTTTCGCTAAGGAACTCTCGAGGGGTGACGTGTTTGTGTTCCCTAAGGGGCTCGTGCACTTCGAGTTCAACCGCGGCCCGTCCCCGGCGGTGGCCATCGCCGGGCTCGGCAGCCAGAGCCCCGGACTCATCCGCGTCGCCGATGGTCTCTTCGGCGCCAGCCCCGCCGTCACCGACGAGGTGCTTGCCAAGGCGTTCAGGATCGACACGGCCACTGCGCAGATGATCAAGGCGCAGTTCGGGACCAAGAGCTAGTCAGTCAGTGGCCCAGTGGGAAATGATTTGGTCGCCGTATTTGTGCTGTCCGCGTGCACGGGTCTTAGAATTCGGTAATTTATTTGCTACAACTGCTTGGCAAGTGTCGTCGATTTGTTTTTTTTTTTGGCTTAAATGAAACCTTTGTAATTTATTTCTACCTCATACTATGTATGCCACCGTGCCATTTGATAATTAATAAATCACAACATTTTTTCTCACTAACCGTTTATGGTTCTTCAACATGTTGTGTATATACAACGCCAAATATTCTTATAGGCTCCAAACACATGATTTTTCCTTTGCCATACGCACAAAATGTTTTGATGAATCATTCATTAGAATTCGGGTTCACGGTTCACCACAATTGTTATCACTGGCGATTTTATTATCGATTTCTATATTGACAGTTCCAACCTGCCAACTAATGGTATGAGACAATATCATTCCTAGTTATATTGCTATTAGTTAAAGTACACATCTGTATTATTATCAATTTCTATATTGACAATAGATGGAGTAAACAGTTGGCAAATCTACATTAATTCACTGTCGAATAATCTGTGAGCAATGATTACATATAACAACATGTAAACTGTCCGCATATACCCATCCGAGGTATAAAGTGTTTGAGTTGATCGGGTTGTTTCAACAACTACTTCCGCGGTACAAAATTTCCACGGCTAAAATGAATTACAGAGCGCGCACGCAGGAACCAAAACAAGGTCTGAACAAAAATCTCTATCCACAGCCCTCATGCTGCTCCTTTCTTCCAGCGTGCACCCACAGTTCATTTTCCCGACGCCATCATCCGCTCCAACATGCCTGAATTAATATATTGAATGCAACCCAATATACAAGAATGTATGATACTACTAGCCTCACAAATCTAATTGTATGCAAGAATAAATATAGATTTGATAAGTATGAATTGAAACACATAATCTACTATATGTAAGATACACAAAATCCCTAAGTATAATAGCAAAGACTCTGGATGTGTTGTCGTGAATAAGGAGAGTGGTAAGTTCGTGTAGTGTTGTATAACTAAAGTTATTGTTCACATGTTTCATCGTACCCTTTGTTAATTAATAAATCCTAATAATTTGTTATTTAACCGTTTGTGATTGTACATGATGGTATATTTAGAGAATGTCAATAAACTAGCTAAGAGTTATAGAGACTCTCAACACATCATTATACTTTTGCCTTGCCTAGAAAATGTTCGATGAAAGCGCTCATAAGAAAGTTCACCACGACTGGTATAACTAAACGTTTCAACCCTTGAGTGGGCCCATTAATCGCGGGAGACCATGCATATAAGCATGATTACGTTAACTGAAGTACACTCTGACATACTCATATTATTATTTTTGAATTCAATCCTGATGTACAACGAGCTAGATTACCAGCTACTCGGTAGAGAAGTAAATGAGCAGGAAACAAACCCACTGTATAGCTGTCTGGCAACCCATCCAAACTATATATCCGATCCAACTGAAAATATAGCTGGAATGCCTCTGAAAACCCATCCAAACTATATATCCACACTCGCAGGGGAAATGAGCTAGCTGCCTGGCAACGAGAACAATCACACTGAAACTCCAAGTGGCTGCTGCCCAACGCTTCCCTGTTCCTTCAGTTGAGTAGGAGGCACGTCGTCAGGCTGCGGATGGGCAGAGCTTCTTCAACGTCCGATCCTGCCGACGAAGCGCCGCATAAACGCGTGCACCGCCACGTATCCCGCCGAAGAGGACGATGAGCGCGACGACGTACCGCGACGTCTCCCGTCCCCTGCCGGAGCCAGCGGCGTGCGCGCCGAGGAGGCCGAGCAGGTTTAGCACGACGGTGGCGTTGGCCGCCATGAGCCACCACCCGTTCTCCTGCGGCCGCTCCGGCAGCAGCAGGATGACGACGACGACGGACACCTTGGAGAAGTCGTCCCAGAAGCCGCCCGGCGTGGTCAGCCCGGACACGTACGTGACGCTCACCGCGAACGTCGCCAGCAGCAACAGGACCTTGCGCGGCCGCTCGCCGAGCACTTCGCGGTCGTCGCCGTCGTCGCTCTGCTTGTCTGTAGGCACCGACACGATCACCGTCTGGATCACGAGGTAGGCAGCGATGGCGACCACCAGCAGCGAGCTGTACACGGTGGTGACCGCGTCGCGGCAGGTGACGGCGGCGCAGGCGCCCAGGAGGCTGAGCACGTCGAGCGCCATGACCACACGCAGGGGCAGGAGGGTGCGGCGCCACACGGCCGCGCCGCAGCTCTCGTGGAGGACGAAGAGGAGGAGGAGGAGGACGATGACCACCAGGGACGACGCGAACGCGGTGGCGTTGCAGCAGAGGAACACCAGGTGCCGCAGGTAGTGCGTGTCCCGGATGATGGGGTCGCCGCCCGGCGGGCTGAACGCCGCGGAGTACGCCAGCGTGGCCACCACGGTGGCCATCAGCAGCAGGTAATCCCACAGGCTGTACTCCCACGGCTGGTCGGACTTGTCCCGCGCCATTAATTATTATCACCGAGCTTCAGATGCAAGAGTTCCTCTCTCTGCTCGCATCAGGAGCAAGTGTGTGCGGGCGATCAAACCGCCTGACTTATAGAGCTAAAACTTCTGAAGTTTGTTATAGCATCGAGACGTGACTTTGTGAGTGGCACGCAAGGTTGTTTGTTTCAGCCAGCACGTAACATTCCAGCCGACTTGGTGGTTATCAAAGATTAAGAATGTAGTCACGCTACTCATGCACCACATGCGCCTGTTTTTTTTTAACCAAATCAAACTATGTTTGTGCCAGCTAATTCCAGTACTTGCAGGGGGTTATTTTAACACGTTTCGGTGATGCCATGGCGCCACGAATACAATTATTAGCATTGCACGACATCCGCGATATTATTTCTTCGGATATGATGATGGATCGCCATTTGATGTTTAGAGTCTTGTGACTTGTGAGTTCATCGTGTGAATGGTGTTCTTTTATTATTCAGATATAGAAGAAAATTCACTCATCATTTTTTTTTCCAAAAAATAAGAGGATAAGAACAAGACAAGACTAGTTGTTGGGAAGAAGCTTAGCCCCTTATCCTGAAAGATTAGTAGCACACCATGTCTACTGCTGATAGCTAATCTTACCTCGAGCGGACCAGGTTACGTTTCAGCTGCATTCAAACGGTCCCGTGGCACATTTATTTCTCTGTTTATCAGTGCCACCAAGCTTCAACATCCGCAGAAATTAGGGATTGTTTGGCTCATCACTTCAGTGTACCAAGCCAAAATTTGGCCACAGAAAAATCCAGGTGGTGTTTGGCAAATAGGAATGTGGGTGAATTAGGGATTGGGAAATGGTCTTTGAGGAAACAAAAGATTGAGATTTAATATAATGAAGAAATAAAGAGTCTAGATTTCTCATCCTATTTTTCTATCCCAATCCCCATCCTCATTTCTCAATAGCCAAACGCCCCCCCGGGAAATGACCAAAATGTGACGAAGTAGGACATGTTTGGATTGTAGCTTGTGAGTTACATATGTGTGGCCTATGCCGCCTATATACTAATCCTAACAAGGAAAAAAAACACTAAAAAGAGAAAAGATTACAAGCTAACAGTGCTTTTCACATCGCAGAAGATGATAAAAAGGGCTCTTGTACCGTTTCGTCTATAATTATCCTCTATGAAAAGGGCACTTGTACTGCTTCGTCTATAATTATCCTCTATGAATTCTTAAGCGAATATCTAGATGTTTTTTTTTGGTACTCCCTCCGTCCCACAAAAAATGACATTTTAGTTTTGTCCTAAGTCAAATCATTTAAAGTTTGACCAAACTTTGATGAAAAAGTATTAATGTTTATAGTTTACAATTAGTATCATTGGATTCATCTTGGAATATATTTTCATATTATTCTTATTTGGTGTCACAAATATTGATACTATTTCCTACAAATTTGGTCAAAGGTAAGATTGTTTGACTTAGGACAAAACCAGAATGCTATTTTTTCTGGGACGGAGGGAGTATGACTCTAGCTCTAGAGTCATATTCTAATCGCAAAAAAAAAAGAAAAAAAAAAAGAGAGCCCTAGAGCCATATTGTACCTCCGTTTTGTAAAATAAACTTAAATTCTAAATTAGTTTTATTCAAAGTCGTAATAAGATGATTAAACCAAAACCTTCGGTCCATTCACAACTTTGGTTTTAGATTTTTTTTTTAAAAGCTAAGGCTCTAATACACTCCCCGTTGCTGGATGTACTTTGAGACTCTTAGTTGCAGGAGAGAGAGAGAGACGACGACAATGACATATTACTGTTGCTTAAACCTCACTGCAGATCCAATGGAGCTTTTTTTATTGTATTATTGGAGCTGTTATGAAGATCCACTTCAACTCAAAATATCATATTCATAAAAGAAATCAAAATAGCCGTTGCCATACTCCTGCCTACTTGAGATTAGAGCTACCGCGAAGACATTTCTATGTTCAGGCTACTATCGTTGACATAAAACAAAATCAGCTTATACTTTACTAATGTCCCTAAAGAGAGAGCCTTATTTTGCTTAATTCTCCAGTTAGTTGCTTGCTCAAAGTTTTATGATTAAGGTTGTTCGAGCCATTTTTTGTTCTCTTTGTTTCACGATTTTTTAAAGAGAGAAATTTATTAAGGGCATGTACAACCCAGAGACGGGATTTGTCTCTTAATCAATGATACAGACAGATAAGTAGACAGGTCATACAACACAGAGACTATCTCATTGTCTGCAGGCAATTTAATGTTGCGCATGTAACTAAAAATCAACTATAAATAAATTTGCGCATGTAACCCACATTCCTTGGTCCCACGTAACCCAATGACCACCACACCTTCTCCAACCTTCCCGAGACTCATCTTCTTCGGTTCTTATCTTTTCTCTCGCCCGTGTCTCCTGTTCCCCCAATCCTCCATGGTCGTTCTCTCCTGCTTTTCTTCTCCAACTCCAGTCCTGCACATCGCTTGCTCTACTCGCACCAGTGAGCGAACAGGCTGCAATCCGAATCTGTTGCGTCGAGCGCGCCCGCGTGGGATCCGAATGCGCCGTCGCCTGGGGAAGACGATGTTGTACAGCGCTGCCGCAGCGTCTACTCGGCCTCGGAGCATGGGAGAGGGCCGTCGCCTCGCGAGGCGGACGGGGGGCCCCCGGCTCTCAGCGTAGCGGGGTCTTTTTTGATGAACAACACCGAGACGGAGAAAAGACGCCCGTTGTACGTGCCCTAACTGAAACTATAATTAGTAGTTGTCTTTTAGGTTAATATGTCCTGGCAATGGCTCGAAATATCGTGACTATGATTTGCCAACTCCCGTTTGTTGAGGCGATGCCTCCTCCCCCCCAAAAAAAATCCCAGTTGTTGAGGCATTAGTATCTGGGTCTCTATGACATAAACTGAGATTGATAGTAAAATCATCTTAAATCAACCAATCCACATTTTGACACGCGATAGAAAAAACGTAT
>JAAXCT010001581.1:0-152918 GCA_012490785.1 Eragrostis nindensis
AACCGCCCCTGACGGCATTATATTAAGGAGAAGAGCCTTCTCACGCAGGCCAAGAAAATCCCCCGAACCCCTCCCCATTCATACACAGGGACCCAGCTGGCCGTTGTGAGCTGCGGCGCCAGTCTTTACCATGTGCTTTGAACGGGGAAGACGAGGATATTTTTTTCCACCCCCGGGACTAAATCCCGGCCGGTGCGACACACCGAGCCGATCCTGGGGATCGAACTCGGGGAGCAGGCTGCCACTCGGGGCGCCTTGCCACCGAGCCAACGGCTCGTCCGCGTATGCAGTTACATCTCTTCCGATTCGTTTTGCAGGACCGTCTCATCCATCGTCAACCGGTCCATCTCTAGCAACGCATCAATTGTTTCGATTGGTCCTGGTCGTCCGGCATGACAGCAACTATATATGAGTACCGAGTATTCAGCCTCGCGCCGCTCACACAGTGATGGACTTGTTGCACGGGGCAAAGCGCAAGCAGCTGAGCAGTAAATCAAGGAAGCTACTTATCGATGCGCCGGTCGCGGTCCTGCAGGCCGCCATGCTGCTGCTGCTGCTGCCACTCGCCGGCGCAAGTGGCCCAGCATTCATCAGTTAGCGGGCGCTGCCGCCCACTGCGCGACCACCTGCGGCGACGTGCTCGTGCCTTACCCGTTCGGGTCGGCGCCGGATGCTACGGCTCGCCGGGGTTCAACCTCACCTGCGACACGACGAGCGACCCGCCGCGCCTGCTCCTCGGCCCCGACGCCATGTTCCAGGGCTCAACATCTCGCTCGCCAACGCCACGGTGCGCGCCGCGCGCAGGGGGCGGCGTGAACTTCACCTTTGCCGGCGGCGGCGCCGCGTCGTCCTCCCCTCCGCCGACGACGTCCGCGGCGAGTGGCGGGCCTGGGCGACGACCCCGCGGCCCGTACGTGCTGTCGGACGACGGCAACGAGCTCGTCGTCGTCAGGGGCTGCGACGTGCCTCGCGCAGCTCACCGCCAGCGGGGGCAGCAACGTCACCATCAACGGAGCGGGAAGCAGCGGCAAACTCCACCGGCGGCGGAGCGGGAGGCAGCGGCAATTCACCATCTGCGGGTGCGCGACCTTCTGCCCCGGCACAGCCCGGGCCGCACCTCGCTGTCCGTCAGCGGCGGCAGGTGCACGGCATCAGCTCAGCTGCTGCGAGATGCCCATCAGCGTCGGCCTCCCGTCCTACGACGTGCAGCTCCGGCGCCTCGACCCGACGCAGCCGCTGCCGCCGGACGACACCTGGCCGCGCTGGTGATCATCGCGGAGCAAGGGTGGCTTCAACAGGCCGCCGCCAACACCAGGGCCGTCCCGCTCCCGGTCAACCTCGACGAGACGCCCGTGCCGTGCTGCTCGCCTGGGCCATCGCCGCCGCCCCGCTCGCCCAAGACGGGACGCAGCCTGACGACTCGACGTGCCCGGCGGACGCCGCACGCAGCGCGTGCAAGAGCAGCCACAGCTCCTGCCGGAACGTCACCACGGCGACGCGCGCCGGCTACGTGGTGCGACTGCCAGGACGGGTAACCGCGGCAACCCGTACCTCACCGACGGATGCAAGGTAAATTATACTACTCCGTGCAAATTTAATAATAAAGATTGAATTGGGCATGTGAATGTGGGAGCTGATGTCTGATTGACTTGTTCAAGATATCGACGAGTGCGACAAGCCTCAAGAGCACGGGTGCTTCGGCGAGTGCACCAACTTGCGGGAACGTTCGAGTGCCGGTGCCCGCCAGGAACCCACGGCGACCACACCCAACTCCATGGATGCGTAAGTCTTCTTCTCCAGGTTAGCCATTACACACAACTGCACTGCCACGTACGTTAACTGGCTGCGCAAGCACAATTATTATTGTTACAAATGGCAGCACTGTTTGAACATGTATTTGTCTATTTCGGTTTCAGGTTTAAGCATCGGTATAGGTGTTAGCAGTGGCGCGGGCCTTATGCTACTGGTTCTCGTTGGCATCTTCATTGCCCGAAAGCATAAACAGCTCAAGACTAAAAGACTGAGGCAAAAATTCTTCAAGCAGAACCGTGGACAGTTATTGCAGCAATTGGTAGCTCAAAGGGCCGACATTGCAGAAAGGATGATTGTACCCTTGGAGGAGCTTGAGAAGCACAAACAACAACTTCGATAAAGCTCGTGAGATTGGTGGCGGTGGGCACGGCACCGTATACAAAGGGATCTTGTCGGACCTCCATGTCGTTGCCATCAAGAAGTCGAAGATTGTTGTTCAAAGGGAGATTGATGAGTTTATAAATGAGGTTGCCTTCTTGTCGCAGATAAGCCACAGAAATGTGGTGAAGATCTTTGGATGTTGCCTCGAGACGGAAGTACCTTTGCTTGTCTATGAATTTGTTTCAAATGGAACCCTATACAACGATCTTCATGTCACGGAACCAAGATCATTGTCATGGATGATAGGATGAGAATTGCAATAGAGACAGCCAAAGCCATCGCCTACCTTCATTCAGCCGTTTCAGTCCCTATAATCCACAGAGACATCAAGTCCCACCAATATACTTTTGACGATACCCTAACATCAAAGGTATCAGATTTTGGAGCTTCAAGGCTCATCCCGGTCGATCGAACGGGGGTAACAACTAAGGTGCAAGGGACAATAGGATACATGGATCCTGCATACTATTACACGAGACGGTGACTGAGAAGAGTGATGTCTATAGTTTTGGAGTTCTTCTTATTGAATTACTTACGAGGAAGAAACCCTCTTCGTATGTGTCCTGGAGGACGAAGGTTCTTGTTGCACATTCATTGCCTTGCTCACATCAGGTAGATTGGGCGACATATTGGATTGTCAAGTTACCAAGGAGGGAGGGAAACAGGTTGAAGAAGTCGCTGCGCTAGCAGCAACATGTGTGAAATTAAATTCGGACGAGCGTCCAACCATGAGACAAGTCGAGATGGCACTTGAAGTCATTCAAGGAAAGGTGCGTGTTTCAGATAATGTCACATCTGAGAACTTCGAGGAGAACAATATTAGGAGGAGACTTGTATCAGACCATGGGGGAAGAAGCGTTAAGGACATGACTAGGCGGTATAGTTTGGAAGAAGAGTTCTTGTTGTCAGCAAGGTACCCTCGGTAGGTGGTTCATGTAACTTAAAGAAATTTCGAAGTAGAAGTGTAGAACCTCAGGAGAAATATTTGCAAGGCTCCTGGCAATACCAGTCCCTCACAGTGAGTTGGTCGTTGGAACTCATAGCCTGAAGAATCCCTGCTCTGTTGTACAAAGCCTTCACCTGACATGACTGTTTGCATATCAAAGTGAAAGGGAAAAAAGAACAACAATGATCTTCCACTAAAGATATCGAAGAAGAGTGGTTCAACCAATTCAAGATCTGCATGAATGGCAAGGGACTGATTGTTGCTTGGGCTCCCCAGCAAAGAGTATTATCACACCCTTCAGCTGCTTGCTTCATGGCGTACTGCGGCTGGAACTCTACGATGTAAGGTTTGATGCATGGTGTGCTATTCTTATGCTGCCCCTACTTCGCTGACCAGTTATGCAACCAGAGCTACGTGTGCAACGTGTGGAAGACAGGCCTGAAGCTTTGTGCCAGTGAGCAAGGGGTCATCACGAAGGAGGAGATCAGGAACAAGATAGCGCAGCTGCTCGGAGACAAAAGACGGCACTCGTGTGGAAGGACAAGGCATGTGCGAGCATAAAAGAGGGTGGGTCCTCACATGAGACTTTCTCAGTCTTGTTAATTTGCTACATGATGCATGATACTTCAGAATTTAGAATTTGTCGGCATGTCCAGTTATCCATTACACATTTGTGTTGCAATCTCGTAGAGTCTGTTTTTCATTTGCTATATCAGTATCTATATGTGTGTGATAGACTTATAAAGAACTTATTTCTCTAATGTTTAAACCCTTCGTTCTCTAATTTAGAATGACTCACTCATACATAATGCATATCATTATGTGCATGTTCTATCCTATAGGGATTCCTGTTGTTATGTTCGGCACTGGAGGTGAAGTTAATTCGTCAAAACTGAAACAGAATGAACACCATAGCAAAGATTGGCATGCATTCAGTGCCTATCCAAGTGACTATTAAATTAGAGCAGCATCTGCTGTATATGAGCTCCTGGTGTTCAATCATTTCCTATGGCTATGACGAATGACCACTACGGAAAGTCAGAACGTAACATAGAAGAATTACTAACAATTTCCGTGCCGCCGCTTACCTGAAGCTGGAGCTCGCTGCTGGTGCGCATGAGGTGTTCGACGGAATGCCAGACTCCAGTGGCCGGGCGTGCCGCGGCTGTCAATCGACGGAAGGAACGCTCGACGCAGATCAGCAGCGGAGGTCAAGGCTCGCGGCAGCCTCACCGTCCTCGGACCTACCCACAGCGGCGACGCGAGCTAGGGGCGGCGCTCGTGGGGCTTCGGAAGGAGGCTATGCCATCAACCACGGTTGACGGCTGCCACGCCTCTGCGGTGCACGCCCGTAGCCAACCCCCTGCCTGCGACGCCCGGGCCTCGCCGCGCCGGTTGCCCCGAGGTCCCCAACTACTCGGCATCAGTCGGCGTCGAACCGTCGAACGACGCACAAGTCTCAACACTTGGGCTCAGATTGGGCTGTTCTGCCTTTGGTCGGATATCAGTTTAGCCTACAAATGAAATGATTTTGGGCCAGTCCGCGATTTTAGATCTTCGATCCCTTAGACGAAGGAAGCGGAGGCTCTCATGCCGGCCAGATTTATGAGCCCACGAATCTGTGAGCTTCTGAAGTGAGTTTACGCTTGGCGAACCTTGTGCGATCGACGAGTTCCAGGACCGCCGCGTCGCTGGCAAGGGCATGGTTGGCTTTTAGATCTTCGGTACCTCTCAGATTAAGTGGGCTTTCAGCCTGCTCCGGTCTGGAACTTCTTGTGTTCTGGGCTTCGGTACCCACAAGCAACAACACACTCTCAGGGATCCCCTGAAAAATGAAAAGGAAAAAAAAAACACTCAGGGAATTCATCGATATCGATCAAGTAATAATTTCTAATCCGACAGCGTGCCTCCATGTTCAGTCTGCAGCCGAACGTTGCGGGATCGTCGATGCCTCGCCGGATCCATGGAGCAGCAGCTCCCGATCTCCGCAGCTGTCTGTCGGTTCTACTCTGTGCGCGCTCGGCCGGTACGATCGACGTGGCCAACTCCAACACCATGTGGGAGCGCGTCCATGTGGCAGCAGCCTCGCCTGCCCACGGCCGGTCGGCCCGTCGGTGGCACCGAGTCGTATAGATAGAGAATCGGAAGAAGAAGAAAGACGCGTCGAGTCCGCACGTTGGAAAGTCAAAGTTCTAGCGTGCGAATGAGGTTCCCCGCCGTGCTGTGCTGTTCCGCGCGTCGGAATCAACGGACCGGTTCCCTGCACCGCACGCGCCGCGCGGTGGCGTGCATCCAGCTGCGACTCGACCGGCGGGGTGGGGGGAAAGCGAAATGACGCGATGGTTCGGGCCCCCGCCCCGCACGTCGGTCAATCAAAGGGAGGACGTGACGACGCGACGGTGGCTGGCCGTGGGGGACCCGTGGGTCGTTGGAGTTTTCAGGCCGCAGCAGCCGGAGCTGCGCGGCAGCTTCTACCGGCTTGCCTGCCTGCGTGCGGATCCTTTGTCGGCCTCTGCTGACCTCGAGGCGGCCGCTTGTTTCTCACATTTTTGCATAAAAAACTTCGTTCTACTATTGCAGTGTCGTCATGTTGCGCGCGTACGTACACTGGACACGTGGACGCAACAAACTTTGCTGTCGCCACGCGTGCTGCTGGATCGATGACGCCTACTCGTTCGAATATTTCTTTCCGATACATTGGAACTGGATACGGAGCAGCAGTGCATGCGTGAATGGTTGCCGCTTGCCCGTTTCATTCTTTCTTCTTCTTCTTCTTCTTTGCGAGGAACCAGTTTCATTCCTCTGACTTCAGCGAAGGACAGAAATGCTTCTGCGGTACGGATACTAGTCTTAATTCCTCGATGCTTTGTCTACTCCTACGAGTCCTACTTCCTCCGTCCGGGAATACTTCCTCCGTCCGGGAATATAAGAATTCCTGGATTCCCGAGGTGGGAGCAAGGAAAAGTCAAATGACTAAACTGCCCTAAATCAATAGCATTCTCCCATCCTCCACCCAGCTCCCATCCCCTGCTTCGCTAGCCTCCGCCTGCTCCGCCGAGGGGAAGTCCTCCTCGCGCGCGCCGGCGCTCCACTGCCTGTCCGTCTGCTCCAGCAGCGCCATCAGGGAGACCCGCTCGCCCTGCTTCCTCCTCCCCTCGGCGGAAGCGGGCTCGGCGGATGTGGGGCAGGTGGCGCCGGCTCGGCGGAGGTTCGTCGCCGTCGGGGCGGGCCGTGCCGGCGGGCAGGGAAACCCCGCGGGCGGACGAGCGGGTCGCCGGCTGCGGCGGGAGGCTGGTCGTCGCGGATATGATGTCGAGGAGGTTGCGACGCCGCGGCCAACCGTCCGTCGCGCCGCCGGTCGCCCCGGCGACGCTCCGACGAGGGCGAGGGCTGCAGCTCTCGGCGGCCATGGCGGAGGCGACATCGTGACCCATGACACCGCCGCCCTGCGCCCGGCCGCGAGCTCGTCCTCGTCGCGGAGCTTGAGCAGTCGCGGAGGTTGCACGACGACCCGCGGCCGCCGCCGCACCCGCCGCCGGCGCCTCCCCACCGCGGCGAGTTGGTCGGCCAGCGTCACGCAGCGCCGCAGCGCCACCCACCCCTCCCCTCCATACTCGGCGCGCGGGGATGCAGATCGGGACGAGCTTGCCCCGGAGAAGAGCTCGTCGACGGGGAGCATGGACGCGGCGGCGCACCCGCCGAGGAAGAACTCGAAGTCGGCGCTGGTGGGCGGGAGCATGGACACCGGGGGTGGCGGCGGCGGCGGCGGGGCCGGTGGCGGGGAGGGAGGCAGGCAGGCGAGCGGAAGGGATAAGCTCTGGAGCGCGCACGTGCGTGGAGCCCACTCTCAATGCTATATTTGTGGCAAAATCGGTTCCCCTCCAAATCCTTATAAAGATGACGGAGGAGAAGTATCTAAACGCAAGACAGTCAAGAGGGGCCAAACATTCGTATCAAGCATCTTCCAGTGTCGGTGCAACAGAACAAGCCGTCCTGCTTCCGTAAATTTTATTTTATATATTCTCTAAGGCCCTCTGCCACAGCAATTTCACCTCGTGCTTCGCTGTCGCCGCGAAGAAGGTGAAGGATAAAATAAAGAAAAAAAAGGACTTGCTCTTTTGCAGCAAGGATCGATGATTCTCCACTGCCCGCGGCCGGGGGGGCGGGTAGGTGAGCCATGCAAGCCCACATGTCTGCAAGAACATTGTAACGTGCCCAAACAGGCGCCGGCCATGTTAGCCATCATTGGAGAGGGGAGAAAAAAGGTAACGAAAAGGGACCAACATAAGTAGCAGAGAGGCTGTTGATGCATGCCATTGTCGTTCATCCGACCGTGCTCCCCGCTGCCCTGGCCGTGTCGCGTTCCAGCCAAATTGACACCGCTCCTAACTCCGCCGAACTCGCAGCGCCGGACCAGGAAACTGAAGACCAACCAGGCGACTTGCTGAGTTCGCAGGATAGCCACGCGCACCTCCCCGTTCCTGACCAAACGGCTCCGTCAGTTTGGCGGTCCCGGCCATCTCGGCTCCAATCACGCCAGGTCGTCGGTGCCTTTAGGTCCAGTTTTAGGCGCCCGCAAGTTGAAGCCCACTTGGTCTCTTTCTGAAGAACGCCGAAGCATCGACGGAGTGTTGACGCCTGTGCGATTGAGCTACATTCCCACATCGGCGTCCGCCTCAGCAATTATCGACAGCGTGCACTCGGCGAGTTTTGGTAGTCTGACATTCCCCACAGGGCCTCACATGATCAGCGAGCACTTGACTTCCCTCTCTGCAGTGTTTCTTATTTTTCAAAAAGCATGTGATTAGTGTGGGGTTTCTTAGTTTCTTTTATTTTCAAGACGCGATCGCCGTACCTTAGACTTTTGTGGGGCATGGGGAGTATGGGACCAAAGTTACCGTCCGGTCCGGTAGTAAAATTATTCATTTTTTAGCATTAAGGCTGACGTATTTGCTAAAATGTGCCGTACACTGCTACATCTATGAATAATTGCTGAAATTAAAAAATATATGTTTTTCTTTTGAATAAAAATATGTGATGCAAGACTAAATGAAGATATCTAGTGTAAACATATACAACAATGATGTTCATAACAGGTATTTCGGTATTTCTGTTTCGCATAAACCAGTGGAAATGTTTTAAGAATTTATTTATTAGACAGAAGACAACTTACAGATAATTTATTATTCATGGATATTTCAGTTTGGACATATACAGATTTTTTTTAACAACCGTCTATATGTATACTTATACTATGCATTGTATAGATTTGAAGTGCGTAAGTTAGATCCGGAATTTTCGCCAGTTATCCTTTTTAGCCGCACGCAACAAATTTACAAGCGATACGTGGCAGTTACCCCCGTGCTTCTCTCTGTTCGTCCTGTGATTCTCCCCACGCGATCTAGATCAAAACAGACTCCAAAACACCGAAGGAGAAACACGCCAAACCCAGGAGTTGACGTCGCTCGCCATCACATCAAGCAACCCAAGGTAAATGCGCAAATTCTCACAGTTCTTCCTTCCGATCCCCTCCTCCGATCCGTACGCCTCGTGCGCGCGTGTTGATTGCGTTTCTTGGTCGCTTGCGAGGCACTCAAAGGCGAACCACTCCAGCTTTCCTTTGGTTAGTTCCCTCTGCGGCTAGCGGTTGCAACCGAATCGGGTGGGGGGTCGAGATGGTTGCCTTCCTTTTCCTCTGCTTCACTCCATGTCGGCGGGTTTGATTTGTGACTAAACTATCGTTAGCGACGAGGAGCCCTGGGGGCTCAGGAGTTGAGATGCAGATCTGGTGTTCGTTGAAATGTCTCTTTGGAACTCTCTGTTGTTGCGATGATCGTTGCTAATGTTGGTAGTGGTGGGGTTTTAAATTGTGATCAGTTGTCTTATGTTTTTTATGACGTCCTAGAAAGCGACAGGTTAATGTTTTCTTTTCATATAATAAAAATAGGTTTAAGATTTTAGTTTAATTTTTGATTAGTATGATGCACTAACTAGAATCTATCAAACTAAACGAGAGAAAGAAAAAGATAATAATTGTTGACTTGGTAGCTTTAGCATGTGACAATCCATGACTTAGAACTGTGGAGTTCCTTACTACTCTAGCAGCTTTTCCTAAACGATGGCTTGAGGAAGGAAGAATGCAGATAGAGTCGTTCTTAGTCTATGTGTACTATCTATCATTAATCAAACGACAGTGACTACAAACTAAGAAAGGTCTTCCTTTTCCTGCTTACACTCCATCTGTTTGCATAAACAAAGCTTCTCCAGAATTCCTTCTTTTTCCTCTTCACCTGGAGTTTCCCTGTACAAGGTCGAGCCGTGTCTGTTTCTTAATCAGCGAGCAAAACACACGTTTTGGTTGGTGTGGTGTCATCGGGAGAAGCATCAGCGTCAGCTTCCTGAATTTGACTGTCTCCACGCTCCAGGGGTCCTGTCTTTGAAGGTTTCTACCGACTCGGTTCGGTTGATCCAGCCTGGACGCCCCTTCTTAGGTCGCAATCTGTCGCTGTAACTTTGCAGTCTAGGTTAATGGTAGTACTACTGTATTATATGGTTCAGGGCTCAATTATTCGGTTGCTGCTGTAGTTGACCGTGGATTAAATTACTGCAAATCGTAGCTTATTCCCAAGTTATTCTGCAGGCCATGTTCCTTGACTTGCTTGAACTTTGATTGCATCCCGTTCATGGGCTACATGTAAGCGCCCATCTCGTCTGTATGACCTGAGTCTCACTCTCAGTGCACCGAAATAGAGGTAGAGAAATGGAGAAGGGGCATGCAGATCTGATCAGAGATATCATTGATTTATAGTGCTCTCGATTACACATCAGAAACAGTTTAATTGCTAGCACCTTCTGTTTATGCGCATGAAAGGATTACACATATATTTTTATAAATTTTTATTAGGGGTCGAAGCAAGTGGTTAGGTAGAGTGTGATGGACTCATGTGAGCCCGCCTTTTTGATTAATGGAAGTTTGGTGGGCAAGCTCATGGCCGGGTGGCGACCATGAGCACTCGTCGTCCAACTCACCACACTCATTTATTCTGGTTTCTGACCGGCCTTGACGCGGTTATTTCTATTTTTCCTATCTTAATCTTTTGACGCGGCACGGTTATTTTTTGAAGGGGGAGGGGTAGATCTGATTCGGTGGGTTCGCGGAGCAGGGTATTTAAGGAGTCGTGGCCTCGCCTCTCCTCTGCACACACACAAACTCCTCTCCCCCGCCCCCTCCTGCGTGTCGTCGCTTCGTCGTCGGTGGTTGCGGGCGCCTGATCGAGATCTTCACCGGAATTCGTGAGATCTGGTGAGGCCTCCCCCCTCTCCCCGCCCTGATCCCGCTCAGTAGCTTTGATATTCGCTTGAGCCTTGCGGCTGATCGCTCGCTGGATTCCATTTTGCGAGTAGTTGGTCCTCGAGTTGGTTAGTTCTCGCATCTCGGAGGAAGATGCTGTGGGATCTGGGTGCTCGTTTCGAGATCCATGGTTTGGATCTGTTGCGAGTAATGGTTATATGTAGTGGGTTGAACTGGGATTTTGCGATTGCGCCGTGAGCTTTGATTTCTCTTGTCCCGGTTCGGAGCAGTGTATCAGATCTCTTACTGCTTGCTGTTACATACGGGGGGTTGTTCAATGTTCACGCCAATTTCGTGAAGTAAAATCGTATTGGAAATTTGGAGTAGGCGTGGTTATGGATCTGCCATCTGGTTTAGAGCAGGGTCACTCTGTTTAGGTGGTGCTTGGTCTCAGGAAACGGTCAAGTAAACACAATGGGAACGGGATCACAGGTGATTTGGTCGTCTAGTCGGTGTTTCCCCGATTTGTCTGGTCTGAACAAATATTTTAGGATGCATTAATTACAGATGCATTTGGTCGAGGGGACTGTTGTGGGTTCAGTTTTGATCAGCAGAGGGCCAAAACTGTCATGTAACTGCTTAATAAAACCGTTACCGGAATACGTTACGAAACTTCCAATCTTTAGGTGCAGTCTGATCTAGTAGGTGGCTTTTCCCCCTCGATCTCGCAGATGTTGCCAAATTTGCAAGTGTCTTATGCTTCTGTTATTTCAGTTCAATTGAGTGACTTTGCCAGAACCTGGTCCTGTATGCTTCTGTTATTTCAGTCCTGTGCAAGTACTACAAGTTTTGTTAAAAATCATGATGCTTGCAGTTGTGAATCCTATTCCTGATTGCTACTGTTAACTGGATTTGCTATGTATGTTCTATGTCAGCTTTTAGTGATCCATTCCAGTGCAAAGAAATAACTCCTCTTGCTATCACAGGTTGCAGATCTAGCTGACAAGATGGTGAAGATTTGCTGCATCGGTGCTGGCTATGTCGGTGGCCCGACAATGGCGGTCATTGCCCTCAAGTGCCCCGATATTCAGGTTGTTGTTGTTGACATCTCCAAGCCCCGCATTGACGCCTGGAACAGCGACACACTCCCAATCTACGAGCCCGGTCTCGATGAAGTCGTGAAGCAGTGCAGGGGCAAGAACCTCTTCTTCAGCACTGATGTTGAGAAGTATGTCGCTGAGTCTGACATCATCTTCGTCTCAGTGAACACCCCCACCAAGACCCGTGGTCTTGGTGCTGGCAAGGCTGCCGACCTCACCTACTGGGAGAGTGCTGCCCGCATGATTGCCGATGTCTCCAAGTCTGACAAGATCGTTGTTGAGAAATCCACTGTCCCTGTCAAGACTGCAGAGGCCATTGAGAAGATCTTGACCCATAACAGCAAGGGCATCAACTACCAGATCCTCTCCAACCCGGAGTTCCTTGCTGAGGGCACAGCCATTGAGGACCTGTTCAAGCCTGACAGGGTACTCATCGGTGGCCGGGAGACCCCTGAGGGCAAGAAGGCCGTTCAGACTCTCAAGGAAGTGTATGCCCACTGGGTTCCCGAGGATAGGATCCTCACCACCAACCTGTGGTCTGCTGAGCTTTCCAAGCTTGCTGCAAATGCGTTCTTGGCACAAAGGATCTCCTCTGTGAACGCCATCTCTGCTCTCTGTGAGGCCACCGGCGCCAATGTGTCTGAGGTGGCTTATGCCGTGGGCAAGGACTCCAGGATTGGCCCCAAGTTCCTGAACGCCAGTGTTGGCTTTGGTGGCTCCTGCTTCCAGAAGGACATCCTGAACCTGGTGTACATCTGCGAGTGCAACGGCCTGCCCGAGGTGGCCAACTACTGGAAGCAGGTGATCAAGATCAACGACTACCAGAAGAGCCGCTTCGTCAACCGTGTCGTGTCCTCCATGTTCAACACCGTCGCCGGCAAGAAGATCGCCGTCCTCGGCTTTGCCTTCAAAAAGGACACCGGTGACACCAGGGAGACCCCGGCCATCGACGTCTGCAAGGGCCTGCTGGGCGACAAGGCCCAGATCAGCATCTTCGACCCCCAGGTGACGGAGGACCAGATCCAGCGGGACCTGGCCATGAACAAGTTCGACTGGGACCACCCGATGCACCTGCAGCCGACGAGCCCCACCGCGGTGAAGCAGGTGAGCTGCGTCTGGGACGCGTACGAGGCCACCAAGGGCGCCCACGGTCTGTGCATCCTGACCGAGTGGGACGAGTTCAAGACCCCTGGACTACCAGAAGATCTTCGACAACATGCAGAAGCCAGCCTTCGTCTTCGACGGCCGCAACATCGTCGACCCCGAGAAGCTCAGGGAGATCGGCTTCATCGTCTACTCCATCGGCAAGCCCCTCGACGCCTGGCTCAAGGACATGCCCGCCGTGGCTTAAATCCCCACACCGTGAACCCCCATGGCCGTCGGCAAGCTTCAGGGGTTCGGCAAAGAAGAGAAACTGGTTGACCATTCTTTATTATAGTTTGTTTTTGCAGGAGACGCTACGATTTTCTCTTCTGTCAGGCATAAAAGTTGGACGGTGCTGCTAGTATTCTCTGTTTCGTGTTTTCATGTTCGAGAACGTCTGTAGATGTATAACCCCTCGAGCCGGCCTTGTGCTCTGCTTGAGGGGATTTCCTGTACCCATATGAACCTGCTCTAGCCGGTTGATTCTTCAAATTGTATTCCTACAAAGTTACTACAGAATCGATGTGTTTTTTTGCCAAATAACAGAACCTGTGCTCGTGTTTCATCCTTATGTTTAACTTTTGCATTCCATTTGAGGGTTTGATCAGGATTCCGAGGAGTTGGGAGGGAGGCCAGGCCCGTAACTAAATCTCTCCTATCCCAACGTGGTCGCGTTCGCGGGTTGTGGATGCGTCCACTCAACCCGTTAACGTGAGCCGTCGGATACGCCCCACTAACAACGTAGGCTGTTGGATCAAGTCGGGTCGCATCATGCCCGAATTGCCGCGGACCCGAAAGACCCAGAACTCTCGAGAGCATCTCCATCCGTGTTTCCTTGCCGGATTTGTCGACTGCCGCGCCGCCGCCGCCGCTGCTGCAGTCACCCCACCTGTCCTTCCTCCTCTCCCGAGCCGACGCCGATGGCTGCAAAATTGTCGCTGCTCCCCGTTTCCTTGAGTCCCAGTGCGTCCACGCCGCGATGCACCGCCGCCTATCTCCATGTCGCAGTCCACTGGCCACCTCTGCCAAATCCCCACGGAGGTTGTCGCAATGTGACTGCAGATGGCGCGCTAGGCCAACGTGGGCAATGGAAGATTTGGGACCTTGACTAGCGCTGTAGGCGTTGCCTGCGTTAGCGTGTCCAAGCCGCCGTCGCTCCATTGGAGCCGCTGCGCAAGGACCGCGACGGTGCGGAGAGCTAGCAAAAGGAGACGGAGACTGGCGCGTCGTGTAAAGGCACAGGAGTAACACGAAGGGCAAGCGCGCCGTGCGTCCCAACTTTTCTCCCCTTGCACTCCCGTACCTGAAAGCATTCACTGTTTCCTCGCAAGCGAGGTGTTCGATGAAATTCCAATACGGTGGAGCGACAATGGAATATGGTTACCTTACAAGTCCTCATTCTTCTTTTTCATTTACGTTAGACCTGTGACTTTATATGCTATTGACAAGGAATTTGATGTTCCTAAGAAAGAATCAAACTTGAAGAATAATAAGAGAGATTCAGGCTTACTGTACTTGCCTAAGTATTTATTTGTTTTATGGCCTAGATGTTTCCTATCAACAGTGCCATTCACAATGTTTACGTTAAATTAAAAGTTCTCTTGATCACTGCCGGTTAATTGATCCCCTTTAAATCTTTAATGCAGAGCCAATGTAACTTACCAATGCATGCTTGTCTAAAATTTTATAACAGGCCTTTTCTTTTGATATGGTTAATTGGGGACATTATTTCCATATATTTTGCATTTTATACTCTCAATTACAATCTTTCAAGATGATGAGTAAAAGCAACTTATGGATACATTGTTCCAATAGGCATAAATGATTTTTTATTTGCATGTATTTGTCCACCAGATTCAGCCTTGGCTTCCAGGTATAGGTATTCTGAAATTATTTTCCCCACAATACTGTATGAACAAAAACCCTGGTAAATAACACAAAATTTACTTGATTATTTAGCTATTCTCAAAATTTAAATTTCATAGCCATCTCTCCACTACTTCCTCTCCGACCGTCTGCTTTATCATTTTCTTTGTCTCCCTGCCTTCCCTAGAACTGACAGCTGCATTCGTCGCCACCATCGATGGCTGGCCACCAACACACCCCAGTGCCGGCTACACTCTTCAGAGCGCAAATTATAGAGGAACCAGCACCCCATCTGCATAAATGTGATCCCTCTCAGCTATGCCCGCGGCGGCAGCACGCAAGTGCAGGCCAAATTATAGAAGTACGTACAAGTTGTTCGATGAAATGTGTGAACAATTCCTTTTCCTTAGAATTGACGATATATATTGGATTCATATGTTTGCTTACAATACATAGACCTGTTCCTGCAAGTACCGTGCCGGTAGAAGAGTAACTACCACTGTTTCTGTTGCTAGATAGTGTGTATAGGCAAGAGATAGCAGCTTCCTTTCATTTCCTAAACATGCTATGTACATGTATTGCATTGAACCCACCATAGCTCTGCTGCGTTGGAACCCACCATAGCTCTGTTTTGGCTATCCTCAAATATGCAGCTTTGTATATTAATTATTTCCTTGCTTGTGCTTTTCTAATAAAATTTGTAATTTCAATTAAACCACTTCAATGCCTACAAGAGGATGCCACTAGCTTTATTTCATTTGTTTTTGGCCTTGCTACAATTTGAGGGTTAATTAGATTATAACCTGTTCATTTCATAGCTTATTGCTCTGATAGGATAGCGTATCAACAACCATTTCTAAAGTACAAATACGTTGGCAATGTAATGACATTTGGAGAAAATAACTTGCACATTTCATTTTGCAGTAAACAATAGCAGCTGACCTTTGAAAGAAAAGAAGCAGCGTCATTAGTATACAGATGAATTCAGGGGGACGTCGGACCCTTGATCTCATATTAGTATACAGATGATAGTAGATATATATGCTCCCAATATTTGACAGTACTACACTTATTAGGTTGTCAAGAAATATATAATTTTAACTTTCAATTACGTATAGGGATGCATGATTACTGACAGTTATTAATCTTTCTCATGCCTCCCTCAGTCAAGATAGAGGTGCTGAGAGTGCCGAGTGACCTTCTGATAGAATCTTAACACAGGAAGCCAGGCGCGCCAACGGGCGCGCTAACTTTCTAGTTTTCATGAAGACAGCTTTGATGTACAATGTAGTGAACATGCAAAATTCTAGAAACGAAAGGAAGAAAAACCAAAAGCTACAGCGGGATGTAATGCACAGCAAGTTGAACTCCGTGCATCTAAATCTTGATGATTGTTCATTGGGGAAAAAATCTTGATGATTGTTCATTGGGAAATCTAGGCAAGCATGGCGTTCGTATTTTCCAGTTTGCGTCGAGCAAATCGATACTCGTCGGAAATATAACTCTGTTTCTTGCTTGAACAACACCTACCGAGGGTACCTTGCGGACAATAAGAACTCTTCTTCCAGACTATACCGCCTAGTCATGTCCTTCACGCTTCTTCCTTCATGGTCTGGTAGAAGTCTCCTTCTAATATTGTTCTCCTCGAATTTCTCAGATGTGACATTATCTGAAACACGCGCCTTTGCTTGAATGACTTCAAGTGCCATCTCGACTTGTCTCATGGTTGGACGCTCGTCTGAATTTAACTTCACACATGTTGCTGCTAGCGCAGCGACTTCTTCGACCTGTTTCCCTCCTTCCTCTGTAACTTGACAATCCAATACGTCGCCCAATCTACCTGATGTGAGCAAGCCAATGAAATGTGCAACAAGACCTTCGTCCTCCAAGGACACATACGAAGAGGGTTTCTTCCTGGTAAGTAATTCAATAAGGAGGACTCCAAAACTGTAGACATCACTCTTCTCAGTCAGCCGCCTCGTGTAATAGTATGTAGGATCCATGTATCCTATTGTCCCTTGCACCTTAGTGGTTAACCCCGTTCGATCAATCGGGATGTGCCTTGAAGCTCCAAAATCTGATACCTTTGATGTTAGGGTATTGTCCAGAAGTATATTGGTGGACTTGATATCTCTGTGGATTATAGGGACTGAAACAGCTGAATGAAGGTAGGCGATGGCTTTGGCTGTCTCTGTTGCAATCCTCAACCTATCTTCCCACGGCAACGATCTTGGTTCCGTGACATGAAGATGGTTGTATAGGGTTCCATTTGAAACAAATTCGTAGACAAGCAAAGGTACTTCTGTCTCGAGGCAGCATCCAAACATCTTCACTACATTCCTGTGGCTTATCTGCGACAAGATGGCAACCTCATTTATAAACTCATCAATCTCCCTTTGAACAACAATCTTTGACTTTTTGATGGCAACGACGTGGAGGTCCGACAAGATCCCTTTGTACACAGTGCCGTGGCCACCGCCACCAATCTCACGAGCTTTATCGAAGTTGTTTGTTGCCTTCTTAAGCTCCTCCAAGGGTATAATCATCCTTTCCGCAATGTCCGCCCTTTGAGCTACCAATTGCTGCAACAACTGTCCTCGGTTTTGCTTGAAGAATCTTTGTTTCAGTCGTTTAGTCTTGAGCTGTTTATGCTTTCTGGCAACGAAGATGCCAACGAGAACCAGGAGCATAAGGCCTCCGCCACTGCTAACACCTATACCGATGCTGAAACCTGATACCAAAATACAGGTTCAAACAGTGTTGTCATTTGGTCAGCATGTTGTTGCAAAAATAATTGTCATTTCGGCAGTGCATTTGTAAAATGGCGACTAACCTGGGGAAGAAGACTTGACGCATCCATGGAGTTGGGTGTGGTCGCCGTGGGTTCCTGGCGGGCACCTGCACTCGAATGTTCCCGGCAAGTTGCTGCACTCGCCAAAGCACCCTTGCTCTTGAGGTTTCTCGCACTCGTTGATATCTTGAACAAATCAATCAGACACATCAGCGTTCAGCCAGCTTAGTCCCAAACTCACATTCCCAATTCAATGTTTATTAAATTCGCACTGGAGTACGTAATTTACCTTGGCATCCGTCGGTGAGGTACGGGTTGCCGTGGTACCCGTCCTGGCAGTCGCACACGTAGCCGGAGCGCGTCGCCGTGGTGACGTTGCGGCAGGCGCTGTGGTGGCTCTTACACGCGCTGCGTGCGGCGTCGGCCGGGCACGTCGAGTTGTCTGGCGGCGTCCCGTCTTGGCCGAGCGGCGCGGAGGCGATGGCCCAGGCGAGCAGCACGGGCACGGGCGTCTCGTCGAGGTTGACAGGGAGCGGGGCGCCCCTTGTGGAGGCGGCGGCCTGCTGAAGCCACCCCTGCTCCGCGATGATCACCAGCGGCGGCCAGGTGCTGTCCGGCGGCAGCGGCTGCGTCGGGTCGAGGCGCCGGAGCTGCACGTCGTAGGACGCGAGGCCGACGGTGATGGGCATCTCGCAGCAGCCGACGCCCGTGCACCTGCCGCCGCTGACGGACAGCGAGGTGCGGCCCGCGCCCGTGCCGGGGCAGAAGGACGCGCACCCGCAGATGGTGACGTTGCTGCTGCCTCCCGCTCCGCCGCCGGTGGAGTTGCCGCTGCTTCCCGCTCCGTTGATGGTGACGTTGCTGCCCCCGCTGGCGGTGAGCTGCGCGAGCACGTCGCAGCCCCTGACGACGACGAGCTCGTTGCCGTCGTCCGACAGCGCGTACGGGCCGCGGGAGTCGTCGCCCAGGCCCCGCCAAGCACCGCGGCCATCGTCGGCGGAGGCGGCGCCGCCGCCGGCGAAGGTGAAGTTCACGCCGCCCGTGCGCGCGGCGCGCACCGTGGCGTTGGCGAGCGAGATGTTGAGCACCTGGAACATGGCGTCGGGGCCGAGGAGCAGGCGAGGCGGGTCGCTCGTCGTGTCGCAGGTGAGGTTGAACCCCGGCGAGCCGTAGCATCCGGCGCCGACGCCGAACGGGTACGGCACGGCCACGTCGCCGCAGGTGGTCGCGCAGTTGGGCAGCGCGCCGCTAACTGATGAATGCTGGGCTGCTGCGCCGGCGAGTGGCAGCAGCAGCAGCAGCATGGCGGCCTGCAGGACCGCGACCGGCGGCATCGATAGTTGCTTCCTTGATTTCCTGCTTAGCTGCTTGCTTGCGCCTTGCTCCGTGCAACAAGTCCACCACTGGGGGCAGCGCGAGGCTGTTTGCTTTGCCGGACGACCGCTGGTGCAAGCGTTTAGCTGACTTTGTTTATATAATAAATATATAAATGCAGGGTCCGCCTGGTTCTGATCGGAGACGAAGCAGCAGCCGTGCTCTGCAGGTAGGGAGATGCAAGACTGGGTCAGCTGCTCGCTGGTACGCTCCGTCGCACTAGGAGTTGAGATCAATCGGATAACGAAAACCTCTGTACGCTACCTAAGATTTCAGCGTCCTCTCCTGGGACAAATTTCAACACCGAAGAACTGACCGTTCAGCAGGTTTGACCACTGCCCTACGGTAAGACACAAGACCGTGTCCTACGAGGAGCCTCTATGTTCAATGGCAAATTGTATACGGTACCAGTAAACCCCTTATCGAGCGAGCACAGAGTAACCAGTTTAGTACTGTGAAGAGAAAAATCCATGTATGTCGTCGAAACTAGAGTTTAGCAACACAATTTCTTTACTACACCTAAAAACACCAGTTCGTGGCTTGCGTTGGGCGGACGTCGTCCGACCTGCGCCGACAGGTGGGGTCCGCAAGACCAACGAAGTCCACCGCTAGCTCTCCGGTCTCGCATCGCAGATCGCAATCCCCGCCGGCTCCCTCGCTCGACCAAGGAAAAAAAAAATTCCCCGCCGGCTCCCTCTCTCGACCAAGGAAAAAAAAAATTCCCCGCCGCTCCCACCGCTCCTGGGCCGATCCCTTCCAGATCCGGTCGAAACATTGCTCGACGCCGGCGCGAACGGCACCATGGCATTGCGAGTCAGCGGCTCACCAGCCTCCTCATCTCTTCCCCACTATTGGATGTGACCCTGTTCGGCGTTCGCCCCCGGGAGGGAGGGAGGGAGGGAGGCGTCCTGCCTGCCACCGGTCGTCAGCCAGTGCAGCCTGCAGCGTCGTCCCGCAACCCAACTGCACCATCGGCCCTCATGTCCTTCCTGCTGCCTCATGTGCTCCATTTTCTGAGCGGAACGGAGAGGAGGTTCCTCCCGTGAAGAAATGAGTATAGCTTGCTAACGAAATTTGTTTGTGCAGAAAAAAAAATAACAAAGGTTTGACACAGACCCAAAAAAGCTAATAATGAAAGAATCTTCCAACAGGGATTAACTTTCTATTCATTAGAAGCTTGATTTTTCGAGTGTGAATTGTACCACGCATTTGTGTACGAATTTATGCTTAGTTGGGCCTCCGATTGTATTCTCGCATGCATGCGATGTTTTGAGCTTTTAGTTGGACATATAATGTTTCTATAGCTGAATAGATATCTGATTATCAGATTATGGTGTAGTGATATAGTATTATCTGATTTTAAGATGATATAATTCGATTTTATATGTTTAGAAAATGAAGAAAATTTGTTTTAACAGAATCCGTAGCAGCGCACGGGCGGTTGGCTAGTGGAAAGAGAATTTTCAATGCCGCTCGGCTGGTCGATCGTCACCCCACCTTGACCAAGGGTTGTTGCCACTCTCGGGCAAAGGCCTACTTACAGCCTTCGCGCGCCACGTCCCTCGCTCCCTTCGCCTACTTGTCGTGTCGCTAGCTAGGCCGGCTGTCGCCCCTAGCTTGTTGTTCAGCTAGCTTGCTCGTCGCCCTTACAACGGGATGTAATGCATGAGCTGTTGCGAATGAAAGTTGAACTCCGTGCATCTAAATCTTGATTTATTTTTCATATTTACTTTGTATCAAGTGCTTGAAATCTTGTTCTCTTTCAAGCAACACCTGGTGCGTCCGATCCGTCGCGAGTTTTGTGCTGCTGATCGGGGCCGCTTTGTTTTATTGGTTTTGAACCCGAAACCCAATTAGCAAAAGAGAACCTGGTGTCGTTCGATGTTCCAGCCGGAGTGACCGAGCGCAGCAAGCAGAAGAGCGGCGGCGGCAACAGACGGGTCGCGGCTGCGCTGCGCCGCGGCGATGCGGCCTGCGGGGTGTGCGATGCTGGGGCCGGCGCGCGGCCGCGCTACGCCGCGGCGTTGCGGCCTGCGGGGTGCACGGTGCGGAGGCGAGGCGGCGGTGCGGCCGGCGGGGTGTGCGGCGCGGGGGGCGGGGTGCGTCCGCTCTGTGTGGCGATGCGGCGGCGCGGCCTGCGGGATGAGCGATGCGGAGGCCGGGGCGCGGCCGCGCTGTGCGGCGAGGCGGCGAGCGAAGGGGATGTCGATGGCGACGGGGTCCAGCTCCAGGAGTATGTCTTCCTCCTCTCCCCTCCCCTTGTATTTCCACATTTGTAATGCTTCACTGTCCAATGTTTGAGCACCGAAATGGCGATCCCTTTCTATTTCAGTTAGGGTTTGACCCCTATTTCTTCGAAATGTGCTATTATTAGGGTTTGAGCATCGATAGATTTGTCCTTTTAGATGGTAATTCTTCTCTTATTTTGCCTTTGAAATCAATTCCCTGTCAATTTTGGGTGATGTTAGGGTTTGTTCGAATTCTACCACTGTTTGTGCTTGCTCATTGCATCCAATTTGTTGGTTAGATGATCATGTCCTGTGAGATGTTGCTTTGCCGTTCCATATGTCTGCATTTGTTATGTTAATTTGTCTATGTATGGAGCCTGTGTGATCTGTGGAGGATGTATATGGTAGGGGTGCCGAGGCATTCGCCACTGATCCATAGAGAACTGTAAAAAGAAGGGGAATGACAATGAGTAAATGATGTACTGCTCTCAGAAATTTTCTATAACATGTGCTCATTTGCTTTCATGTCCACCTATTGTAAAACAAACAAAAAACAGAAAGAAATTCTATTTAGAACATCGTATAGACCTCATGTTATCCAATAAAACCGATTTGGTTGCTGTTGCGTAATATGAAAGGACCTTTGTTTGAAATCTAATGCAACTAGAGCAGCAGTGTAGCAGAGAGGCATTGTTAGGCTTTGTGATTAGTTGATATTTTGCCACAGTAGTAATTAGTAAGATCTGCTCCTTATTCTGTTATGTGTTCAATGTACTGTCGCTGATATCAACCTATAGTCTGTTCAACTTTTGAGTTACTAATTCAAAGGCGCCACTTTGTTTTTCTCTATCTATTTATGTTCTATCCCTGTTAAGTTTTTCCTGTACAAATGGATGCGGACCGATACAAGGATTTCTGTGGTGATGCTTCGTGATCCTTCTTCGTTTGAAGTATTAGCTTATAACTCATTATGCTGAATGGTACTCCGGCAACTAATAGTTAACAATATGCTCATATTAGCGACTTCATTGCTGCAGTACCTATGGTCAGTTTCTGATCCTTTGATTCATGACCTAGATGCATAATCACCCTTCCACCCTCTCAACCTCCTCTACATCTTACTATCAGGCAAATTGGGACTTCCATGCATTTAAGTTGCAGTTAATTGAATATGCAATTATTATACAAAATTGTAATTCATAATTTTTAAGTGTGCTACTTTCATTTATCTGTCACATTATCTCTGTAAATTTTTTTCTTTGAGTAATTTTTGTTTTGTTCTGCATGTCACTTATGCTAATATAAGTTTGGGATTATGTTTTTTGCTAATTTGTCTCCTATCAAGACCTTGTATTTGTCTTAGTCATAGAAAAAAAATGTGAAATGTTCTTCTAGATTTGTTCAATTGTTCTTTTATTTCAAAATGACACGCTGCCAACTACCAGCATAACTGTATTCAATTCATTAGGCAGACATGAACATATTGCACCAGGTTATGTATTGAAAATTACATTTATCAATTCAGGAAATTGCAAAGCTTGGTTTGTGCAATTTTTATAATATAGAAGTGCAAAAATGAACTGTGTTTGTTACTGCACAGCTTAGTACCAGAACCTGGATGAGGCATCGAGAAACTGGCTTCATATTTTGAATATGGTCATTTTGTTCTGTTATTGAGTTAAAAAATGCTTGTTCTTCTGTGATGTGTATTCTCATTTTGTTCCCGAGATGCATGAATAGTTCCTGCTCAACAGTCATGAAGGAACTAGCATTTGACATTATGTTTGGAGTTCTTTTTTAATTCTATAATTATAGTCTTATTAGTAATAAATCCATATTTCTTTAATAGTAATATATTTTTATTCAATCCATTGGTTCTTCACAGGTTAATTAATTTAATATCATGTCTATCCATTGGGTGTGCATGAAAATCTTCATGGATTTGTACACCTTCAAGTCTTTATGGATTTGTAGACCTTCAAGTCATCATTCTTTACATGACTTTTCAATTAGTTCTATGTTTTGCATTAAGTGGTTCTAGAACTACTTAGTTATCAAAATCAGGGATATTGCAACATGCTTCCTGCACGATTGTTGTCACAATCTCATCTCATCGAGCGCTCCATTGTATCCCTCATTTCCTAATTGACTATATTTATATTCATTGTACTGTTGCCATGTAATGTTAAGCAATTTCCGTAAATTGCATGTTTTTTCAATAATGATTCCTGCTAATTATAATGCACCTCATGTGCAATTTATGAAAATTGACATCAATTACCCTTTGCATAGCTTGTTTGTCAATTTGGATCTGAGCTTCTATAATGAGTTATTGACTGCATTTATCACTTGAGGGAATTGCAATTATCACTTGATGGAATTGCACAACTCGGCTAGTGCAATTTCCATTCCATGATTTGTAGCAACGGTTTGTAGCAATGAAGTTAAAATTGCTACGTGGTGCAGCCGGTTGTAGCAATAGCTCACTATTGTAATGCTGGGCATCTTACGGCATCGTCAACCATTTGGGGTGCAGCAGGGCCAAGGTGAGTCGGGATTCAACTGATTAGTTTGTCCAAATTTCTGTGTTTAGGGATTCAACTGGATTCTTAGGCCGTTGGATCTCATTAATTTCATTGGAGAAACTGGTTTATTCTGTACTCGTGTTCATGTTTTGTTTCCCTCTTAGTTTCCCTCTGATTTCGCGATTCTTGAGTCGATTTGTGTTTTTGCTAGTTGTCTTGCCGAACATCATTATCATGGCAGTATGTCTTGCTTGTTTGCTTCTCGTTTCCATCTGCTGCAGATTAGGATTTTGCTTTCTGAGAGCATGGGATTTAACGATTGAATTGTCCATTTATTTATTCCTCTTTGTCTAGGCTGTCTTCGATCTGATATCTGTCATTTTGGATCAGCGTGGCCCCTGTTCTCTTGTGTGTGTTTTGGGATTCAGTCGATACAGGGCAACATTAGCTACAGGATTTTATCGTCGAAGAAAATTCTGGCTTGCCTGCTCATGTTTCGCTGAAGCCGAAAGAACTATCATGTCTCCCGTGTAAAGTGGTTTCTTTTTTGGCTGGATCAGGTTACCTGCTATCCATGTGTTTCAGGCTGCATTCTGGTTAGATTTTTGCACTATTCCTCGTGTTGTAAAAACATATTTCTCTGACCAATTCTGTAGATTAATGCGTAGCTTGTTTTTTTGCTTCACTCTTCTCACGTGTCACGAGTGAATCTCTTTTCCTAGTTTTGTTCCTGTAGCAAAGTAATTAATCATATTTTATTTTATCGCATGCCAAATTAAGTGAATTGGTGGCTGTTTTTCCTTCTAGTAGCCAGTCTTTCCTGACCTAAAACCTGACTTGTTACCTAATTGATTTGTAGAGTTTTCAGAAGCAATGGATAATCAGATTGGGTTTCTTCTGGATTTCCACAAGCAATTTCGTGGTCCTGCCAATGCCCCCCATCGCCTCTGGAGTTCCTAACACGCTGCTTGTGCATGGTATGTTTTAGTGTAAGACTTGAGAGAAGTTACTATGCAGCCTTTTCAAACTAGTCGCACACATTTACTCTTTCTCGAAATACGTATTAGGCATAAGTCAATCTGTAGATGCTGCTGAGACACAAGTACCTATCTAAATGTTGGACATGGTCTTAATTTTAAGGGGATGAGACCTTTTTTATCAAAACAAGAAGAAAAGAGAGAGAGAAAAAATAGGAACTTGGTAATAATCAGGCCATAACCTATCTCCTGTTTGTCGCACTTTCTATTTGTGTATAACTAGGCCATAACCTATCTGCTGACACACAAGTACCTTTCTGTGGTGTTTTTAGTCTCTACAGTTAGGTTCAACTCACATTGCAGGGCTAGGGTAACTTTGTTTTTTTCCCCTACAATTTGTACAGCAGAGTTTAATTTGATGAGGGAATTTTTATTTACAAGTTAGTCAGTCCAAGTATTTGTTCATCAAGGGCAGTCAGACTCTAAACATGCTTGTTGCATACTTTTGTCAGAACGACTCTTTCAACATACGAAATATTTGATACACCTTGTTTCCTTCCTTCTACAGGTATATGTTCCTCGTATCTGCTCATGTTGATGCCACATGCATTCTCTTGTAGTCAGTATGTTATTTCTTGTTTCCTATGAATAGCTACTACAAAATGGAATTATTGCATATGCATAAATTGCAATGGGAAATTATTGCAATTTTGACATGTTTATTGCAATTAAGAACAGTTACTATTTTGTTGCTTTGTGTTGCATTCCCTACAAACATCCACAAAGGATTATTTACAGCCTAAGTGTCTTTGTTTGTATGGTTTCTCCTGGCTTAAAGTCGTTGCTACCATTTCGGGTTTGTTTGATGGTTTGGCAGCCCATTAAAAAATTCAAATTTCTTAACGGGTCAGATTCTTTGTTACCAATTTCATGGAACAAACACAAACTGAGTACAAAAGAACAGAAGAGATCCCCAGCCGTTGGATGCAGATCAGATGGCTGGGGATGTGCTTGAAAACACCCTTAGATTTCAAGCACTTGAAATTTAGCAGGGCCCTTTATTTTTTTAGGAACATCTAGATATTGATGACTGCTCATGGGGGCATTCTGGGTTCCAGCCTGTTTCATTTGGATTTCTTCCTCGGTATGTGTCCGGACCGCTTACACTTAGGATGGCAAGTTGAGCTGGAATGACAACCAGCCCAAAACAATTTCTCCCCTCTACGCGGCGGCCTGTTAATCTCCGTCCACGCGAGGGGCGAGCTAGGGGCGCCGGCCCATTGCTTGACGGCCTGCCGGCGCCAGAGGCCCAGAGATGCGGCGCCGCCGTGTTGCTGGGGAGCGGGGACGGTGCGAATGCGATCGTCGGCAGGCATGTGTAGCGCGTACGTGCCACACTACAGGCTGGCTGTTCTAGGTGACGGAGCTTGTTCGTCAAGTCAGCCACCCATTCCGGCCATAAAACAAATGCGAACGAATCAGCCTTCTGTAAGTAAACGCCGGGAGCTTCGGGAGCAAGTCAAGCGCGCCAGCACGCGTCAGGCGCTCACAGATGTTCTCTCAGCAAGTGAGTGCAGAAGCTTTTTCCTCGCACTTTCGCGCCGACGGCATGACTGACTGGCTAACAGTAGCCCGCTCCGATCGAAAGCTACCGTCACTTCGTCCAGCTCCGGTTCACACGACGTCGCTCCTTTGCACGCAGGATCCAGCCGGCGAGCACCGACCCGGAAAAAACAACGCGGCCAGATCTCCATTTCCCGGGTCACAATCGACGGGGACGATGGCTAACAGGGAAAGGATATTGAAACTTATTAACGTCGTTGTTGCACTGGATAGGGACCTTCATTTCCTCTCAAATTAACAAGGGGGGAGAAGGTTCCAGCCACACCTAGCTACTAGCTAGATGTACAGACGGAGGTGCATGCATTGCCCGTCCCCTTTTTCATACGACAGGCTATTAAAAGGAGTCGGGCCTGCATCTGCCATCTGCATGTGAACACCGGGATCGGATCATCTCACGTCGCACGTCGGTACTAGAAACAAGCGTTAGAAGCACGGTCCAGCAGGAGCAGGAGGGAACATTCTTTCCGCACCAAATTAATTCCTCCAAGTTGGAGTGGATGGTGGTGCGGCAACTTTACAGCTAGATCCCCTGTATATCTATCAGGCACAGGGAGATTTAAGGTCTGCTGAACAAGATTAGTTTCAATGAACCTGAAGATCGTTTTCATTCGGCACAAAAATTGCTGCGAGAACCTCTAAATTATCCGACATCGTTGCCACTGATACTAGAAAATCAATGGATAAATTGGCTAGCAGCACATCAAAGGATGTCTACAATACTATACTATTACTAGTTAATAGTATATATAAATACTACTACCTATAATCCACATGCGTTATCTGGTCAATGGTCATTCTGCTGAATGCCGCAGGAGAGACACCGTAACTGCTTGCTGATCTGCTTCCATTCCATCCAATGGTCTCCGGCCAGGACATGACTTCAGATAGTACGCGGGAACATAAGTCTGCAACAAATGGGCGCATATGAACTAGATCAAACTCCGTTGGTCAAGTCACTCAAACATAGTTGAACAGTAATATAGGAGTACTGAGTACTCAACAAAAGTAGGAATTGGTCTGTTCCATGTGCACAAATATGAACGCATACACGCATTTTTCCACAGATATGCTATCATGTATATATGGAGCATAGATGCCTTTTCTTTCTTTCTTTCTTTCTTTTTTCTTTCTTTCTTTCTTTTCTCGCTATAGATGATGGCATCCAAGCATTCTGGAAGATAGGATTCAGCCCTTCTTATGATCTGTTGCATTTTATTCTCCTCTACGTCTCATTAACTTGTGTGCTAGATAGTTTATCATTCATGACCATGGCCACAGCCACGGGGGAAAAACTAGTTAAAACCGAAACAAAATAAAGCAAATGAAACAGGACAATAAAAATGATACGGAGTATATGCATGTATTATCTGCCATACTACCTACAAATGCCATTCAATTGCTGCCAACTAGTACATGACATCCGTATACAAGTCGTCCATGCAACAAGATAAATGTGCATGGACCAAATAGGTACATGGGAATCTATATGCCGTGCATACATTAAAGCCTAGCAGCATCAGCAAAAATAAAAGAAATTGCAACCTTGCTGGGTAATGTACACACACAAGCAATGTGAATTTGTGGAAGATGCATGTATCCTACTCGATTTGTATACAACTAACTTACTTGTTAAGTTGAGGTTAAGGATATATAAAAAGCAGACTAATTATAAATGCCCCTTCAATCACTACATCCTGCATTCGCCAAATAATAATAATAATAATAAAATCAATACAGCCTAAATGAAAACCACCATGGTTTTTAGATCATATTTAGTTTGAGGGGCTTCATTTTCTTATGACCATGCACATGTTAATGTACTACCAGATTTTTCTATTAGTCTACACATACTCATTTGCTTATTGCGATGAAAAGGTTGGGACATTTTTAGCTCAATTTTCTTACCGTATATTGCCATCATCCATGTCTTACTCCATGAGGCACGATGTCGTCAAGTAGCCCCTTCCCAATTGAAATGGCCGGAGGCAACGATGACGACGACGACGACGGCGTCGATGGCGACAGTGCCATGGACACCCTCTCGTTATAGCTAGTAGTTCGCCCCGGCTCCTCGCCGCGGTTTGAATGCTGCAAAGCTGTTAACGCAGAGCTGATGGCGGTCTCCGAGGACGGAGAGCTCTGTGGGCGCAACGACGGCAGGCCGTAGAGCCGTTGCGCCGGGACGAAGGGCAGCTGCTCGGCAAGTGCGACGGCCGCAGCTGCGCTATGGATGTGAGCCACCCCGGCGCCGCGCTGGAACGAGGCGATGTGGTGGCAGTGCTGGCCTTCATAGGTGGTGATCACAACTGAGGGGTCTTCTGAAGACCTCTCCACGCGCTTCTTCACAGTGCATTTGCTGTTGGTGCATCGGTAGTAGCTCCTGCTCAAGAAATGGGTGCCAAATTTGTGTCTGTGTTATTAGCCATCTCTCGGTACACCATGCATGCTATGAATAAATTCAATATGCAAGCATAGCGAAGAATAGAGAACTAGTACAACTGTTCAATAAAGGACTATATGAATTTAGAAAGTAAGTACACTGTACACCACAAAATTTTTGGGCTACGCTCAATGTAAGGCATGCTCATCGTTTAGTTTTAGAAAACCAGTTGTTGTCGAAAGTTTATTGTGCTTGATCAAAACAATTGGAAGGAGGAAAACAGCAGCACAAGTAAACGATTTAGTCAAGATAATATCGAGGTGATTTAGTCAAGTTTTCGTGGAGCGGTTGTATACCATGTTTTATATATATATTTCAAAGCGAGGAATGAAACAATGAAAAATAAGAAAGCAATGTCCATGCCAATGCTTGCGTGCGTGTACATAAAATGAGATATAATTATACACTTGGAGTATACAATCACCTTGGGAATGGGCTGTTCTTGACAGCCTTCTGCCCGTACTTCCTCCATCTGTAACCGTCCTCGAGGTGGTCAATCTCGCTCTTGGTCATGAACGCAAACCGCGGCTGCCGCGCCCGCTTCTGCCCTTTCTTCGCCGGCGCCGGCTTGACGCTCCTGCATATATATGCAAAATATACTGTACTGGTTAATTACGTGGAACTGATACTGCATACTCGTTCAGCAACTTCCCTGTGCTGCCGTACTGCTAGCACGCCGCGCCAAGCAGATCGAGATCCTTTGTGCAGGGACAACAGTAAATGCTGTGTAAGCTGGAGTGCAGGATTTAATGTGCACTGAACTTGGCAAAGGTAGGTAAGACAAGGAAATTGGTCGGTCGATCAGCGCAGGACGGCGGTGACCACACCGCACCCCACTAGATGCCGCTCGCCGCCAAAGCTGCTGACATGAGGATCAGCGAGAAAAGTGCAAGCGAGGATGGAGAAACGCAACTCATTCATAGCACTAGAACATGAATCCTACTATGGGGAAAAAGTTGCGTTAGTCATGACCAGAGAATTGGATCAAGCAATGTTAATGCCTTCTTGAAAAACTTTTGAAGCATACTCCACAAAGTGTTAAGCGTATATATATTTGTAATTTGACCCCAGTGCAGCTTTGAATGCTTGGATCTATTGGCAGGAAGAACGAAAAGTGATACGCGTATGCATACGAACACGTGAATAGTCTATGAGATGAGAGCACCAAGCAATAGTTTTTTAAATCTTCGCAAATGCAGAAGCAGGGAGACAGGAGGAGAAAAACAAAGGAAACCGCGTGAAACTTGGAACAATCCGCGCACGCAAATCGCGGCGCGCGGCGCGGGAGCCGACGCGGCACGCGGCGGATCCGCGTAGCCATGCCGCCCGCCACCTATTTACGAGATTGCCCCTCCCGGACGCCGACGTAAAAACGTGTCGCGGACACGGAGCCTCTCGCTTTCGTGCTCCGAATTGCCGCCGCTCGCCGGCGAACCAGACGCCGGCCAAGCTTCAGCCCGCGCTATAGCTACGTGGTGCTACCGCTACGGCCGTGCACTTACACTTCCTCGGCGGCCGGCTTCTGATCGCCGCTCCCGGGCACGGCGCCGTCGCCGTCGCCGCTTGAGCTGGACGACGCGCCGGCGTCCCCCGACCTTGCAGGCGCCATGATCTCCTCCGGAAGCGCCCGCTCTGCCGGCGGCGCCGCCGCCTCAGGCAGATCCAGCACCGGCTGGTCCCCAGCGCCCGCGGCCAACCCGTCCGGCCAGCCGAGCTCCGCGAAAACGGACGGGTACTCGGCAAAGGCGTCCGCGCCGGCGAACGGCCAGTCATCGGCCCCATCCTGCCTGTCTCCGGCGGCGCCGGCCATGGGCACGCCCGTGCCGGATCCGATCAAAGCCGCATCCGTCGCTTAGCTGCGAGTGCTCACTGTCACTGGCTAGCTTGGAGGCTGGAGGAGGGTTTGCCTTGCCTTGCTTCGCTTGGCCGCCTTTCTACTGGTGCTGGGAATGGTGGATTTTAGTGAGGCGCCGCGCCGTGTTGTGTCGTGCGAGGAGTATTTCGCTCGAGGGCGGGGTAAATGGGTAATTAATTAACCAGGGGTCGCTGTCGCGAGTTTTATCGGTGTCTGGAGCAGACGCGTCGGAGGGCTAGGCTAGGTATTTTTGGAACTTTCTCGCGGTCTTGGTCTCGGGGATTCAGTGGGCGAGGGGCAAAACCGGTATTGCGGCTTTTTACTCGTCCAATTTATGGTAAAATAAATATATATACAGTACATAGAATAAAGTAAAATGAGAGGTATCTTTGTTTTGGGTACATGGTGAAAAAGTTCTAGAAAAATTAGCATAAATATGACCCCGGGGAGAGTACGTATCTCGTGTATTTGGAGACACAGATTAAGGTGTCCCTTGTTATTTTAAAACATTTATATTGACTGTGGATTCGAATGTTCAGCATCAGTATCACAGGTTGATCAATTCTCTTACGAGGTTGGGCGTAAATAAACAACCAAAGTACTACGGATTTTTAGTTCGCATTAGATGTACTCCTTCATGCTGACACTCTGGATGAATTGATAGGCTCCTTATGGTCCAAGTGAGCTTTCTTCCGTAAACTGGCATTCTGCCTCCATGCACCAAACTTCACAAGAATTAAAAAGTCATTGACATGTAGGCCCAGTGCCTTTCCTGGCCCAGATGTCAGTGTTCTTAATGACTTGCATTAGTCCAGCAGATCCTTATTCAAGAAAAACACAACGAAATGACGTTAAAAAGGCACTACTGAATTCATGATGTGATCTTTTTTTTTTCCAACAAAGCCCTGTTTCTTTTCCTGATCAGAACAAATCCTCGTTTTCCAGACTGGTAATGTAACCTCTAGGTGGATCTCGTATATCTAGCATAAAAGTAACGTCTACGAGGGTCGATAGTCCAACTTTGCGACCTGTCTGCCTTTGCGATCTGCCTATATGCGTTTACAAGGATGGCTCGTTCCAGTCAGACTTCGGACTAGTTCAAGGTCCTCTTTCTTGAACGGAAAGTGAACCTTTGTCCATTTGATGTACGACGTGGGAAATTAGAAATATTGAACTGACAGACAGCTGCTTATGGACTCAGGACTCATGGCACACAATCCATTGCAGCTTGCGTTCTCGTTTTGTGGTTTTGGAAAGCAGAAAATGGATGCATATGGATTTCAGCAAGAAGAATCCTTGCAGCCTAACCCAGACCATACAAAAGCTCGTTCACATCAACGAGGCAACTACGTGGACGACAAAGCCTTTTAGTCCCAACAATCAAGTTGATGTAGGCTTAGAGATGAAATTCACAGTGAAGCTAAATTGGAAGGCCAGTGAACTGCGCAAAAAGGAAGACGCAGTGAAGCTAATAAAACTGCAATGGCATGGCCATTGGTCGATAGGTGTCATTGGCACAAACCCGCTACGACTGTATCAACCGTCTCACCTCCACTCCATATCTTCTCTACTGTGACGTACCTTATATTTAATTCAAGTCAATCTATCCTTGATCCTATATCCATCACCCCGTATATCCCTTTCTTCTCACCTTAGTGATCGTGATCGCAGACATGATAAAGATATCACAGTACACGATTCCACCGATCTCCCCATGAATGGTGGAGAATCTGGAGGCGTCACCCTAGCACTATCTCCTACCTGTACTTTCCTACCCTTTTCGACAAGAAAGTACACGAAAGCAGAATACAAAATCTCGCAGGGAGCAACCACGCATAATGGGATTACGCCACAGAGAAGCAACTTGCCAATGCTGGTCTTTCTGCCTCAGCATTATTAACGGATATATATAGCATACTACCACAACCAACTTCAGCAAAATTTCATCGTTGCCTGAGCAGCCTGGGTCTTTCTACACGAAATTGAGGCGACCAGCACTTTCTGCAAAGGAGCCGAGGCAAATGTTGAGACCAACTGCTCCTTGACCACGGATGTTGCCGGCAAAAGCCACCGATGTCCGCCTATCTAGGATAGGACCACAGGGCTTATATCCCAGATGTCCTTGGCATACTCATGGATTGTCCGGTCGCTGCTGAACTTGGCCGAACTAGCTGTGTTGAGGATAGACATCCTTGTCCATAACTGCGGGTAGAGAATATTCATACATGATTAGGATGAATTAGCATTTTTGAGCATCCGTGGGTACGCGTTGACCCAGTAACAAATGAAAACGCAGATTTGAACTCCTTCCAGATTTTTTTAACAAGAGAGAAAAATAAATGCGGGAAGGAAAAACATAACAGAGCAGAGCCTTTTTGACTGTTTAGAACTAAACTTGCAGGTTCCAAGTGCTGCGGTTTCTAACATGAGAAATTCAGCATTACATTTACCAAAAATTGCTTAGTTGAATTAAAAGATGTAACTTTAAAGACTGGAATACAAGTTGCAACGATGTTCTGAAACAGCAAACACTGCTGTTTTCATGCCCATATATAATGCCATTTGAAGTCATCATGCAGTTATATACTAAGCATAAATTTCCCTAAACAAAATACTATGTACAAACTTTCATAATACGAGTTTGCATAATCATTGTACGCACGTGCAACCTCGAATATAAGGTGTCAGTCACAGAACTTACCGTCTGATCTCGGTAAGCTTCATCAACTTTTTCCTGGCATTCAATGTAACTGGGGAAATCCTTGCCAACAAGAAAATAATCTGCACGTCCATAACCTTCATTTCCTTCCAAAGAACCCATCAATTCATCATAGTTGTAAGTCCCAAAGACACCACTGCGGACAAACTCCTTAACCTCTTCAAATCTTGGGTCAGGCACAAACTACAAGTACAGAAAATAAAATGGTCACGTAACGGATTTTCTTGAGCTGCCCTATGTGGACCGCGCATTGAGATTTACTAGCTTGACAAAAAGCATCAGTAATTCGGTATATGAATTTGCAGTACCTTTCCCTCAGCTCTCTCTTTCCGCATACCAGCAATTTCATGTGCCTCTGCACCAAAAAGGAAAAAGTTTTCCTCTCCAACCTCCTCTCTGATTTCCACATTTGCACCATCTAAAGTTCCAATAAGTATGCAGCCATTCATTGCAAACTTCATGTTGCTGGTCCCACTAGCCTCCATTCCAGCAGTACTGAATGGATAATACAAGTGTTAGACAAAGCAGGTATAATACTATTATTTCAAAACTGGTGGTATCACTGAATGGTGTTATCCCCAAAGAAATACATAGTTATATTGTAATAAATGAAAGAGACACAAGAAATTTTCCACTCAGTTCGGGTAAAAATTAGTCGCATCTATCCGAAGAATGTAAGTAACCAGATTATTACCTGATATGCTGGGACAATTCGCTGGCAGGAATGAGCGTCTCAGCAACACTAACATTATAATCTGGAACAAACACAACCTGGGTAACAAACAAAATACCTTGGAATTTAATAGCCAACAATATGGTTGTCAGTTGTGTGATTGAAACAGCATAGTTATACAAGCATCAACCGTGGCAGTGAGGCAATTAATCAAAGTCATATCAGATGGAAACTTTAACGATACAAAATGACTTCTAATGGACAAAGTTACCTTCAATAAGTCGCCAATGTCTGGATCATGGTTTACAGTAGCTGCAACATCTGTAATAAACTTGACAATCCTTTTTGCCTGTATATATGTGGCAAATGCTTTTCCACCAAATATGCATACCCTTGGAACAAAGTTTTTTGTTCTTTCTTTTGCACTCATTTCTTTCATTTTCTTGTACCGGTAGACAATTCCAAGGATATTTAGCAACTGCCTTTTATATTCATGTATCCTTTTCACCTAAGAAATACAGGTGAAGAAAACTAAGTCGACCAACATACGCAAATTTTGTGATAAGAAAAGGAGAATATGTAGAGGTAACTAGGTTTTTTCTTCAGTGGAAATTTAGAACTGAAGCAATGACTTGGAATAATTAGAAACATGCACTTTAGTATCCTGATGCTCTTTTTCCGTTAGGAAATACCTGCACATCAAACATTGCATCTGGACTGACAATATATCCAGTCTTCTCTCTTATAAGAGAGACGACCTTCATCTTGTTAGCCCTTTTAGCAGCACGCCACTCTGATTGCAGATCTTTGTCATCAGCAAACTGTTACAGCATGGACAGATTTTAGTATAAACTAAACTACACCTAACAAGGCAACTGAAAAGTAAGGATAATTTCCTACATACCACTGCAATTTTGCATAATCCCTTATCTACCACTGTCAGTGACATAGGTGGGTTCCACATGTCACTCAGACACCAGAGGCAACGAAGGGATCAAAAATGTTAACCAAAAGTAAATAGGAAAACTATTGGAAATACCTTCTTCAGCTCTGCAAGTTTGTCAGTGTTAAGAACCCAGTCATCTGACCCTATCCACTTCGAAATTATTGAACTTAATTCAGGATTGCAAAACCGGATCCAACGCCTAGGAGTCACTCCATTTGTTTTATTCTGAAACTTAGTTGGCCACAACTGTCAAAGAAAGAAAGCGAATGAACAGATGGTAAATAGCATATCTAAATGATCAAAGCAACAGTTTGCCAATAAGATCACAAAGCCTCATGTAAATACCTCATAAAAGCTGTTAAACACCTCCTGTTTCACAATTTCACTGTGAATTTCAGCTACACCATTTACTGAATGCCCACCTACAACACAGAGGTTTGCCATGCGGACAACTATTGGTAGCTCAGGATTCGATTTTACAAATGGATCTAACTCGTCCTCAGAATCTTCTTCTTCTTCTGCCTCAACATCGGCAGATTTAACTTTGTCCTCCGTCGTCTCAGAAAGAACTTTTGCTTCCACTTCTTCTTCCAAGTCAGTTTCCTCCTCAACCTCATCAACAGTATCCAAAGATTTAACTAGTAATTTCTGCTTCAATTTAGAAGGAGATTCCTTTTTCTCTTTGGGTTTAACAAATAGCTTGGCAGCAGAAGCAGGAAGGTCCACATTGTCCAAAATTCTCATTTCTTGCAGTTTCCTTTTTAACAGTGAAGTATCTGCGGCACCATATTTTGAGATGATGGTGTTTATCAGCTGTTTCAGATCAATGATAGAGAAAACAGAAATGTAAGTCGAACTTAAAGATTACGAAATAAATTCTGATAAATTTTGCTGCACAGCTAGTACCTCCTCATCAATTGTTTCTATGATCTCAACATGTCGAGGTAGAAGTTTCTGCATTATATCCAAGCTCCACTTCTCCAGAGCTTCAGGAAGCACTGTATGGTTAGTGTATGCCACGGTTCTGGAAATGATCAGGAAATTAGCACCTATGAAATGCAAGATGAATGGGAAATAAAAAAAATAAAGCAGAAAGTATGTGGAAATAAATCAAACTGGAGTCCCGATTAGGAATAATTCTCTGGAAGACTCGGTAGTACCTTTCTGTAATACTCCATGCCTCATTCCAACTCAATCCCTTAATATCAATCAGTATTCTCATTAACTCGGGAATGCATAGAGTTGGATGAGTGTCATTCATCTGCACTGCAACTTTGTAGGGGAAGTCATCCCAATTGACAGAATCACCAGCTCTACTCTCAAAACGAGCAACAATATCTTGTAGTGAGGCTGAACATAATGTATACTGTTGCTTCAAGCGGAGAATTTTCCCCTCTTGCGATTCATCGCCAGGATACAATATATGGCATATCTGATATGACAAGAAAAATATTAAGTTTGAGGTCATCAAAACTATGAAAATTACCACAGTATAACATAATGAACTATAGCCTAAAATGAACAACAATACAAGTCACATGCCGTGGAGCATGGGAATTTGTGCAGATGCTCACTCTATATTTGGTTAAAGAGGAAGATGGAGCAAGATGCGAAACAAATGACACATTAAACAGCTAACCCCAAATCATGAGGTTATGGATGTAACTTGACACTTGAAACCAATCAAACTTATACTGCTGAGAGTTAATTACTCATAAGGACAATTTTCAAATTGGACCTTTTCAGCATTCAGATGAGCTTCATTGGCCTTGACATGATCTCCAGCGTTAAAAGCTACCAAGTCGAAATCTTTTGATGGTACAGTTGTTGACCAAAGACGAAGATTATTAGTAACTCTAGTCTTGTAGCCGGGAATAGGGACATCATGTGCTACAGCCTTGATATTTTCTCCTCCAATCCAGTGCTTCCTTCCATCAGTGCCTTCAACAACTTTACCATAGAATTTCACAGGATAGGAGACATCATTTCTCACAATCTCCCATGGATACCCCATCTGCAATAAATATGTGGCAATGAATGTCATTACAGGCAGACCATTAAACAGTTAATCACTCTGACCGATATACCAACATAATAAATACTCCATTTTTAATACTTGACATCGGGACAACTTCCCTCAGCTTGAATTGAACTAAGGAAAGGTGCCATAGCGGTAAATATAAAAGGAGCTATTAAAAATATGTGGTGACAGGCAGATCATTAAATAGTTAACCATTCTGACCAATATACTAACATAATAAATAAGCTCTCTCCAGTTTTTACTAACATGGACAACATCTCTCAGCTTGAATTGAACTTATGAAAGGCTTCATAGAGTCAAATATTAAATATCAGAAGGGGTGGGGGTGGGGGTTCTTTGGAGATCAAACAGAACAAAGGAATGACTATCAGTACCTCTAGCCAATCCTCAGCAACCTCCTCCTGTCCATCTTTTGTTATGATCTGCTTAAAAAGGCCATATTTGTAGCGAAGTCCATATCCCCAGGCTGGATAATTTAGGGTGGCCAACGAATCCAAAAAACATGAAGCCAGACGACCAAGACCACCATTGCCAAGGGCAGCATCCGGTTCCTGATTCATCGTAATTACAACATATCAATATCTTAGGGTGGCAATACAAGCATTCCAGGCATCAATAGATTTTTATTGCCATAACATTCCAAAGCGCAAGTCATCAAAAACTATATGAAGAACACAAGACAGATGATAGCAAATGGGAACTAATAATAATAAGTGAGTATTTGGTATCTTAATTTATATAGTGAAAGTGCATGGCAAGTTTTGATATGAACTAAGAACCAATTCTTTCAAGGAAACTCCTTACCTGGCTAGCAACATCCTCTAGGTTTTGTCCAAGTTGTTTTAGAGCTTCTGCATATTTTCCAGTTAGTTCTAGGTTGCCAATAGCATTTGTGAGAGCTCGTCCCTGCATTGTATGAAACATTAACCAAATATTATGATGACACATTTATGAAAAGCTAAATAAGGAGGTTAGAGGAAAAAGCTTGTGGCACCTGTAAAAACTCCATGGATAGGTAATAGGCTTGCTTTACGTTCATCTTGTTGTAATAATCATTAGTCGCATTCCAATTAATTAACAGCGCATCAAGAACACTTTTAGCAGTTGCATGGTAAGCCTTTAGAGGAGAAGAGTGCTCGGGGGAGAACAAGGGTGTGAACTCCGCATGGTGCTTGATGTTTGATGCAATGGCAGATGAGTCGATGGAATTTAACACACTGGGAAGCCCTGTTTTGCAAGACCATAATTTCAGATTCTGAAAAATTAACCTATGCAGTAGGTATTTTAAATTCAAAACTGAAAGAAATGAATGAACGCAGCTGAACTCGAGTGAAGATTTTTGCAAAGTGCCCTGCATGTTCCACACATAGCACTTCATCAGCTGTAACGAGTATATGTATAACTGAATTTTGAAGGCAAGAGGTGTGCCACATTTTATCTAGAGACACAACAACTAATCACTGCCAGACAGTCACTGAATCTTCTGCCTACGTACATTAATCCTTTTTATTGCCTAGTCCAACGATCCTGAAACCGCACCATTGGTGCAGACACCTTCAGAAATGAAATTTAAGACATGATATATGATACAACTCTCCTAGTCACACCACGATGGCGTATACTGCATCATGATACAAACAAAAAAAAGTTCACGATCCATCATCCAAGAAAAAAAAAACTCTGAATTCGCATTTCTACAGACATATTTCACTTGTTCATTGCATAGTCGTCAGAAGTCAGAACAGCCCACGTGAGATGGGTAAACACACATTTCATGGTTTAAACACGAAATTGGCAGTCCTCTAACACTAACAGCTCATTGAACTGTGGACAAACTATCGGTGCCACAAAACGCCACCGCCAATCGCAATCGGTCAACCCACCCCCATCAGCAGTTCACCACGGTTGCGGGACACGCAGCACACCAGCGCACGCACCGCCCCGGACAGGGATCACGCACCCGCGTCGCATCAACAGTAATTCAAACCGCATTGCCTCAAATAAGCACCTGATACCACAGAATCAGTGGCGGGGCGAGGCCGCGTACCTTCCTCCGGCGAGACGGGGCCCTGCACTTCCCGATCGCTCGCCACGCTCCGCGCCGCGACACGCGGGTGCCGCCGCGCTCGGCCCTTCCCTGCGGCGACCCCGCCGCCACCGCCTCCCCCGAGAAGCCCCCCGCCCCCGCGGGCGGCGGCGACCGGGCGGAAGGCGGTGGCGAGCGGCGAGGCGGTCGTCGCCATTGTCGCGCGTGTGCAAGTGCAGCGATGCGCGCGGTGTGATGAGTGTGATGAAGTTCGCGAGGAGGAGGAATTCAAGGGGTTCCTTTGCTTAAAATATCTCTCACCGTGCGCCGTGCCGATGCCAGTGTCCGCGCAATGGGGGCCAGTGCACGTGTAGTGCCACTGGTCTGTGGGACCACGCTGGTGCACGGAAGGGGCGCGTGGTTCATGTGCCGTTGGGTCAGTTCGTTTGCTTCTGCCACGATTCAACGGCTGGGAATTGCTCCCTTTTTCTAACGAAGTTTGTCTGCATCATTCGACGGCTCTCCTTTTTCCGTCAGTTTTTCCTTTTTCAGAAGCATTTGTTGCGTGAGGTTTTGGATTTTCCTTTTTAACATGCCTTGTTGGAACGTTTTGGATTTTCTCTCGAATTCTGTTTTGCTAATGGACATACCATTTCGTGAAAGCAATTTTGATTCATGTGACAGACCGAAGTGAAAAGGGGACTGGAAAACAGAAACAGCTGTGCGTTTGCTAAATTTGTTGCAGCCTGCTTGTTCTCTAGTGAATCCGAGTCATTCTTTAGTGCTAGTGTATTCCGTGCACTACACTACAACTGCGAGGTTGGAGTGTATTGAGAGCAAGGTTTACATTATCGTTCAGATCGAGCAAACCGGCCGCCACCGATTCCGCCGATTTCACCGGTTATCGTGATAACCGAGCGGTTTTCGACCAAAAATTCAAAAATCAAATTTCGAATTCGAAAATCATCAAACCGACCGGTTTCCACCGTTATCGACCGGTTTTTGTCGATAACCAGTCGATTTCATCGGTTATCGACGCAGGAACGAAAAATGGCAAAAAGAGGCTTAAAATGTTGGAATTTTTGGCATAACCTTTGCTAAAATATTCTTAAAATGGTTAACCACACATTGACAACATAGAATTCATAAAAGATTGCACCAATCAACCTCATACAACATACTCCCTCCGTCCCAATTTACTTGGCATCCTACCATCATCTAGTTTTCCCAAAATAATTATCATTGTCACTTCCCGATGCACCTTTCTCTCTTCCCAATACACCTCTATCTCTATCTCTCTCCTTCTTGTTTTCTGCGCACCTACTTTTACCAACTTTCCTTAATCTACGTGCCGAGAGCTAAAACGACAATTATTTTGGGACAGAGGGAGTACCACAATTCATATGAAGTCCAACATAAATTGTCCGATACATAGTTCTTGACGAAATTTAAAATACAACATAGTTTTGAACATAATATCTCATATACGAATTGCAAATGTGAGCTATTCTATCACAATTTTGCACAAACAACACAATGTCATCCACAATGGCATCGGCATTTCGTATTTTCTAATCCCTCATTTGCAACCTATGTCAAAATTTCATATATTGCAATCCCTTTGTTACTTCAATAAAACCATCTGACAAATTGATAATCATGCTACAGCCTACATTGAAACAAAACAGAAAAAAAAAGAAAAAGAAGCAAGGGCAGCTCACCTCGGGGGCCGCCGCCTCTGCAAGCTCGGTTACCGGCCCAAAAGCTCGGCTTGCCGGGCGATTTCGTCGATTATCGACGTCGCGGCCCAGCACTCTCGGTCCAATCGAGCCACGCCATCAACGAATCGACGGGAGGCTCGATTACCGGCCCGTATGCCGCGATTACCCAAGGAGAGCATCGACAGGCCTTTGACTCGACCGATTTTAAGGCGGACGGCGGCTCCGGCGACCGGATGTCAACGGCGAGCGGTGGAATCGGCGACCTGGAGCGATGGGGACCGAGGGGGCGTCGTTTGTGGGGTGGGGAACGAGGGGGGCGTCGCTCGTGAAGGGATAAGGTTCGTTTTCTTTTTTTTTTTTTGTTAATTCCTTTTCGCCCAGAAATCTTCCGGGAATTATTTCACCCATCAAACGAACTCGGTTTCGTATATGGTTTGCACAAATGGTCTGCAAATGACGTCTAGTTTATTTACATATTTTTTGTTTCAAATTTTTAAAAAATTTCACATTCGAATTTCGAAAATCGGTGTACCGAAGTTATCGGATCGGACCGATAACCTCGATAATCGTGATTATCGCCCGATAATCGTCGATTTTGCAAACCTTGATTGAGAGTGAAGGAGTTGCATCGTTGGAGTTTTTATTCTTTTTAACACGATGGAAGGGACAATTGGTAAACTGTAAACTGTGTGCGATTTATGGAAAGCCAAACATGCCCCTTGCTAAACTAGTGTGAGTTTCAAAATTGAAAATTCCATGCCCAATCTTCGCGCCATATTATGACGAAAGAGACAAAGAGTAGTATGTTTCTTCTTGATCTTCTGGAAGACCATGCAATAGCTGCAAAGATTCCCTTTCAAAAATCGGTGACCACCAACCAATCGGAGGCAACCATCATCTTCGTCACGGCACGCTGCGGCCTTTGGCAAACCCACGGCAGAAACCCCAGTCATCACTATAGCTAGACAAAGATAATAAAGTTTTATAATGGTCCTCTCTTGCCAGGCGTAGAAATGGAAGTTTTAGTGAATTTAGTGTCCCCTTTTAAATGGGCAATGGAAAGTTTTGCGAACGGTAATTGGTGGTCGTTACCTTTTTTTTTTTTTTTTTTTTTTTTTTGAGGTAACTCATACTTTATTACTCCTCGACATTGTATGAATTACAAACGCCATCAGGCGGACTTAGCAGCCACAAGTGTCTGCCTACTACATCAAACAAAGACCCTCTAGCTAAAGTATGTGCGTCGCCATTAGACAGCCGTCCTTCGTGAACGAAGTCCGTAATCAGAAAAGTTGCCGCTCGTGCCTTGATCTCTTTGATAATCTGGCCATACTGCCCCAATCCCGAACCAGCGATGCTCCGCACAACTCCAGTATTGTCCGACGCAATTCTGAACTTCCGCAGCGCCAAGTCGCTAGCTAAGGCCAAACCTTCCCGCACAGCCATGGCTTCCAGCGTCTCCGGGTCCGACAGCCCCTCCACGACAACCGACGATGCTCCCAGAAACAAGCCGGTGGCATCTCGCGCTACTGCCGCATAAGAAGCCTTTCCAGAGTTCTTCGACGTGGCAGCATCGACATTGATTTTCAGAAGCCCCGGGGGAGGGGGTATCCATCTTGGTGGCTTGGCAGTAGAGCATCCTTCCTTGACAGTCAGCGGTTGAGCAGCAGACTCCAAGTCTTGAATGAAACGCTGCACAAAGCAGCTCGTAGACATCGGACTTTGGAAAGATTCATCATAAATTGCCTTCCGCCGTGCGTACCATATCGCCCAGAGTGTGACCAGCACACGTGTGAGATCATCCTGCTTCATTGAACTCATCACCATTGAGAGCCAACCACGGGCGTCAGTCTCCTGTATTTCACATATGTGTGTGGTGATGTCCTCGCGTTCCAGCGCCCAGACACACTTGGCCATGTTGCACTCCAATAATGCATGGCGCCAAGAGTCAGGAGCTCCACATAGTGCACATGCTCGATGGGTTCTCATGTTGCGGTGATGCAAGACATCCATGGTCGGCAATGACTGTCTTGCCAATCTCCACAAAAACACTCTCACCTTGGATGGTACTTTCACATTCCAGAGTGTTGTCCATTCTTTCTCCACTGCTCGTGTATCCGATCTTCCTGCCCTTCCATCAAAATACGCAGTATTACGCTGCTTGCTAGCCACAAGCATCCGGTAGGCAGATCGTACCGAAAAAATCCCGCTCTTCTCGTAGTGCCAGGCCCAGAAGTCGTCCTGTCTACGAGTGCATATCGGAATATTAGAAATTATCTCACTGTCCATTGGGAGGAAAAATTGCTCCAACTTCTGTTTGTCCCAAGTCGCAGCGGACTGATCAATCAACTCACACACCATCGTCGGTGGATGATCACCCACACACGCCACCGGTTTCAGGCGTCCATTGCGAGGTAGCCAGTTCATCGTCCAAATCTCCGTCGTCTCCCCTGTCCCGACACGGCGGATAAGTCCTTGCTCGAGAGCTTCCCTGCCATCGAGTATCGCTCGCCATATCCTCGAGGGTGAAGATCCGAGGTTCGCATGTAAGAAATCTCGAAACAGATGTGACCAACCTCATTACCATCTCAACAAACAGACGGTGAAAACCCAAGCGGAGCATGATGGCGCGGAGATACGCCCACTCAACTCGGTCGTACGCCTTCTTCATATCCAGTTTCAATGCACAACACCTCAAGTCCTTTGCACGTTTGCGCTTCATAAAGTGGAGGCACTCATATGCAGTGATAATGTTGTCCGTAATAAGCCGGCCTGGAACAAAAGCTGATTGCTCCTCTGATATGATCTCAGGTAGAAACAGCTTCAGTCTGTTCGCCACCACTTTGGATGCAATCTTGTACAGAACGTTGCACAAGCTAATCGGTCTATACTGACCCAACTCCTCAGGGCTCGCCACCTTTGGTATTAACACAATCATTGTGTTATTAATTACTGATGCATCGTCCTCGCCTCTCAGGATCCGCAAAACCACCGAAGTCACCTCAGCACCACACAACTCCCAATGCCTCTGAAAGAAGTGCGCCGGGAAGCCATCCGGGCCTGGTGCCTTCGTAGGGAACATTTGGAAAAGAGCTTCCTTAACCTCTAACTCGTTAAAGGGCTCAATCAATTTCCCATTCATCTCCGGTGTCACTTTGACAGGAACATGGGTGAGAACAGCCTCCATGTTCGTAGTCCCTTCTGACGTGTACAAGTGCTTGTAGAATTCAGTCGTCATTTTGCCCATCTCCACTTCATTCTCCGTCACTTGGCCATCTTGTTTTTTCAACTTGACAATTCTGTTTCGTTTACGACGTCGACTTGCCCGTAGATGAAAAAACCTTGTGTTTTTATCTCCTTCCGCCAGCCATTGGAGCCTAGCTCGCTGCTTCCACAGAAGCTCCTCCCTGTAGTTTAGCTCCATAATTCTCTCCACAATTTTTAGCTCCCTGTGCGACGGGCCTTGGCGAATAGGATCAGCCTGCAAATTCTCAAGCTCCTCTTGTAGCTTCCGCAGTTCCCTTCGGACATGTCCGAAAGTAGTTTTACCCCATCTCGCAAGCTTGCCTGAAACATTCGTTAGCTTACTCTTGAGCTGGTCAACATTTGTCGCCACGTTCCCGTCCAGCCATGTATCTGTCATCATGTCCGAGAACGCTTCATGTCTCTCCCACATGGTCTCATAGTGGAATCTGCCCTTGCAACGCTTCTTGGCCGGTGGGCGCTCCCACTCCAGTACAATCGGGCAGTGATCCGAGGCCGCCGAGGTTAAGTGCCGGACTTTAGCCAGAGGGAAGCGTGAACTCCACTCAGGGGTGGCTAGAGCTCGATCAAGGCGAACCCTGCAGTAAGAACCGCCCGCCACTTTCTTCTCGTACGTCCAGCTGCGGCCTTCGTAACCCAGGTCACCTAGGCCGCATACATCAACCATCTCACGGAAACCTGCGATCTGAGCGTAGCTCCTTTCCTGTATGCCAACATGTTCCGATCGATGTAGCACCTCATTAAAGTCGCCAATACACATCCATGGTAGGCTTGAATTGGTTTTAATCGACTTTAGCATATCCCATGTCTTGTATCTCTCAGAGGTTTGTGCTTCACCATATACACAAGTCAATCTCCACGGGTCTGTACCTCCTTCTGAAATAATTGCATCAATGTGATACCTGGAATAAGGCAAAATCTGAATGCTTGTTTTATTATTCCAGTAAATTCCCAAGCCGCCACTACGGCCTGTACTACTTATGGCAAAAGCGTTATCATAACCTAGAGTGCGCTTAAGGCCTTCAACCCTCGACTTATCAATCTGAGTTTCTAGTACACATAACACCGAGGGGGCAACCTCCTTCGCGAACTTGCGAAGCTCTTTAATTGTCGCGGCGTTGCCAAGCCCGCGACAATTCCAACTGAGGCAACTCATTGCACTTGGCGAGCCTCCACGGGGGAGCCCGCCTTCTTCTTCGATGGTGATGTACTAGCGCCTGCCTTGGCCTTCTTCCTCTCCCTTGGAGTCACATACGGTGGCGGGGGTGGTGGAACCCCCGACACGCTCGGCTGTTCCCCGCCATAAGCTAGCTCAAGCTTCTTCTTTGCATTTGCCGAGCCTTCCTTTTGGACCTCCTCAATTGGCTTCAGAGGGCTACTGGCGGTGTCATTCACTTCTTCACCAGCAACCTCATCCAGTCCCGCCTCCTGGGAGTGCCTTTTCCTTGATGTTGTGCTGTCCTCACCACGCGGCTTCCTCTTCCAGACACCCCCCATAGGGCGGCCTCCCCTTCCTGCACGACCACCGCGTCCCCTTGACGTCCCCCAATCAGCATGATCAGCTCTGGTTACCTGGTCCTCCAAAGCTGCTGCTACTTCAGGCCCAGCCAGCCTCCACAGCCGGCCCTACCGGCCCAAGCTACGTACCAAGCATATGCGAATTCATAGCCCAGCTCCCAGGCCCACAGAAACCTGTACCCGTGTACTGTGCTTCTATCTACATAGACCCAGCGCATGCACCGCGGGCACGCTTCCGTACACCGCAAGGTTCCAATTCAAGCTACTCCACGACGAGACCACGACGCGCCAAGGCGTCACGCGCTCATCCTGCCTCGTACGAACGAAAACTGCGTTGGTTTTCGCGGCACCGCCGGTGGTCGGCGGCCGGAGCTGGAGCCGTGCAGCACGAGAATTTCGATAGCTCAACAATACAGTGTATGGTAGCCGCAGCGTGGTCCATGTTAGCTTGTGCTTACTTATGATTATTCGCTTCGCGAATTTCCCGAGCGACTCATACGTAAAGACAAACACTTGGGAAGGACGATCTTCCAAGAACTTCTCGCAATGTAGAGACATGCAGGCCCGTTATAGACGGAGATACGCACTTGTAATTGTTGGCAAAATCGTCGACAGCTTCGCCAATGATTGTGTACTGATATGCTCAGCTCACCTGTGCTACGAGATGGACACTGGTAACTCAAGCTGGTAGGTGGGTGCGGCCGTGCAGGTGCCAGCCACAGGGGGTGGGGCTCGGTGCATAGGGACGGCGCACGCACGCGCCACGTCCTCTGGACCCGCGCGCACAGTTGTACCTCCACCACGACAGTACGACACCCCTCATCAGCCATCAAAGCTTCGCCGTTTCGGCGCACGAGAGCGGCGCGCTCCAGGGAGCGAGCAAGGCCCGCTGGTTCATGGTCACCGCCGTGGATGGAATATGCCTTCCCTCGCCTTCCTCCGCTCCCTCCCCACGAGGTGCTTGCTTCTCAGCAATGGGTTCTTGAATTCGGTGTCGTGTTGGGAGTGCGCGCGCGCGCGCGCCTTTGTTTCTTGGCGATCAATCTCACGTGTGTTTTTCTTCTTTGCAAGGCTGCTCGAGCGAGTTTGTGATGGAATCAGGAGCAGCCCGAGCGCGGTCCGCGACGAGGAGGCGGGGAAGCGGCGGGAGCGGCCGGTCGGCGGCGGGGCCGGCGGGGGAGTGTTACGCGTGCACGCAGCCCGGCGTGCCGGCGTTCCACTCCACGACCTGCGACCAGGTTCACTCGCCGGACTGGGACGCCGACGCGGGCTCCTCGCTAGTCCCCGTCCAGCCGCAGCCGCAGGCACAGTCCGCTTCGGCGTCGGCGGCCCGGTGGCTGTTCGGGCCCGTGCTGGACCCGCGGAGCAAGCGCGTGCAGCGGTGGAACCGGTGGATCCTGCTGGGCCGCGCGGCGGCGCTGGCGGTGGACCCGCTGTTCTTCTACGCGCTCTCCGTCGGCCGCGCCGGCAGGCCCTGCATGTACATGGACGCCGGCCTCGCCGCTGCCGTCACCGCGCTCCGCACCTTCGCCGACGTGGGCCACCTCGGCCACGTCCTCCTGCAGTTCCGCCTCGCCTACGTCTCCCGCGAGTCGCTCGTCGTCGGATGCGGCAAGCTCGTGTGGGACGCGCGCGCCATCGCCGCGCACTACGCCCGCTCCGCCAAGGGCCTCTGGTTCGACCTCTTCGTCATCCTGCCCATCCCGCAGGTCAGCTGCTCACATCCCATTCCCACCTCTCCCTCCCAAACTCAATCTACCAGTTCTTATCTTTTACCATGATTGACGGGAACACCCAGTTCTTATCTTTTACCATGATAAACTGCGAACAAACATTCCAAGCATACAACCAAACGCTGTAGGCGAGGGTCTGAGGGATCAAACGCACCAAAATTGTGGACATGTCCCGTGTCTGCTTCTGCGACTGAGCACAACGTCCTACAGTCCTTCGGAGCTGCAGCAGTAGGCCACACAAGTAGTACAGTACATTGCACGCACAACCGTGTCTACTAGCGAGCTGATGTGTAAAATGCATGTTTCTGCTGCCGGATAGTGATGTGTTTGTAATTTGCTATGCTGGCAGAGGCAGCATGTATGGTGGCTGGGCTGGCTTTAAGTTTTGTGGAAGGATCCTGGCCTCAGTGATTGGGGCTTTGAGAATTCAGGTTGAAATTAGCTGACGAGTTCGATGCGTTTACGGAACAATTAGTACGGAACAATGAGTGTAACGCCACTGATTGGATATCTGAGTATGACCCATGATGCAATTATGTGATGTGAAAAGGAAGCATTTATTGTAATATTTGAATATGACTATACCTTGGAGGTAGAAAACTGCAAAGAAAATGATTGTTCAGTGATGCATATTAGTACTATGCAGCTCAATGCTCATAGCATGCTGCCAACCGGTATGGTTGCTGTTTTTTTAGCACAAAAACTTGACAATATTGCAAAAAAAAAAATGTATCCTACCCCACTGATTTAGGTGTTCGAGAACTCAGGTTGGAAAAAAAGTAGTAGGCAGAGAATGATGAGCTTAAGGAACAATGAGTAAGGAAAGAAAATGACATGTATTTGAAAATGACCGTGGATGCAATCATGCAGTGTTAAAAAGAAATATAATTGATAGTATGACTGAATATGACCGTAATTACAATGAAAAAAATGCAGTGTTAAATAGAAATGACAGATCAGTGATCCATATCAGCATGGTGCTCGCGGTAGGGCTGCCTTTTAGCGTGTCTAAAGTTCACTCGATCGTATTGCATGTAGCCAAGTGTTAGGAGTGTTAAATTGCGATTTGTCCCGCAGCTTCCCATTTCGCCTCTGGACTACTTGAGAGTTGAGTGAGACCAGACTCATGTGTGGCTTGTGTTCTTGGGATATTTATCTTATTTACATTCATATGTCATTTCCATCGAATTCCTTTTTGCTGATTATCTGGCAGTCTTTGTCATTTAGATGATCTTGTCATTTTCCAACTGAGGTCTAGTTTTTGTCATGTAATACTGTGTACATATTCGTTTTTGTTTTGCATAATTGTGCTTCTCAATTATGTGGTGTGTGGCTGCATGGTTTGTGTGGACTGGATCTCACTTGGACCAGTCATGCCGGACCACGCAAATGTTTTAATTCATCATTATGATAACAATGAACGGACTATTGATAGAGTAGAATGATTATATTGGAAAGGGAAGTGGAATTATTTTTATATAGGGACTGCTGAATGATAGACATGGTTAATCATTGAAACCCCAGCAGTTCCAGCATATTCTTTTCGTCATAAAATACTTTCTGACAGTTGCTTCTTCTTCTCTGCAAATATTACCTTCAAAAGCTAGAAAAGTAGCCATCACAATGCTATCAAGAAGAAAACATTGTGAGTGATATACTATAACCCACTTCAGTCACTAGCAGACACTGACAAAGACAAGTTCCATGTAAGAACAATGTTTAGAATGTATCAAATGACTTAAGTTTTCACAAAAATATCAGTAAAACTATTCACGGAATATTACTGAAGGCCAATAAAGGAAAAAGTTCTGAAAACAAAACTGTTGCATGTTCTTTTTTGTTCAATTAATTTCATGAACTTTGTATTCTGCTCAATAGTGAAACAGTAGCAGACTGAGAAATGAATAAAATGGAACTATGATTCTTTTTTCCATTACTTTATAACTTCTGTTTTGCTCAACAAGGCGGTCCATCAATTTCTGCAGGTCATCTTCTGGCTGGTTATACCAAAATTAATAAGGGAAGAGCAAGTAAAGCTTATCATGACGATATTGCTGCTCATATTCATATTTCAATTTCTCCCAAAGGTTTACCACAGTATTCATATCATGCGGAAAATGCAGAAGGTGACTGGTTACATCTTTGGAACGATATGGTGGGGATTCGGTCTAAATTTATTTGCATATTTCATTGCTTCTCATGTGAGTATTCCTTCCCTTGTTAGTTAACTGGAAAATATATAGATTATTAAATCATGGACGTGGATTCCCAGAGTCGCCATCATACTACCTAGAAAATATATATGTTCAATGATTGATAATGGCAATCATTGATATTTGGTTGTTAGTTTCTTCAATATTGTTTTGAATTTACAAAAGGAGAAAAAAACAAGGTTGGTCTACAATAGCTGCTTATATTACTTCAGTTGTCAGCCTTAATATTTGCTCGAGTACTACAAATTATAAACCTTGATCATTACCTTGGCGAAAATTCGTCTCTGTATTTCTTTTTATGAATTTGTCAGAATATAAACCTGTCTACTCTGGTACAATTTGTCTAAATTAGTGTCAAAATTAGGAAGAATGCATACTGAGTTATATGGGTAATGCTGATAACTCAAAATATCTGTCATTTTCAGATGCAGGTGGGTGTTGGTATGTTCTTGCAATTCAGCGTATTGCCTCCTGTCTTCAGGAGGAATGCAAGAGAAACAACAGTTGCGATCTTATATCACTAGCTTGTTCCAAGGACATGTGTTTTCACCTTCCTTGGTCATCAAACAAGAATGGATTAGCATGTAACATGACGTCGTTTAGTCCACAAAACGTTTCAACATGTCTAAGTGGCAATGGATCCTTTGCCTACGGAATCTACAAGGGGGCACTACCTGTTATATCAAGCAATTCACTTGCTGTCAAGATACTTTATCCTATATTTTGGGGCCTCATGACACTCAGGTAATTACTTTTGAGACAAATACCTTTTTACTCTGGTCCAACATCTCTTCCCTACAAAATTGTTCTTTTAATAAATCTATATGTGTGATATATGTTATTTGTTTGTAAGAGTGTTTAAACCGTTCTACAGTTACATTAAACAAGTACTCTAGTATTATGTTTAGCAGCTCTTGATTCTTAAAATAAATTTGTTTTACAACATCTTCATAAATTTGTGTTCATCAATCGTTTGGCAGTACTTTTGGCAATGATCTCGAGCCTACAAGCAATGGTGTTGAGGTGATATTCAGCATAATCAATGTACTCAGTGGCTTAATGCTCTTCACACTACTGATTGGAAACATACAGGTGAAGTGCCACTCAAATTGATTTTGCTCCAACTACGTGGCAGCAGCTCATTAAATAAAATCTACTGAACCTGCAGGTGTTTTTGCACGCTGTCCTTGCAAGGAAGCGGAAGATGCAGCTGCGGTTCCGGGACATGGAATGGTGGATGAGACGGAGGCAATTGCCATCTCGCCTGAGGCAAAGGGTCCGCAAGTACGAGCGCGAACGCTGGGCGGCCGTCACTGGCGATGAGGAGATGGAAATGATCAAGGACTTGCCTGAAGGGCTCAGGCGAGACATCAAGCGCTATCTGTGCCTCGAGCTGGTGAAACAAGTAATGTGCCAACTGTGCTTCTTTTCTTCCGTTCTTTCCAAAGACTTTGGTTTGTGTTGAACATATTCAGTTTTCGTGGCATGACAATGCGCTGTCGAATCTGTTAATGATTTAGACGATTTTGTTGCCTTTTCCAGGTTCCTCTGTTCCATGGCATGGACGACCTCATCCTGGACAACATCTGCGACAGGCTGCGCCCACTGGTTTTCTCGAGCGGCGAGAAGGTGATCCGCGAGGGCGACCCGGTGCAGCGCATGGTGTTCATCCTGCAGGGCAAGCTCCGGAGCACTCAGCCGCTGACCAAGGGCGTGGTGGCGACGTGCATACTGGGCGCCGGCAACTTCCTCGGCGACGAGCTGCTGTCGTGGTGCCTGCGCCGGCCGTTCGTGGACCGGCTGCCGGCGTCGTCGGCCACGTTCGAGTGCGTGGAGGCCGCGCAGGCCTTCTGCCTCGACGCGCCGGACCTGCGCTTCATCACCGAGCACTTCCGGTACAAGTTCGCCAACGACAAGCTCAAGCGCACGGCGCGCTACTACTCGTCCAACTGGCGGACGTGGGCCGCCGTCAACATCCAGCTCGCGTGGCGCCGTTGCAGGGCCAGGACGGCCGCGGCGGCGGCGGCGGCTCCGCTGGTTGGTGGTGGAGCCGGCGACGACGTGGATCGGCGGCTCAGACATTACGCGGCCATGTTCATGTCGCTCCGGCCGCATGACCACCTCGAGTGAGGATGGCAAGGACCATTTTGTCCTTGTGCTGCGCTTTCCGCATGTGTTGTAGTACTGCGATATATTGGCATCTTGTGAATAGTGAATGGGTGATTCAGGCTCATCGTTTGAATATGAGAAGTGCGGGTGATGTTTGTTCCTTGGGTGGTTCTGTTTGTCGATCACTTTGATATTTGTTTCTTGGTTGGCTCCTGTTTCGTCACTTTGATTCCAAGAAAAGTTGGCCAAAATCATTGAAGTGAGAATCAACAAAATCAATCTGAATTCTTAACAAGTGCATCACTTTGATTGCATGACAGATGAATCAGGTGCATCTACAGGTATACAAGATACAGGGCGTCAAGGAAAAAGAAATAGTGGAGTCTCAAAATTATTGCTCTCTACTACCACTTGTAAGACTAAACAAAAGAAGAAGAAAAAAAAACAGGTTCAGAGTACCCAGTGTATGATATCATCTTTGAAGATGGGTACCTCGACTTGTGCCTGATTAGCTTGAGCTTCCCTGGAGGAGCCTCATCATCGCAGCGCACAACCTCAACACCGTTAAGACAGCAAACTCCCAGTCAATTACATCAGGACAGTCGTATGCCTCATCGTCGTCCAGCTCTCGAATCGATTCAGAGCGCCCAGTGGATGATATCGTCATTGAAAGTGTGGTATTTGGACATGTGTTTGATCATCCGGAGCTCACCATCGCAACACACCACCTCTATGCCAGTCAAGACAGCAAACTCCCAGTGAATCACGTCAGGAAGGTCAAATGCTTCGTCGTCGTCGTCGTCTTCTTCATCAGAGTAAGCCACTTCAACTGGGGGTCGCGTACAATGGAAGATCTTGACGACACAAAACCTTCCAGAGCCCAAGTTGATGAGGTCAAGACGGATAGGCAACCAGCTCGTCGGCATGTCAAAATCAGCCAAAGTTTGATGGACCGTAGGTGGTTGCTCAAACTCCATGGCGCAGAGGTCGGAAGCGCACAAGTGGAAGGGGCGGGAGCCGGATAGGCCGAACCAGAGGTTGAGCTCCGGGACGTACTCAGCCCTGCCGTCGAACGGCAGCCTCCAATTGCCGGCGTGCGGCCATTGCCAGCGCTCCGTGTCGAACGCGTAAGTGCCGAAGCCACGTGGGTCGGAACTCGACACGTAGATGACGGATCCGCCCACCACCGTGTAGGCGCCTATGCCAGTACTAGGTTCTTGTCTGTAGCAATCATGAGGAACAGGTTGGTCGAGGAATGGCGGCTCGGGACAGAGTACCAGCCACGGAACAGCTGATGGCCGTTGAAAACATCCAACCCGCCGTCGAAGCGGAGCTCCTCGAAGCAGTCGTCTGGGGCGTCGGGGACGTCGGGCCTCCGGTTCAAGACGTAGACGCTGTCGCCTTCGCCGTCGTCACGGGCGATGCAGATCGGAATGGCGTCGCGCCCCTTGGCCGCCCTGAGGTCGGCGGCACGGTCACGACGGCGTGCGCGTCGGCGTCGTAGAGCGAGGTGCGGCCGGCGTAGTCGGCGCAGAGGACCCTGCTCTCGTCGCCGAGGAGCGCGACGAGGTGGAGGGGCGTGTCGCCCAGAGTGCTCGGACCGCACGGCTTGAAGTTGATCGTCGCGGCTGGGAGGGGGCCAGGCTTGTCGACGTCGCGTTCAAGAACCGTAGGCCGTGCTTGTAGCCGGCCTGCCTCTCCGCGTTCGCCATTACTGCTGCTTCTGACCGCGCCGTTGCCGCTTCAGCTGCGGCTGTTGTGGGTAGAAGAGATGGTGGGAGAGATTGAGGCGGCGCAGAGAGTACAGGCCGGTGTCCAAGTTCTCCATCACCAGATTGAGAAATCGCCTGCTCATCCTCCCTAACCGAAAGAATCGAATGGCCTTTTGCTGCCTGATTGTTGAAAGAAAGACGTTAAAATTTCTCAAAACAAATAAGAAACCGGATACAAATTATCTACACAAAAATAGATTGTACTTTCAGGATCGATCAGGAGTTGATTCCGCCTGATTCCAGATGCCAGGTTGGTGCAAGTTTTACAAACGAAACGGATGGAAATCATGGAACCCTGCTGAATGATAGTTCCTCAAGGCTTGCAGGCGGCGGCGGCTTCGGCTTGACCGCTCTACGAGCAAGTAGGCTGGACCAAATTTACGAACGAACTCTGATGCGACCCATTTGGGCCCAAGCTCGTTTTCTGGGCCAGAGGAGGGCGCCGTCCGGTTTCATTCTTGCCTGGGAAAAAGAAAGTGCGCCTGCTTGAGTGGAAGGCGCATCCATCTTGGTGACTACTCGAAGCGCCTTGCTCTCTCTTGCCTTCGCTTTGCCTCCCCCTCCCAGACAGGGATGGCAAGGGTACCCATTACTCGCGACGCGACGGATTTTTCTCCTATTATGAGGAGGATTTGGTTGAAAATTTATATCCGTGGTATACTAATGGGTGAAAAGGCTTACCCATCGGGTAGACTGGGTAAGGATGCGGTTCAGCAGAACCCGAACCCGCCACCGTGGATACCCGGTCTATGACTTGATGATTTAGTTTAAACTTCGGATCATGTACTAGACTGGTGGTAGTACTTGATATTAAGTGATGAAAGGTGATGTTTGTGCTGTTTTTCTGTTATGTCACTTTTAGAATTAATCTTGAATATACATATTACTGCTATTATGCTGCTAAAATTTCGAGATGGTTGGGGGTATGGATACCCGATGCGTATATTTTACCCGCTGAGTATAGATATGGGTGGAAAACTCTACCCATAATATTACTTAGATTATCCAGCGGGTGAAGATTTTTTTAAAAGGTAAGGGTGTAGGAAACCCGATGGATTTCTACCCGTTGCCATCCCTGCTCCCAGACCAGCCCAGACGGCAGCACAAGCCCGATGGCCACGGCGATGGACGTCGACGCCGCCGCGGTTGCGGGCCGGGGAAAGCGGCCTTCGGATAAGGAGCTCTTCGGCGCCGCGGAGTCCGGCGACGCCGACGCGTTCGCCTCCCTCTCCCCAGCCGACCTCGCCGCGGCCCTCTCCCTCCGTAACGAGGACGGCCGCTCGCTCCTCCACGTCGCCGTTGCCGCCGGCAAGCCCCAGGTGAGGTGAACTTCTACTGTCTTAAAATCGAATATGCTGGGTGTCTGTGTCTAGGGTTTTGACGACTTTGCGCTGCGGCGGTGGGTTTAGGTGGTGCGCGCGCTTGCGGAGGCCGGTGGCGACGCCGCGCCGGGCGTGGTGAACGCGAAGGACGAGGAGGGATGGGCGCCGATCCACTCCGCGGCCAGCACTGGCAACGTGGAGATCATCGACATCCTGCTTGAGCGAGGTACGAGGTCGTCGCTTTGCAATTGGGCGAAGTTTTGCCAACTGTGCTGCAAATTTCGTATATTAGTGGGGCAATTGGTACATGATGAATTGATGTTTCCTGATGACATTGTGTGTACGAGCAATTTCCGTCAAATGCAGTAACTTGTGCACATGTGAGCATCTTGACTTGAGTGACATTGGAGAGCATGGAGTACTACCGATTATTAGTTATATAGAAGCATAGCTGTTAATAATGCCTTAACCTTGAAGGGCACATAGTTGATCTAGGCATGTAGGCTACATGTAGATCAGTGTTTGGTTTTTGGTAGTGATCTGAGATGTGGTGCTCGGTTATGATCTCATATACACTATACAGTATACTACTCTGCTTTGGTTTTTTGGCAGTGACCTGAGGTGTGGTACTTATTTATGCTCTCGTATACAACTTTGGTTTTTGGCAGTGATCTGAGATGTGGTTCTTGTGTATGATCTCGTATAGAAATTTGTGAATATCACAGCTGTTTTGTCGATCCTGGAAACAGCCTCTTGCAGAATTGCAGGGAAAGGCTGCGTACAATAGATCCAAAGTGGTCGGACCCTTCCCCGGACCCTGCGCAAGCGGGAGCTACGTGCACCGGGCTGCCCACTGTTGTTTTGTCGATGACCTTTTGTAGTACTTCCCCTGTCTGTTTCTCTAATTTGTATATTCGGAACACTAGATATTATATTTCCTGCCTAAGCCTCCAGGAAAATTTCTATTTTTCGCAAAGTAATCTTATTGTAAACTGTTTTAGCTTGGCGTATTCTAGGAATATTGGCTGGTCGCTGATAGGTCTGGTATTTGTCATAGCTGTGTTTTAAAACTTTCCGCAGTCTCATTTTTATCTTGGTTTTTTCTCAACTGTTGTAATCATAAATAAATTTGTAATCAGGTGCTGATGTTGATTTGACTACTGATGGTGGCCGAACTGCTCTTCATTATGCTGCTAGCAAAGGGAGGCTTGGCATAGCTGAAAAACTAATAGCACATCGTGCAAATGTCAACAAGAAGGACAAGGTCTGTATTCCATGGACTTTCAACAGTCTAAAATAAATATCTGTGTGTATTTTCTTCTTCAGTGATAAAAAGTTGATTTGGAAAGGGTGAACAATATATGTCTGGGTACAGGATATTGTTATTTCCCGACACAAGCTTGACCGTGATATGACATAAAGTTTGATATAATTCTTTCATCATGTACAATCTGTTAGCAAAAAGTGTCACTAGGCAATGTTTTTTAAAAAGGTAACATAGAGTATGTTTTGTGGAACAGAGATATGTGATATACGCGGTCATAGAAATATGTTGGTTGTTAATGCAAAGGCTGCTGCCTGCTGCATCTATATACGCTGCACAAGTATAGTTGCCTGACATCTGTACATGAACTGTTGTTATTTTATTTTTCAGTTTGGCTGCACACCTCTGCATAGAGCTGCAAGCACAGGAAATGGTGAGCTATGTGAATACCTCATTGAGGAAGGTGCAGAGGTAGATGCTGCTGACAGAACGGGACAAACACCACTGATGCATGCGGTTATATGCGAGAACAAAGGGGTAATTTTCTCTGGCTTGCTTGCAACAGTTTGTTAGTTTGTGCATTTTATATGATCTGCACCATCACCTTCATGTGTTAATATTGCAAAATACACCTTGAGAAGTGCATCTTTGGTCCTGTTTGGATCCATGGGACTAACGATTAGTCCCTGACTAATAATTAGCTGACTAACAATTAGTCCCTATTAATTGGGTTCCTCTGACTGATAGGATTACTATTAGTCCCTTACTTGGCTAAAAATTAGCCCCCTCATTAGTCCCTCTGTTTGGATCCTCATGGACCAAAATTAGTCAACTAACAATTAATCCCTTTGATCCAAACATGGCCTTTGTTACATTAAGAATTCGTCGTGGTGATTCTAGACTTTTCAACTGGTTTTGAATCTGGATGACCGCGTCCTCCTGCCTTTCGAATATCAATGACTATTCCTGATTTCCGGGTGTTCGATTTAGGTTTGATTTTGAAGTGGACTTGATTGATTGCCATGGGCTTTTCATTTCCTTGAGCAGATGCAGAACGTTCCTAACTCTTGTGTTGAATTATGTTTTAGGTTGCTCTACTGCTAATTAGACATGGTGCTGATGTCGACGCTGAAGACAAGGAGGGCTATACTGTCCTTGGGCGAGCATCTGACAGCTTCAGACCTGCCCTTGTTGATGCTGCTAAGGCAATGCTTGAAGGTTGATAATGAGGTGCTGCTCAACTGTAATAGACAGTGAAGGATCTAGCAAAATTGCCTGAACGGAAGCTTCTCTCTTTGTTTCTGGTAGAAGTGTAAACACTATCCAGAATCAGACTAACCAACAAGAATTTGTTGTTTTTCATATAGGAGGTACTTTCTCTGGTCCCCGTCTTTACATGGCAACACTTGTAGGACAATTCTCATCAGCCCACGACGCTTGCCACCTGGCTGGCAATTCCAGACTCTTACTCTTATATCGCACTAGAACATAGACAGCTACTTGATTTGTGCTTATAACATGTGAATTAAGGTCCTTGACCCATACAGGGGCCTATCCTCTGTTAGAGATATAGTGGTAGATTAGGACTCCATAGGTCGATCTTGACCTAATTTTTGAAGAAGAAAAAAAACAGTGATCCTTTTTATATAAGATCAGGGCCCCTAGGCTCCCAGCGGAAGGACTTAGCCACTGCATTGATCAGCTGTAAAGCAACCAGAAATAGGTTATAGAGTAATTTTGTGCGTACCAGTCAGCTTGTAGCGTCACTTGCTGTGGACGAAGAGCGCGTTTTGTATCCTTCCTCGTGGCGCTGTAAGGCTACTCACAGTGCTGGTTTCATTTTCAATAAATGTAGTGCCACCTCAGCAAATCAGATGACGTGGCAGTAGATTTAAGAGGAGAGAGGGAACCGGTTTCATCAAGATGAAACCGGTGCGGCATCGTTTCCAAAACGTCGAAACCAGACGAAACCGGCGTTGGAGCGACCAGTTTCATTTCACCAGAAAAACTCTCGATCCCGTGCGCCGCCGCTCGAATTCCCCTTCTCCTCCCTCAAAGTCCACCGCCCACTCCCGCCCAAATCCATGGTGCGCTCCCGACGGCACCTTCCTCCCCTCGCCTCCCTTCGTCAGTCGATCATTAGGCGGTGGAACACCGACGCCGCAGCAAGATGAATCCGGTTCGCCGCCAGTGGTACTGACGCCGTCGCCGCGCCACAATCGGGATCTACGGCTCCGCCACCAGCATGGACTGCAGCCTGTACGGGCTACGCTCCTCAAGGAACCAGTCCCCGAATCCTTAATGATGAGGCAGCTCATCTTTCCGTTTTCCTTTTCTGATTTTCTTTCTATTTCCTAAAGCCATGGCACAATAGAGCGCACTATTCATTAGTGTTCGTATTTGTTAGATAGAACCGATTCATATCAGGTAGGTCTTGTTCAATTGCATTTCTTGTCCTACTGTGAATAGGAATAGAACAGCTTCAGATAATTGGATATCCTCTGCGTTTGGTCAGATGAACATGAGAAACTTTTTGATCAGATGCTTGTCAGTTTTCAATGAGAATGCTCCTCAGTTTGCAGTGAGAATGCTGCTACGCATTCTCAGGCCCCGTTCGGATACCCTATAAAAACTTTAGAGGGGTCACATCAAATGCCGGCACAATTTATGTATACTAAACAAAGTCAAATTACAAAACGTAATGAGGGTAATTAAGTGGCGATTAGACGATGGTTACTGTAGCATTACTGTGTCAAAACATTGATTAATTAGGCTCATTAGATTCGTCTCGAAAAATAACACCCATCTGCAGAAAGGTTTTGCAATTAAATTTTATTAGTACCTCTAAATAGTAAGATTCTTTTTATTTAGAGGGTATAAATTTAGAGGGCACTTTAGAGGGGATCCGAACGGCACCTCAATGAGAAAGCTTGTTTATTTCAGTGAGAACGCTTGTTAGTTTCGAGTGAAAATGCTGATACATATTCCGCTGGTCTGCTTGTTTATTTTCAGTGAGAAAGCATGTTTGTTTTCACTGTGAAAACACGTCCGTTTTCAGTGGGAAACATGATTGCAAACTGTTAAGCATGCTCTCGGTATAGCAGCATGCTCTCGGTATAGCACTTGGTAGGAGATAATGGAAGTGGCTACATAATCTATATGGTATATTTGATCACAACATCATGCATAAATTAAATGCTATGTTTGCTTATAAAATAACAAAAATGAAACTCACCATGGAAGAGAGCTATTTCATTGATGGTTTCAAAACTCTTTAGGTGATGTGGCATCTTGGAGACAATGAAATGAAGCCTAACGGAAGCATCGCGCCGTGCAAACCCGGTGCGCATTTACTGATGCAAACCCGGAGTTCCTTCGCTAACGCGTGCCTCGGTAGATCAACCATTTATGATCCTTGCCTTTGCTGGGACTCGTGATCACAGCGCTGCATCCACTCTCTGATCTCGACTTGCCAAGAAATGCAGCTGCATCCACTCTCTGATCTCGACTTGCCAAGAAATGCGGTTGCTTCCGGTGATGGTGGATGATTACGTGTTGACGGGTAGACACCGCTGCTAGCCCAGTTCAGGCTCGCTTCAGCCTCAAGGTAGTGCGATACCGTATGAGGCAGCCTCACGGGATCGCGTATCTTTGACCTTTGGTCTCGTCCTGTATTTGGGCCTGGCCAATGCCAGCCAGCTCAAATCAAACTCTCTGTGTGCGAAGCAGCTGAGCGAGCATAGCAGTTGTCGAGGCATATGGGATATTGCTGAATGCGGGCGTACAACGATGCATTATCCTTGCTTTCCGTTTCCTTATGCTTAGTATTTTTTTTTCTTTACTCTATTTGTTCTCATCCAGTCATCCGTTCCACCTTCTGTCCTTCATCAGTTCATCTGGTGCGTGGATAATGTGCAACGAGTCGAGTCAGAAACCATCGTGCTATAACGCTCAGGCAGCTAGAAAGCAAAGGGAGATACGCGATTCCGTGATGAAAAAGAGATCCTCGCCTACGGCAATCAAAGACTACGTGACGCCCGCACGTGATTGGCCGCTGCCGCTTTGCCAGTGGGCGGGCACACACTGTGAAACCGGAGGGCGTCCGCTCGCCGCCGCGCCGGCCGTGCTTGCGCTGCGCGAGCAACGGCAGCTCGTGGCTTCCATTAAACCGGACCCGTGCTTGCGTAGGCCGGGCCGGTCCATCGGTGGATCACCTACTAGCCATCGTGCCATTCTATGAACAGAGGTGCACGAAACCTCTCGACAGCATTCTGCCGCATAGCGGGCAGACTGCTTCCCTAAAATCTTGCACTGAAAGCGGCCATTAAAAATCTGTTAACCATGTGGTGGTGCTCGTTGACAGCGCATTACACGTCGGAAAGCCTGCCTCGACACCGGCGTTGTCCGCACGCACGAGCCCGTGCTTACCGTGCAAAGCGCCAATCCGTGCGCGAAACTGCTGCGGTCCGTCCAAGGCAACGTACACACTACACGAGCTGCAGTGCTCGGTGGTAAAGAGTAATCACATGGCTGCACCCGTTGCGACCGGGACGGGACCTTCCAGAACCATCGAGATGCGCACCTGGGAGTGAGCACCTAGCAAACGGAGATTTTCAGGCTCCGAAGCAACCGATCAGTTAACAATCCGGTAAAAAAAAAAAAGCAGAGGGAGCTTATCTCCGTGGCAACGGACGAATTAAAAATGCACAGCTAAATTTACTTCAGCTTAAGTGCTTCACACTTGATAAATCAATTTCTGCTAAACCAATCGCTTGCGCAAATCCACACAGAACCCAACAGAAGAGACAAGACCCACTACCACTACTGCTCCTGAAATCTCAAGCACACTACGCAAGGGAGAGAAAAAGAAAGGGAAAAAAAAAAAGAAAACGAGCTCCAAATTGAACAAAAGAGAGTAACGAGCTCGGCAGATCTTCCTAGACCATCCTGAGGAGCGCGGCGAGCACGGCGACGGCGGCGTAGAGGACGGGCGCGTGGGCCCCGGCGAAGGCGGCGAGGCCCGCGGCGGCGCCGGACCTGTCCCCGGAGGGCGGCGGGGACGGCGGCGGCAGCTTCTCGGCCTTGATGGCGAGGCGCATGCCGCCGTAGCAGTAGCCGTAGCTGCAGATGAAGTAGTAGGTCTTGGTCTCGTTGAGCTGGAAGGCGAAGTTGCGGCCCTTGCTGTAGTTGTAGATGGCGTGGGACGAGTCGCACTTGTTGTACCCCGCCTCGTCCACCTGCACCACGTCCGCCTGCCCCGCCGTGTAGTAGAACACTGATGATATTGGCGTTCCACGGCCGAGAGAAGAACAAATTAGCATCGAGACCAACGAATCACTTGCTGGAAGGATTCAGATCTGGGGGCAGGTAATGAGGAGAGCGCAAGCGAGGGAAGAAAGGCGGCGGGTGATAATGTGTGGAATGGAATGGACAACGTACCGAGCCAGTCGCCCTTGTAGAAGGTGTGCTGCTGCAGCCAGTCGGAGTAGTTGGTGTTGGGCTTCCAGTTGATGTTGATCTTGTTCGCCGTCGTCGTCGTCGCGAGGCACGCCGCCAGCGCCAGCAGCAGCGCCGCCGCCACCCTGACCCGGCCCACCATGCTCTGCTACTCTCCTCACTTCCGCCGGCAGCGTCAATTAGCAATGGCTGTCTGGCTGGACTGGCGAAAGCTGGTGGTTTTCGTGTGGATTTCTTGTCTGAGCTTGATTTGAACGAAGCTGAGCTGAGCTGAGAAGGGAAGTGTGAACTGTGAGTGTGGGATGTGAGTGAGCTGTGTGGGTTGTGGGGCGCCGGGTGCGGCCCAATTAAAGGAGCGCGGCACATGGGTTCAGTATGGCGGTGTACCGCGCGCGCCGGTTTGATTGCGGCCGTCCGTCAGTTGATGGTTCCGGCGGACGGCTGTCGGCTGGGGTCCGCGGGCAAGTGGCCGGGGTACTTGCGCAGGTCAGGTGTGCGTCCGCCGGCGGGATGTGGGTGCTGCTCTTGCCACGGTCCGTCGTCGCCCGCGTCGTTTTGCAGCATGTATAGACCGCGTCAGGTGCGTGCCATGCGACGTGAAGGCTCGACCGCTCGAGTGGTCGAGGGGATGATGCCTGCGCAGGAGGATTGCGGCCTTTGACCATTGTACTGAAAAGTTTTCTTTCAAAGGGAAAAAAAAAAAAGAAAACATCAGCGGGACTGGCGAGAAGTCATGCCCTGTAGGTCCCCTACACTCTAGTCACGTGCACCGATGATGCATGTCGTCGTCTCCCGTCTGCGATTCGGAGACGTAAAAGTTCTGGGCCTTGTGTGCTCAAGAAATGTTGGCTGGCCAAGTCATGGGCTACAAATTTAGAATTCGGACTGAGCGGGCCACTTCATCACGCCATCTCTGGCCTTTGGGCTACACGGGCTCCACTTTCACATTTGATGGGCGTTCACGAACTCCCGGGCCCCGGCTAAGACCGCGATGGGACGGAAGTCATCAGACGGTCAGTGGACAGTGGTTGCCGAAACAGCGAGCGATAAAGTTGCAGACACAAGTACGATCGCCATCACACAGTAGGAGTATTTCATGCAGTAATGAAAAAGAATTGACAGCATATTAGTACCGATAATAATATTATAATATGATAATAATCATCACACGCAAAAAAAAAAGAACATAATAACCATGACATGGCTACCGCACGGGATCAAGATCGATCAGGAGTGTTGTTGCAGAAAAGCGGGGCGGCTACCGATCTGAGCTGAGCATTCTACGCGCAAAGACGTCGCCATCGTGGGAATGTCTTCACTCTTCAGGTCGTTCACTCGCATATGCTAAAGCTAAAAGCAAAGCACGATCTATCTGCTCCTCATTTCGTTGGGGGCAAATACACAAATGCCCATGCCCTCGTGCCTATCTTAAACCACAAGCTGTCTGCCGGATTAGATGCCGGTCCCCTTTTCCCGGTGCCGGAGTGGACGCCGGATCTTGGGTAGGAACATTCGCTGGATCCGAGGGTGAAGCACGTGCCAAGGTTTGTGAATGTCCAATTCCAAGGGATAGATACACAAGTTGCTGTGATCAAAGAGAGCTAATGAGTTTTCAAGTTTCGCTGGGATGCCTGGATAAATTGGGCTCTGAGGTTAAGTTTGATATTTGGAAGAGATATTAAGCTCTATCTTTCGAAATGAGATATCAAGTTTGAATTGGATCACTAAAAAGCTGGAAAAATTAGGGCGCGTTCGGTTCCCCCTCTAAAAACCCTCTAACTTTATACCCCTCTAAAGTAAAAAGAATCTTACTATTTAGGAGTACTAAATAAATTTAATTGCAAAACCTTTCTGCAGATGAGCTCTATTTTTCGAGACGAATCTAATGAACCTAATTAATCAATGTTTTGACACAGTGATGCTACAGTAACCATCGTCTAATCGCCGCTTAATTACCCTCATTACGTTCGTCTCGTGAAATAGACGGGAGTCCTGAACTTAGTTTGTAATTTGACTTTGTTTAGTACACATAAATCGTGCCGGGCATCTTTGATGTGACCCCTCTAAAAACTTTAGAGGGTATCCGAACGCAGCCTTACATGGCCAGAGCATCCATTGTAGTGGGGGTTACGTGTGTCCTCGGATTTGATTGAAGTTTGGCATATCAGCATCATGGCTTGTAAAGGGGAAAAGTTAACAGCACCTACGAGAAGTTTTCAGCTGTCGTAAAAATCTTCGTATGAGTGCCTCAATCATATTCCCAGCTTTCTTTTCATCATATATACAGTAGAGAAAACGAAAAGAATACTAGGAGTATTGAGCTGCGTACAATCAAACTGTAAAATACCATTTGGTGTGATCGGCAGCTCAGGACGAGGCAGCTTTGCACAGGCCTGAGACTGAGAGCAAGCGGTATCAGATGGCAAGCGGGCAGCGCAGCCGCACAGGACTTGACTGTCCCACTTGTCCGATGCTGCGAGCATCAATAGGGGTAGTTTGAGCCGAGCGCGAGAGGCTCACCAGTCATCAGTCAGGACGGGTTTATGGGCCCGAGCGAACCGGCCTGGGCCTGGGACAGGAACAGCAGCAGCAGCAGCGGTTATTAATGCGTACGTAAACTTCATTTGCCAGTTCTAATCAGGCAGGCGGCTCTGTGACGCGAAGTCTACTTTTCTCAGATCTCGTGAACCGTATGTATGATTAGACAGGTACACTCCATCTCCCGTTCGATTAGTGTAGCTGAAGCGTTGTCTGTGATCTGTTACTTATTGTCCACTAGTCATTCTTTTTTCGAAAGCCTCCACTAGTCATTCTTGAGGTCGCAGGTTTGTGCCACGTGATTATCAGTTGAGTGTAACCGCCTAACCATCGATCAGTTGAGTCTTTGGGCATGGCATACATAAATCTTGTGCAATTCTGTCCACCGATACCAGTCAAGAGGCGCGTGCCGGTGACACGCGCACGCATCCTAGAAAGGCAAAGCGGCTCACCGGGTCCTCGACCCCAAACGCGCTGGTTTCCGGGGCAAGGACACGGAGGCCTTTTTTTTCCTCTCTTCTCCGCACGGCATGAACCCCGCTAGATGATTGGATGCTCTCGACCCTTTTACCCAACCAACCAACAGCAATGACGAGCTACTCCTCGAGTACTAGTAAAAAGAGAATGCCCAGCACGAAGAAGGCTGCGTGCAAAGCCAAAGCTACACCTCCGCAGCTAGCCGGGCCAGCTCGTTTCTTCTTCATCCGGCATTGTCGAGCTCGTAGCAGCGCGGAGGATATGATTAGACCGCCGAATAAAGCGGGGGGCACAGGCAGTGGCGGAGCCAGCAACAAAGCCAAGGGGGGGCCGAATGAACAGTAGCCGAGTAGAGAGAGGCGGCGACGAGCGCTAGGCAATCACAGCAGCGAGCGAAAGGAATTTGGGGACGCTGGCGGAGACGAACGAGGCATCGCGGCGCCGAACAAACGCGGCGTCGAGCGAAGACCGACCTCCCTGGCTCCCTCAATTCAAGCGTGACCCAGTTATACTCGTGCATGTGCTCTCCTCCTGGTTAGCTAGTTGGCTATCAGGCTATTGGCAAGCTAAAGTTCGAACTCCCGTTGGTGCTTGTAACACTGGATGTTGGAATTTTTCCCCAAGGCAAGGGGGGGCCGGAGCCCAGGTTGGCCTGAACCTGGCTCCGCCCCTGGGCACAGGAGAAAGTGGGATACTAATACCTGGTTGTTTGCTTGTGATGACATGCCTTTTGGTTGGGTCCTCGATCGGGTCATCACCTTTCTAGGTTTCCACTTCCGGTGGTCACGTTGTAGAGGATAGGGGCTACCGCACTAGTACAATCTTCAGTTCGGTCTGTTTGGAGCTTGTCACCTTCGTGAAAGTAAATGTAGCACAATGCATCGCTCTGCATCAGATACCTATACTTGTCTAAAGCCGTGTTGACGATACATTTCGTGGCACTAGCAGCTGCTTGCTACCTTGGCCGTACTGTAACCCTAACATCGGACCGCACGAGTCAACATCCCCAACGCCGCTCGCCATAAAGAAATGCATTGAACTGGTACAGCACATCTGATATATTACTAGCACGTGAGTCAAAACAATGCGCGAATCAGTCGCCTAACGCGCCGCACCGGCCGTGCGTCCCAGGACACGAGAGGCGCGCACCCGTATGTGGCGAGACCAGGCCGTGTATATGCAGATACACTCGGTCACTCACTCACATGGTGGAGTATCATAAGTGGTCATAGGCCCTGTTTGCATCCATTGGTTAGAGTTAGATTGAGTTAGATTGGGCTAAACTAACCCTAAAGTATCCAAACAGGAGGGTAAGAATAAGATTAGAGGAGGGTAAGAGTAAAGTTAGAGTAAAGTAGAGTTAGTTTAGAGATAGAGTTAGAGTTAGTTCTAACTCTAACTCTAACCGAGTTGGAGTATCCAAACAGGCCCATAGCACCCGGACGGAGACCGGTCCGTACGCGTTCGGAAACCGGGCGCTGCTTCGGCAGATTGGATTTCGCAGGTGTCAGCACTCGGCACCGTCCTCGCGTCCATGCCAACGCGAACTGATTTTTTTAGATTCCGAGTCCACTAAATCCCGTAACGTTGCGGCCGTGAAACGAGAGGAACCGACCGGACAGCGAACGCGCTTCCCCGCGAGTCACGTGACACGAGCCGCGTCTACGCGCTCGCTCGGTCGCTCGCCAGGCCGATTCGATTCGATTCGACGCGCGCCGCACCGGTGCCTCCACTCGGGCGCGCTCGTCGTCGCGTCAGAGAGCGGCGGCGCTCGGGCCTTGGCTCGTTCGCGCGCGGCGGCGGCAGATGCGCTCCTATGCGTACTTGCGTCCTGCCCGAAATGCCCTCGTACCGTGGAGTATATTACTAGTCGTCTTTAATTAACTGCTCGTCGCTGTAAGCGCCCCGATTACTGTTCGATAAGCACGCCTCGGTCACGTGGTCAGAACCGACCAACCGGGAGAAGTAATTATCAAAAAAAAAAAGACGGGAGAGGTTAGCCCGCCGACGACGCTCCGGACAACGCCAGCCGGTAAGCTCCGGTGGCTCGAGGGTGGCTTCTCCGGCTGCCACGTCCTACGGCTACGGGTCCACCAAATTTAAAACGACTTCACTCAATTGAAGCAAAATGTACGTATTTGCAGCTACTGGAACAGTGCATAAGTTTTCATATCACCAAGATATGCGCGGCAAGCAGTACTTTGGGCAGAGCGGCCTTTATGAGGGACGGGGCTGATTTTTTTTTCCGATAAGAAAAAAAAGAACGCCGGGACGAGGGCTCGCCTGCCTTGCTTTCCTTCACTAACACGCGGGGCGGGCTTTAAGCTCACCCGTGCAGACATGCATGAGGACAAGACCACGATCCACGCAACAAAGAGCCGAGAGCGCCCATTCCATGATTCGCAGGCAGCAGATCTGATGTCCACCCCCAAAACAAGTGGGCGGGGTCGAGCCAAGCCAAGCCTAGCGTCCAAAGTCCAAACGAGTTGGTTGCTTTCGCCGGCAGGGAGGGTGCCAGGCAGCAGACGCGGACAGACACTGCTGTGTGCTCTCTCTGTGCGCGAGAGAGGCGAGCAGCTGCGGCTCATCCGTCGTCGTCCACTCGTCCTCCTCGAACAGCCGAGTACAGGATACAGGGTCAGGCATGGTACGTCGTTGCGCTGAACGGCTGAACGGACTCCGTCGTGCAGGGGTGAAACAGTGTTTAAGCCATTCTTAATGCAAACTTCATCTCATTGTTTCCAAGACAAAGGCAGCGATCGGAAGAGATTTTTTTTTTTTGGCTGTGGCTGCAGCAGCTGCTGTTTCCTACCCTCGGTGCTACAGTAAACAGCGTTGCACAGCTGCAGCTGCAGTTGTTCCGATCACAGCCAAAATTTTAGGAAAGAGAGCCATCTTCCTTTCATAGGGATGAAAGACCTCTCACAAAAGATGAAAGTTTTCATTCTCTCTTATAATTACCTTGTCAACTCAGCAAAAAATATACATGTGGCATAAAATTTAATGCTTATGAAATGATGCATTGAGAATTGACTAATACACGTACCCGCTTTGTTTTGTGCTAGTTCTACAGTTACTGGCATGCCGTACTGGTTTTACCAGATCTATTGGCGAATTTATATGGAATTTATTTTTAGATACTGGGTCTGGTTGACAGGAGGAGAACGAGATGTGTGCAAGTGCCTTCTTTTGACTAATCCAACCAGATTTGTACTAGTAATAAAGGATTGAATAAGTTGTTTCGTAAGGTCAAGTTAATTTAACTGCGCCTGCCGGAATCTGAGTTGGCTTAAAAATGGCCAGTGGAGTGTGGCAAAGTTTTAATTTCATAGTGCGGGGTAAGTGAGTGACCTGAATCTTTTCGAAATTACATCAGGGAAATGTACAATTCGCATAAATATACAACGTACCGAAACTTTGCTCGCTCCTATTCGAACCAGTGGGCCTTCTGTTTGAACCACGCCATCTTCTAGTTTCAATGCATTTGACAGCCTAACTGCACAGAAATGTCGGCCGTGTAGGTTATTAAGAAAGATGACTCTTGTGAGTCATACTTGATTTGTCAATCTTCCTATCCAGTTGGCCGCGTAGAAGAGAGCGAAACATAACAACCTTTTGAGTACCTGAGCTTGTCAGACACACGTATAACTTGTGTTGGACAAGTGTTTTTCTACTTCGAGGTGAATTCTGGAGTACAAACGATGCTGTGGGCGGCATGTGAGTTGTGAAAAATTAAAGTATCCCGGGGAGTAAAGATAGCTGGATTTGTAAGATTTGGAAAGTAAGTTTGGTGTTGTCCTCTCCTCTGGAGTAGATGAAGTTTTATCAAGTTGTTTCTTTCTCCCCCACCAGCAAGCAAAGGGAAGGGAGGGGGTGGAGTGGACAGATTCTCAAGGGTCACAATCCTCCAAGCTCTTTCTATAGCCAACCAAAGAAAAACAGAAATAAGCATCACAGGAAAATCAGATACTCCTACCCGACCTGTTTCAATAATGAAGGGGGTGTTCGTTTGTTTAGGCCTAATTTTAGACCGGTTAGACTCTTGTCATTTAGAGGTATTAAATAAAGTCTAATTAAAAAACTAACTACAGAACCTTGTACTAATTCGCGAGACGAATCTAATGAGGATAATTAAGACGTGATTAGACGATAGTTACTGTAGCATCACTGTAGCAAAACAGCTTAATTAGGCTCATTAGATTCGTCTCGCAAATTAGCATACATCTGTAAAAAAGTTTTGTAATTAGATTTATTTAATACGCCTAAATAGCAAGATTAGTTTTAATATGATCTTTAGGCCTAACAACACGAACATCTCCGAAAACGGCCCATAATTATCACAGATGATAATATATACGCTTGGCTTCTCAGAAAAATTCTGATGGAGACAGCAGTCGGTGGGGTAGGAAAAACAAGTGTTAGCTTATTTCATTTTCCTGATGAGAGAGAAAGATTGGGAGAGAGAAAGGAATGGGATGGGAAGGGGATGAATGAAAGTGGGTGAGGACTGAGGACTGAGGGGGAGGGGATCAGCAGGAGGAGAGAGAGAATAAAAAGACCCACATGTCAACAAATCTGCCTGTCCTTTTGCATTGAGTTTAGAAGAAGGTCGTTCCATTCCCTTCCTCTCAGAGGAGAGAGAAACACCACACCCCACAGTCGCGCACTTCCTCGTCTCCGAGCTCGGCCCCAATCCCCTTCCTCCCCACCTCCGAGTTCGGCAAGGCCGCGCCCCTCCCAGCCCCTGCCGCGCCGCATCCCAATCCCACGCCGCCTCCAAGCCTCGCGGGCACGGAGCTGATAATTGCACTAGGCCTGGCTGCTTTCCGGTCTCCACGTTTGGTATGATATAGCTACTCCTACCTTATAGAACTGGTTATTAGGATTTATCAAGTTCGTTGAACTATTGACGGTTGACTCGTCTCCTCTCCTTTTTGTTTCTTGTCTGACGAGTTGACATACAAACAGCTGTACCCGCATTTTCCTTTTCGTCGGGAGAATATCTTAATTAGAATTGGGCCTTCCGTGCTGTTTCCGTTCGATCTTGCCTATGCTTTGTTGATTATTTTTGATATGGGAAGTAGGTCTCGATCTGCATTGTGCCCATGGATACTGCATGATACATTGTGTATCTTGTTTGTTAGATCTTTTCACACTGCTCACTTTACAATTTGATGGGCAGGTTATTTCCTCGGAACTCATTCAGCTTAGGAAGTACTACTATTGTTTGCTCATCCAGCTGAGCAGACAGAGCTATCCATTTAGCTTATAACAGTGGAGATACCATTGGTGTCCTGTGCTGTGAAGATCACAGAAGCAGGTTGGCTACACTCCGAGTAATGGGAATTACCGCATGATAAATGCATGCTTCCTGATTTGGTAATTAGTCAATATCACCTTAATTGTAGTTTTGGTAATTAGCTTCTTTTGGCAGCTGTAATTTCTTGTTTGATATAACGTAGGCAGCAGTTTCTCACCTCGCTCTCTTATGTTCACCTATCAGTGCTTAGTACACTGTCTATTGCAATGATTTCCTAGACGGTAAACGGTAGACAGTCGGTCGACCACCGTTTAGTGTTTAAATCTGTTTTAAACGGCCGTTTAAACGGGTTTTAAACGGGCAAAACGACCGTTTAGGATAGACGGTAAACGGTAAACGGTAGTGACTCTATTGTAGATGACAGTATCTGGTTGAGCATCTTAAAAGCATTTCCAAAATTTTCTGCATTGGTTTGTTGGCATGCCGATGCCATAAGAATTTAACACAGAGCACGCATGCATTACACAAATCACCGTATAGTACATCCTCAGATACAACCACTATTTTCTTACAAGTAACTCCGTTACAACACTTGGTTCAAGATCATCCAGCTCTCACCTCGTGCGGACATTCATAGGGCGGTCCGTGCATGCGTACAAAGGGTGGGCATATGTGCGTGTGTATGTGAAGTCTGTATTGTGTTTTGTTCAAGGGGAAGATTGAAATGTGGAATTTTGTTACAAATGCATGCATGGAGAAAGTCTAGATAATCATCGTTCATTAGGTTTGGCAGCTAGCAGCCTAGCAATCGGTAGATAAGCCGAACATGACCTAAATTTGTTAGTAATATTTGTTCTTTGGCTCAAGGTTTGTGTTCCATGAAATAGGCATCGGAGTTGCAGTTAGGCATCATGTTTGTAGCTGAAATATACAAGCCATCAAAACAAAGTTGCAGCATCCAGATGACTAAAAGCTTGTTCTTTTCTACATATACTACCAATCATAATCTTTAAATTTGCAAGAAATAATTAGTTCTCTTGTAAGATGCCGATTTCTTTTGTTGGTTTCTTTCTTTAACCACTAAATACATCCATGCACTTTTTCTTATTTGAAACTTTTACTGCAAAGCGGTGTGGCTTACAATTCAGCGTTGTTCCACTGGCTCATTGGACAGATTACATCGATAGTGGGGGCAGAAGTAGAAGGTGAAAGCTTTATGCCTGGATATTATGCCACAATGGATCTCAACGCGGAAGTAAATGGTAGGTGGACTCCATACTATGAGGAGAAGGCGCCAAATGGCCAGATGAGCAACGGCTTTACAACAAGGTCGGCAAATGGTTTTTCCAATTTTGACGAAGAAATGCTCAAGCACACACACACAATGCTTGAACATGATGCTGTATTTAGGCAACAGGTGAGCACACATAAAATTCTTAGGCATCTTTATGCATCGCATTGTAAAAAAAATTAATCGCAGCAGGAAAACATACACATTTTTCCTTATCAAGTGTTTTTATCTGTCAAGCCTCACAACCCACTATCTGTCCAGGTGTATGAACTGCACCGGGTTTACAAACTACAGAGAGATATGATGAAACAGTATCAAAGCAAAGAGGTATATGCGTACCCAATTCTGACAGATGTATCACAGACAAATTCACCATCTCAGGTGCCACAAAATGGTTGCAACGATGGTGTGGCAGATGGCGGTCCTTCCTGCATCCACAACATGCAGAGAAGCTCCTGTAGAGCATAACGATACAAAGAAACGAGGCCTCGATAAAGTTTTTTAGAGAAGGCAGCGTGCAGTCCTCTCCCAATGGATTCCATCAAGTGATGCTGCTCCAAAAAGCAGACAACACACTTTTGACCTTCAACTCCTGCTGATCATTATGTAGATGATGACAATGCATCAGAGAACAAGCCAATAGATTTCCTTGGCTTGACCTCAGATTCAAAAACTGCAGAACTATGCTGACCTTGCATTAGTTAGTGCAGAAGGCTTGGGGCGGTTAAGTGACAACAGTTCAACGTCAGGTTTGCGTACCACAAATAATCTTGGAAGCCGGCACATCTCTGACCTGAATGAGCCAAATACTTGTATTGATATGGGTAGAGCAAATGGATCAGCATCAAGAGGCCTTTCACATACTCTGGATAACCCATGGTATCAATCAATACCGAGATCAAGCACAACTAACTTCAGTTCCAATAAAGAGTACAACAAAGACAAGCGTGCTGATGAAGGGACAAGCTCAAACTTTTTTGATACAAGTGCGAAAATAAGACAAGATGAGAAACCCCCTATCAATAAAGGTAACAATAAGTTTAACTTGCAACGGCTTTGAAATATATAGCTAGCCTCAAAGTTCTTTTTATGTTTTTGAGGAAAACTTGTTTACCCTGTAATATTCATAGATAGTTGTGAAGGACAAAAAGAAAAAATATCTTTCTTCTTTTTTTTTTGCGAATGATCTTTCTTCATTTTTAGCAGCATGTATATTTTTTTTCTTTTTTGCATGTCATATACATTCAGATAGCTTAGAAAGCATCTTTCATATTTTACAACTTATTCTTTACTCTTTCGTGTTTACAGTTGGCTCTTTTTTTTCTTTTTTTTTTTTTGATAGGTTTACATTTGACTTGATCCTGCCTAAAAATTGTTCTGTCTCTTGCTTCAATTCTTCAGGTAAACAGGTCAACGGTAAAATTTCTTAGCACCCAAATACAGTGAAACCGATCCGCAGAAATACTTCAAAGTTGTGGATGGGAGGCCTGCGAACTGCAACCAATTTTCTTACAATGGTCAGAGTAGTTCAGTTGGATGGTTTGCACGCAGTCCTCTGGAACCCTATGCTGTCAATAATTTTGCTAGATTTGACCGTCCGCATCATTCAAGTATGGGTACACCAGCTGCTCCCATTTCTATCCCTCCCATAGACCATCCTTCTGTTGCCACCCCAATGGGATCTTGCACGGTAGACCCAAGGAGCAGTGTCATCAGTAATCTTGCTTTCATTCCAAGATTCAATGGATCGTCAGCTGTGAATTCATACAGCAGTCTCAGTGCTGCTACACAGAGCATTGAAAGTTCGAAATATGCCAACAGTATAAATAGACGCTACCCTGGTTTTACACTTGATTCATTTTCTGCATCTCATTCACGACATCAGGTAGCAATTTCTAATGACTTGGAGCAAAAGAGCACCAAGATGTTTGAACATTCAACTCAACAGTCCCATGGTAAGGGCATGAAGAGCTTTAATTTGAATGAAACACTGTCAGATAGTCAGGAAGATGGTCTTGTAGGCCGTTTACAGCATAACAAAGATGATGCTTATTTGGGCTCTCTTGCCTCAAAAATAAAGCTACCTATGCTGATCCCACAGTTTTGGACGAGCCAGGTAAGCTATTTGGCCATTCATTTGGACCTGCAGCGGAGCTGAAAAATACTAAAGCCAGGAATGAAGGAGCCCTGACTATTCAAAATTTGTCAGATTCTGCCTCAACATCCCTAGAATGCGGAATTAAGAAGGATGGTGCTTCTGAAGACTTTGCCACCAGAAATCAGCTTATTTTTAATAAGACCGATGAGCGTGTACCTCTTTCCTGCCTGAAGGATGTGACTAAAGATGGAGAGACTGCCGAAGGAGTCATCAAGAAAAATTCTGCCTCAATCAGGAATTTGATTGATCTGAATGATGATGTACCAAATGAAGATAATTCAGAGGAATCAGTTGTGTCGCATGAATGCCAGGTCGCCTCATTGCAGAGCAACCAATCTAAACGTGGATTTGTTATTGACTTAGAGGTGCCAGCTTGTGAAGAGGGTGCTGCATGGACTTTTGTTCAAGAATGTACACGTCCTGTTACACGTGATGCATACCAGGAAGCGACACATCTGTTACATCTGCTGTAGCTGCAGCTGAGAGCATCATTGCGTTATCAACGGACGTGCGAGCAACTGCTGAGGCACCCGACGATATGTTGCTGTGGTTTGCAGATCTTGCTATATCAAACATTGATGACTTTGCTGAGCATGTGGAAGCTTGCATCAATGATTCCAGTAATGACGAGTCAGAATCTTTTGAATCCTTGACACTGAAGCTGGAAGAGACGAAGATTGATGAGTGCTGGAGCAGGCCACTGGCACCCACAATCACAACCGACGAACAGCAGCAGTTTCAACCGCCCACCTTCTCACCAAGCCTAGAAGGGGTCAGCAAAGGAGACGCCGGCAGAAGCGGGACTTCCAGAAAGATATCTTGCCTGGCCTGTCATCACTTTCCAGGCCTGAAATCATAGAGGATGTTCAATTGCTTGAGGGCTTAGTACAGGCGTCCGGTGGATCCTGGGAGTCGAGTTTAAGTAGGCGAGGACGCTATGGTGGGCGCACAAGAGGTCGAAAACCTCGCAAAAATTTAACTGTAGCTGTAGAAGAGGAGGTCAAGGTCACTACACCACCAAAGCCATCTGGCTCTGGAGACTTAGAAGCTGATGATAAGGGTATGTTTGGATGGGGACGAACGACAAGGCGGTGTCACAGAATGAGATGTCCGTCAGGTAATACATTGCAGCTGCATCTTGAGAGATCTTGCCAGCAAACATTGGATTTGCTCTGGTATTGGGTGGTTCCATTCGTTATAGAGGTTCTGATGGACTGGTATAAAGGCGATCACAGTCAGGAATGTACATGCTTTGTTGGCCTGTTTGCCTCCCCGACTCTCATGCTTTTAGTTCGAAACGTGGGTATACCTTTCGTATAATAAATTCGTAAATTAGTTGGTAAGACATTTCTGCAACAGCATTGTATAAGCTGTTTCAGATTATGAGGTCCGGTATAGTTCATTATGTGAAACTGCAATTCCTGTAAGACACCTTGATATCTGAAGAATAGCTCATCACGTTAGAAGTGATGCGTGAGGTCCGAATCCGTATTCTTTTTGGAGCTTATCATGCTTTGCTTAGATGTACAGTAATCAGAAATCTGAATGATATTTGATTCAGTCATCCTGCTGAACCATTTGACATCCAGGGGCTTTCTTTTTTGTTTCTTTGGTTGACACGGTAAGGTTGGTGACGAATTCAATCGTATTGTCTATACCAACATCTTTGACTGATGGGATCCAGCCTGAGTTGGACTAGCTGTTCCTTTGTGCTACTTTTCCTTTCTTTCGATCACGTTGACACTTGCAACGTTTATGTCAAGTCTGCGTGCACATTGTAGCAGTCGATCGAAGCTCTGTTTCGTTTCTTCTTTTCTTTTTTTCTTTTTGAAACGGCTCTGTTTCGTTTCGGCAACGGGAGACGAACCAAGATTTCAGCTTCCGAAGGCCGAACTATTGGCCGAGCATAATCTGCCAACAATGAGGCCCATGCTGACGTCTTTTTACTGTTGGAATTCGGTTCGAATTTTTCAAAGCCCTCCGCTCTCCGCCTCACTCCACTAGCGAGGTCCGCGCACGGCGCACCTGTCGATGGCGAGGCGGAGCCTGACGGGCGACTCCACCGCCGGCGCCGTCTCCGGGTGCGGTTCGCGCCCTCCTCCAACAACCTGCTCGTCTCCTCCTGGGATTCGGTGAGATCTCCCTCTCTCCCCCGCCTCGTGGTTCTTCACGGCCTAGCCGTTCCGCGTCCTAACGTCTCCATTTCTGATTCGGTCTAATTCGAGGCAGATTCGTGCAATTCGCAGTTTTTTAAGGGTAAATAGTGTGTGGTACAGCTCATTGCGGCTTCCAGGCTCAATTCTAGCTTGAAATTTGGGGGAGATTGTCTGATTGCTTCTGTGGAGTTGGGGGGAGTTGTCTGATAGGGTTTTGCGTGGGATTTGTGCTTTAGGGGCTGCGGTTGTACGACGCCGACGCGGGAACGCTCCGCTTTACGGCGGAGTCAAAGGAGGCCCTTCTCGACTGCTGCTTTGAGGATGAGTCCACTGCTTTGGCGTGCGGCTCTGATGGATCTGTGCTAAGGTAATAATATAAATGTGTTGCAACTCGTTGCAGGATTTATCGATTGAACCATGAAGTCATGTGCTCTCTGTTTCCTGCCCATGGTCACAGCATATTGAAGCAGTAAAATTTGTTGTGTCGCTTCTGCCATTGATTTCTAGTGTCAAGTAAAAAGTTCCATTTTCCATGTTATTTAGTTTAATGTGTTCAGCAAAATTCTCAGGTATGACTTCGGCTCAGGTGCTCAGGACACGGTGGGGCTCCATGAAGATGCGATTTCCTGCATTGAGTTCTTCCAGATGTCTGGTAAGGCACAGTATGTAGATGATGGTCATATGTTTGGATTCTTGGATAATTTCTCTGTACCAGCAAATAAGCTATGGAACTGTACCTTTATATATACACGTCCTCATTATCTGGACATGAAATGATTATAGGAACCTTGTCATTTTGAATAGTCGGTTATTTTTCTTAATACCTTATCCGAACAATTATACTTTCTAGCAAAGTTAGGTTAGTTTGAAACTATGTTTTTTAATAAATTGTGAAGCTTGCTATCAGTAATTTACAACTAAGATTTAGCGAGATCAGAATAGGCACCACTTCATTCTTGAATATTTAGTATCCTCGACGAGTATCAAAGAAGATATTTACTATTTTTAGTACTGTATTCTGCATTTTCAGGTCAAGTTGTGACTGGCAGTCTTGACAAAAAGCTACAATTTTGGGATGCGAAAACAGGAAGCACAAACTCTACGGGCACTGTAACCTTAGAGTCACATGTGTCATCACTTTCAATATGTGGCATGTATTTATTAGCTGCAGTTGCAAGAAATGTTTATTTTTATGACATTAGGAATCTGGCTGGGCCAGTCAAATCAAAAGAGTGTCCTCTAGTATATCAGATACAATGCCTTCAAGCTTCTGCAGAGTGGAACGGTAAGATTTTTTACTTTTATTACGATTTTTCAAGCTGCTCTTTTTATTTATAGTTCATAATATTGAAAGCTGTCAGTAGGTTCTTTCCAGATTCTTTTCCAGGGAAATATGAAGACTTCCATAAAAATCACTCCATGTTTATCGGAATGCTATATACCTTGCTGTTGCTTATCAAAACTTTTTCTGCAGTTATTGTTCCCTGAAAATATTAGTAAAATTTCTCTTATAATTGGAAGTTCCTCATCTGAAGACAAGACCCTGTAATAATGAATTGCTGATCTAGTTTCTTTTGCTTACCTTCAAATGTTCCCAAGTGAATATTTTATACTGGATTGAAAATTGACATCATTTTAAAATCATAAATGTTCACTCTTGATGTCTGCCTTTACTCCCTTAGGTTATGTTGCTGGCTCTGTGGATGGAATTGTAGCATTGAAGTATTTTAATCATGGAACAGATGGTGATATGGGGTAAGTATTTGTAGTGTTTTATTCTGCTGGTTAGCTTTTAGCTGGTGTTTGTCTTCTGTGTCATTTACTATATAGTCAACTACTCGGTCAGGTCTCATTTTTATTGTATTTTTTGATAAGGTTTCCTTTTACGTTGTAACCACAGCCCCTCACAGCTCGGTCCGGAGTGAGGTGGCATTTTTTGTAAGCGATCGGTTTTCTTCTCTATAATACAATAATATGCAGCTCTCGTGCGTATTCGAGGAAAAAATATATAAAATCAAGTATGATTGAGAATACTGTAAGGAAGGCTAGTATGTTACTGAAAAAGACAATATTGGTGAAGGGGATGTATAGATCGAATCAACATTATAAGCTTAGGTTCTAATATATCTTGCACTCTTACTAACTTATCGATTTTCCATCTTTGCATTCAACCAAAACTTTATCAATCAATAGTGGTTTATGCACCTTTTTTATTCCTTTCTTTTACAAAAAAGGATTGATCAGAACCAAAATGAGCTATACAGTAATCAATTTGGACATCTTCAAGGTAGAGGGGCAGATTAAGTCCTTGGGGAATATAGTAGGTACATTATCCTTCGTAATTTGCTGGGACTGTTGTGTTTCTGCAGATATGCCTTTCGATGTCATCCAAATTCCAGAGATGGAAAGTTAGATCGGGTTTCTGTAACTTGTGTTACACTTCATCCCTGGTATGTTTTGTTTATCGAAATTGCAGAATTTTCTCTTTGTGAAACTAAGTTCATATGTTTCTGGTCAGCAGCAAGAAAACTTTTGTTACTGGAGATGATAAAGGATATACTATTTCCTGGGATGCTCAATCCAAAAAGAAGCTGCTCGAGGTAAGATAACTTAGAGCAAGTCTTACCCATGCACTCTTGCATTGATTATTTTATGCTTTCCAGAAAAAACTATTATTATGGCCCGGGGATTAATTTACCAAATTGTTTTTCAATTGAGGAAGAATGTTGTGTTGAAAATGTTGAGAAAGGTGCCCAATTTATCGCATATTTTGTGCCACATTCGATTTGGGAAGGCTTTTCACTACGATAAAAAATATTCCTAAATGGTTGCCCTCCACTTTGCATGTATTACATGGTTGATGCCCCCTTCAATTGCTAAACGTACAAACCCCCCCCCCCCCCCCCCCCCCCCCCCCCCCCCCCAAAAAAAAGAGGGAAGACTGTAGTTTTTCCACTCTCTTCTTGTTCTCTGGTTTATGAGGCAAAAGTAACATGTTTTATTGTCGCAGTTTCCAAGCTATTCGGGAAGTGTCACATCTATGGCATATAACCATAGTGGCCAACTTTTGGCTGTTGCTCCAAACTATTATCATGAAGAGGATAAAGTGTGAGTGGGACTACAAGATCTTTTTGCGGTTCAGCAGTTTTTGCACCCTATGTTCACCTTTGTATCTTTTCACTACCAAGAAAGTGATGAGTCTCTCTGACAATGTATTTCACTTGCATGTTTGTTTATATTGGCCAGGGTGGAGAAGCACCAGATATTCATCGAAACGATGGAGGACTACAAAGGGAAGACTCGGTTAGGCTAAAAACCTTTCTAGCCAAACTGGAGATTCCTACACTTTTGTTGTACATCTAATCCAGCTAAACATGGCCCCTTCTATTCTTTCTGCCTAACACATTCAAGCTCGCTAAGACTGTAGCAGCTGAGCAGCATGTTGTATGTTGTTGTGTGGCTAAGCATTATTTGTATAGATTAGCACCTTTCCCCTGTTCCACCTCGAGAAACTTAAAGAGTCAACATGAAGAACATGGTTCTGCTGTGAAAAAGATTGAAGCGAAGTCATGTTTTTCCTTTTCTGCTAAAGTTTAAAGATGGAACGTGTCGTTCTTTTAGCACATGGAGCAAATTCAACTTTCTGTGACTGATGTTGCCTGCGTCTCTAGTATTTGTTTCGTCATGGTGCGGTGAGCATCCAGCAGATCAGAAATAGTGCTATTGGTCGGTATGCTTCAGGGATGATGATTCCGCCATTCCGGGTATAGACCTGCTGTTTATAGAAACGCATAAGGTTCTCCTTCGGCACTGCTCAGTTTTTAAAGAGAACCCTGATTATTCCATCTGTGCCAGTTTTCGGGGTGGTATGAGCAAAACTGTTATCCATATTCCGATCTGAAGAGTCTTGCTGATAGTCTCAAAATCATGATACACTGCTCTCAACTTATGAAAATTGAGCATTTCGATTCGTCTCTCCATTGTGGGCTGATCGGCACTGTGGAAGTGATATTTCAGGCATGAGATAATTCGCGCACCTCCGTTATCTTCTACTCCCTCTGTCCCAAAATAGATGTCGTTTGATTTTTTTTTGACCGCTCGTCTTATTCAAATTTTTACGCAAATTTTATTTATTTTTTTATAGTATTTTATCATTGAATATATTTTAATCATGACATATTTGTTTTTATATTTAAATAATTTTTTAAATAAGACGAAGGGTCAAATATGATTGGCAGTGACAACTATTAAGGACGGAGGGAGTATAGCAGATGGTGCGTCTCGACACGCAATCTTGCGAGATTCGGGCGGCTTCTCCGTGCCGCGAAAAGCCGGTGCACCACCAGAAGCGTCCAAGTGAAGCAACGCGCCGCATCCAGCGTGTGCGGCCGGATGCCACCAGGTCCGAGATCTGACGGAGGTGCGCGCAAGCCAACGTCACGACGAAAGGGTGGTCTGGACGGGCCGCTCTGGGCCGCCGACGTGAAGCCCACGGCCCGCCCGGCAGCCACCGCACCACTCCCCAGCGGCGCCGCATAAAAGACTCGCGTGCGGCGCCCGTGCGGAACCCTAGTCAGCCGGATCGCTCCGTCTACCCTCCCACCCTCTCGCGGCGTCTTCCTCGGTGAGCGGCCGCCTCCTCCTTCCTCTCTCTCTCTCCGTGCCTCGATCTGATCCGGGGAGCTAGGGACCCTAGGGATTCTGATCCGCTCGTTCGTGCTTTGTGTGGCGGCAGGGTTCTCGGTCGGGCTTGGGAGATGTCGGACTCCGAGGAGCACCACTTCGAGGCGAAGGGCGACGCCGGCGCTTCCAAGACATACCCGCAGCAGGCCGGCACCATCCGCAAGAACGGCCACATCGTCATCAAGGGTCGCCCATGCAAGGTCCGGATCCCTGTTCCTCTCCCCTTTTCGCTCTAGATTCCGTTGATTGGATTTGTGTGCGAATGATCGCTTGCTGGTAGGCTGATGGAATGTAAGATTGATACTCGCGGCTTTTATGTGTCCCTTGTTAGACTATTTTATGTACCTGTTGTGTGTATTGATCTGCTCATTAGATGCCGTCAAACTATGTTAGCTGTAAACAATGAAAATTGTAATCCCTTTTTAGCCAGATGTTTAGCTGATTTGTGCTTATGTAAGTTTTTTTTAGATCTCAGTTTTTATTTTACTCTGATGTGCAAAATTATACTTGCTACTCACTTCTTGTATAGTGATTTGTGCCTGTGTGCGGTTCATGGTGTCTGTTACATTCCTTTGCTCAGTCTGAGTGATATCTGTGTAGTAAACTTGCATGGTCTCAATTTGTTAGCTGTTACAAGGTCTAGTTATCATGAAGTTTATATAATTCTATATTACAATACTTAATTTGCTATCAGTTGATGTTCTACCGGCCGGTTTCGTGTGTGAACTACAATTCAATATTTTTGCTTCTAACTATTAATATCTTCTTACTGTATTTTTATGTATGGTTGGAGCCAGTTGATTTCATTGTCACTGATTTCGTTTGTGTTTGTAGGTTGTTGAGGTCTCCACTTCCAAGACCGGGAAGCACGGGCACGCAAAATGCCACTTTGTCGCCATTGACATTTTCAATGGAAAGAAGCTTGAGGATATTGTGCCCTCATCCCACAACTGTGACGTAAGTATTCAATTGTGTTCTTAACAATCTTGTTCTGAATTGCCGGTTTGGGTTCTTTCCGTGATTGGTATCACATCCTTTCCTGTGCTGTGCAGGTCCCCCATGTCAACCGTACTGACTACCAGCTGATTGACATTTCTGAGGATGGATTTGTATGGTTCTCTTGACTCTTGTAGTGTCCTGAAATCTAGCAGATAGCTTACCTCTCTGTATCTTCATACATTATGCAGGTCAGCCTGCTGACTGAGACTGGAGACACTAAGGATGATCTGAGGCTCCCAACTGATCCGACTCTGCTCACCCAGGTTAGATTTTAACCGCATGTAGTGCGTCAACAGTAGCCCCATGGCAAACTACTATCTTCATATCTCTAAGTGCCTTTCTTCGCTAAGTGCAGATCAAGGATGGCTTCGCTGAGGGGAAGGACCTGATTGTGTCTGTGATGTCTGCTATGGGTGAGGAGCAGATCTCTGGTCTGAAGGATATTGGCGGCAAGAACTAGAGCTTTATTGCCACTGCGCTGGTTATTTTATCTGATCGTCTATTAGTCGGGAGGTGGTGTGTGGTGTGTGTGTGTGTTGATGATATATAAGACTTCAGAACTGCCGTTTCATCTTGTGGTTTACACCGAATGATTCGGTTGTACCTTTGCTATCTGTTATCTTCTTTTGAACCTGTAGCTTTACTGCTTGTTCTCAGTCATTTGCATCAGATGATAAGTTGGTTATATGGAAAGTTTGCATTCTCCTTTTCTTTGCTCAGTTATTGTGTTGTTACTTCGTTCTGAACTTTGCTTGGTTATATTCACCTGTGCCTGCCGAATGCGAGTGCACGGCAATAATTTGCAAGCATTTAAAATGTGGATTTTGTGCTTCATAAACAGTCCGGTAGAAATCAGAAAATCAGGACCTGATGAATCTGACGAACCAGCTCTCCTAAAAAGTATCGCGCAAATGAGTATTAAGTTTTGTGATCCAATTTATTCGGAACAATCATTCTTGGGAACACCATGAACTCGACTCGAGCCATGCAAATATGCTCTCCGACTGTGGTGAGGCTGTATTTCAACGAAAGCGAAGAGAACAAAATCCTGAAGAATTGATAAGGCTTCGCAAGCGAACAACAGAGCGAGCGGCGAGCGCACTGTCCCGCTTCCGCTCCCCTGGCCATGGCGGAACCTTCGTGGGCCTTCGCTTGGCCGCCTCGGCGGTCCCGCAGCCCCTGAAGCAGCGCGTCGCCGCCTCCGCGGTCCCGCGGCCTCAGAGCAACCGCCTCCACCTCCTTCGCGCCCCCCGCCTCGGCCCGTTCCGGGGCGGCCGGCTATGCTCCCGCGCGGCGGTCGCGGGCCCGCCGGAGGTGGACGAGGACGAGGCTATGAGCATCGACAACCTCCACCGCTTCTTCGACCTTAACATCGGCAAATGGAACGGGTCCTTCTATGTATGCTCCTGGCCCCCGCCTCTAACCTTCGGGCCATACTGTTATCCGGTTCATTCGTGATTGTGCTAAAATGTTGTTTGCACTTACACTCGTTCTTGCATAGCAATTCGACGCGCATGGGAGGGTGCTGCAGGGATTAGCACGCGGCTGTCCGTGAGCACGTACGGGGAGGACGAACTCATCAGCCTCATGCAATCGTAATATGCTCTCCTGATATTTACTATTCGTTTGTTTGGGTTGTTATCATTTGAACTGTCATAATTGGTTTGGCTGTTTGCATCTGATTTGGGGTACAAGATTGTCTGTTTTTACACACTTTTTATCTGTAGGCTTTATATTAAGCAAGCTTCCTCTAATATATCAATTGTGGGTGAGGAGGATTCTGAACCGGAGTGGGTGGAGTACAAAATCAAAGAGACAAACATGTTCACCGTGGATAAATATCAGCAGGTGCCCTGAAATTTGTTGGCTCTTCATGCTTTTCTTATCATTGTAAAATTCTGCATATGTGAACTTAGTCAGTGAGTGATATTGTATAGTGTACAGATAGGATTCTTTCCTGAACAGAAGGCATTTGCCCTGAGGTACCAGACTGCTGGAATGCTGGAGACCGTCCTTCGGGTTGGTGTGCTTGGGGAAGATGATACTGGTGAAGATTCACCCAGGTGAGTAATATTAGCTGCAATAATAGGTGCTTACTGCATTATGAAGCTCTTATACGTGCGTTACATATCTGTGTTGACTTCACCAGAAACTTGAAGATACCTTCTCGCAAGCCATCTATTGTATGTGAGAATTGTCTTTACTCCCTCGAAGGCAATGGTCGAGTGAGGGCCTTCCACATAATGGACCCGAAGGGAGTTCTCGACACACTCCTTGTTTTTCATGAAAAACAGGGAACTCTAGTGCCACAACCACTCATCTACTCTTCAGTCGATTCGGAGGTGTGTTCTTTTAGATACTGAAATTTACGTGATGAATAATCTTACAATCGCATCATGCTAAGTTACTTTAATATTTATTCCATTGTCAACAGAGTGACAGCAGTGATAGGATAAATGCACTACTTGGAAGATGGGAGGGGCGTTCTGTGACCAAGAGGAGTGGGGTATACGGTGCGACCCTTGCTGAGGCAGACACAGCTGTTGTCCTAAAAATGAACAGCAACGGCCAGCTGATTCAGGTTGCTTCAGAGTTTTGGTTTGACATACATACTTAGGACTTTGGACAATAGTAGTTGTTGAAATTCCATCTGATATTTTTGGCAAAATAGACTTAATCAATTGTTCCTACATCCATGCATGCATCAGCAAGCTTGTGCAACAGAAATGTTGTGGTAGTTCTTTTGAATAAAAAATTAGTCTGACAAAGCTCTATGCTGCTTACATTTTATTTCACTGCCAACCAGTACTATAATAGGACAAGAAAATATCGCTTTCAATGTTGCTACATTTTTTTTTCCACGGATCTGAATATGTTTGCTACTTCTGTTCATAGGATACTTTAACAACAAAAACTGGGACTAGCACAACAACAACGGTCAACTGGACAGGATCAGCAAACAACAACTTACTTCAGTTTGATGGAGGATATGAAATAACGTTGCTACCTGGTGGGATGTACATGGGATACCCATCAGACATCAGCAAATCTGTCGCTCAATTAGATTCTTTTCATTTGGAGTTCTGTTGGATGGAATCTCCGCAAAAGAGGCAGAGGCTTGTGCGGACCTATGACTCGGCTGGTCTGGCTGTTTCATCAACTTACTTTCTTGAGACCAAAGTGTGATGCACAAGTCACAACTTCCACTTCCACAATGTACCGTGTTGATTTTGTAAGTTTTCCAGTAATCTCACAAACTCATAATTTAGTATATATTGTCAGTCATCTTTGTCTACGCAAAAGGCAGAAATTTATGAAACAACTTGTTCGTTCTTCTGTTGTTTAAATTCTTCTATTGTGGCATTCATTCTTTCATATTTGTGTGATTTGGAAAGAAACTTGAAATTTGAAGTTTACCTCTCCCGTTTTCAAGATCCCTTATCCTACTAGTATTAGATTGCTGATGACAGGGCCGTGACCTTTACTTAAATTGATATAAAATGCTGGTGTCCGTACATTTGTATTCTGAGACTCTGGCAGTCAGAATGACTGAAATCATGTAGTTCAGTGAGGGGATGCTAACACTAGAAGAGATGAAGATATTAAACACAAAATGTGAAAAATGTACATCTTAACCACATAAGAAGTCATTGTTGCTGTATCCTGAGTTAAAGGTTCCATCACAAATTGATGTAAAGTTTGAGCTATGATCCTATGAATGAAAGAAACTGCATGGGAAAGCAATTTACTTCCAGGGAGGAAAACATATTTATTTATATATAAATTCAGGAAATATTAAAACTAGATAGAGCTAGAGCTCTAATGAGCTAATTTTAAATGTAGGTCTTGTTTGGCCACCAATTGCACCAACAGCCGTGTGAAAAGAGTTTATTGACAATTAGCTGGAGAAAGTTGCCAGTTTGAAAAAAGGCCGAGATATTATAAAAACAACCGTGACTGAGATGATATTATATAAAATGCCAAAGCGTTTAGTTGAAAATGATGATGACGTTGTACACATGGCGTATGCTGTTTCGCCCGTGCAAGACAGAAGCGAAATCTTATATGCTATCCAAGTTATGACGGTGCTTTGATGAGGGATACTGCTTCCATAGTTTTTAATTGTTTTCAGATTCAAACGGTTTCTCAGAAATTTGAATTGTATCTAGAGTCTGAACTACTCTTGAGGGTCTACTTTGGAACCAATTGAGAACTTTGGTCCACGTTGCAGCTAGCTGGTAATATGTGCAACGATGATGCAGCTAGTAGTGGTCCTCCACAATTAGCACAGCTCGCAAACCCCAATTGGATCTCTTATCTCCCTCGTAATAAAGCCGCTTAATTAGTTGTAGACAGCATGGACATCTATCCACCAGATAAAATTGAAAGTCTGACTGGGGATCCATTTGGCAAATTTTGAGAGGATAACACCAATGGCAAAGACCCTTTTTTTTTTTTGAAAGGCCAATGGCAAAGACTTACATTTCAGAGGCTTTTGAAATGTGTCTCATTGGCGAGCGACCGAAGCTACAGGAATTTCAGGCTTGAGACAATCCTTCAATAGCTGCGCATGCGCATCACTCTGCGTTCTTCTGCGTAGAAGTAGCCCTCTATCTCTATTGGCTTTTCCTCTTCCTCTCTGTTGCGCTCCGGTCGCTGGTCGGCAGCTGTCCTTGTCGTTGCCATTGCGCGGTCTTCTCCGTTTGTCTACAGAAGCAAGAAAGGTCACGACAATGGACGACCGGGGCGGGCGCGGCGACGCCATGCGCCAGCGGCCGTTTACGTCTGCTCAGGAGAGGGTGTTCGACGGCGGAGGCAGCAGCGGCGGCCCTGGGCCGGCGTATGGCGGCGACTTTGATCAGGGGTCGTCCTACATGGCGCTTCTTGGCGCCGGAGTCAACCCGCAGCCACCGCCGCTGCAATGGGCCGTCGAGGAGGTGACGGCGCCGCCTGCCATTAATCTGGTACCTCAATTGTTCGCCATGGTAAAGTGTGCCTCATCTTCTCCATTTGTTTTACTCGTTGCAATATGTTTAATGCCGTTACAAACTGTTTTTCTGAATGTTCTTTCTTGGCGTTGGAATCTTCAGCGCTTGAATTTGAGTTCGTTTCTGTTGCTTGCTGTGCTGTGTTCATCAATCAGCATGTTGTTTCTGTTGCTGCCTTGGCTTGATCTAAAGGATGATCAGAATATGTCTTTGTGATGTACTAGTTGATTCATACTCTTTGCATTCCGTATGTCCTATGCCATTATGCTTCCCCGTTCTTGTTTCTGGAAAGCACAATACTTTATTAGCGTTCCATTCTGCTAGCTGTCAGTATAGGGATTTCCGGATCATTAGTCGTTGGAGTTTTTCTCCTGCCTAGTTTTCAAAAAAAGTCGTTGGAGTTTTCTAAACGATCAACCGGCGATACAGCAGGCTGCAGTTGTCAAACTATTTTGGCAGGAACTATCATCTTTGCACGTCGTGGCATAAGATCATCAATTTTGTTACAAACAAATTAAACGCTCAGTTTCAGCCTTTCTAACAAGATGTTAGGGGTTAATGAAATTACGCAATCATCACATGTAATAAAGCAATTGCTTCCTGGTCTAGCTACTTCCAGAAGAATCAGATTTTGCATTGTGCAGTATCACAGCCATCGATCTTGTTTCCACTGGATGCAGCCGAACTACACGTCGTCGTCCTACCAGCATCCGGCCTCGTTCGCCGGTGCACCGCCGTACGGCGGCAGCATGCAACCTTACGCGACGCCGTATCTCCAACCAGACCCGCCGCCGCCGCAATGGCCGCCGCGATCCGTGCCGTCGTCTTCCTCCCTGCTGCCGTCCAACTTCTCCTTCCTCCCCACGGCCCCGCACCATCATCATCACAGTCAGCAGCACATGCAGCCAGTCCGCGCCGCGTCGCTCTTTGGCGGCGGCGGCGGCCCGCTGCAGGCTCCGGCGCCGGCGGTGATCGAGCAGCCGGCGAAGGACGGGTACAGCTGGCGCAAGTACGGGCAGAAGCAGCTCAAGGACGCGGAGTCGCCGCGGAGCTACTACAAGTGCACTCGCGACGGGTGCCCCGTCAAGAAGGTCGTGGAGCGCTCCTTCGAAGGGTTCATCACGGAGATCACCTACAAGGGCCGCCACAACCACCCGCGCCCACCGCAGCGCGGCAGCGCCGACGTCGTCCCCGCCGGCGTCGCCGAGGAGGCCGCGGACGGCGGGCCCAGCGACGACGACGACGACGACGTGTTGCACGATGAGGATCGTGACGGCGGCGAGGGCCGCGCGGCCATGTGAGTTTATGCTAGCTGTGCGACGGCCGCGCCAAAAATGGCTGGCGAAATGCGAAGCGTGAGAAATTTGAACTGAGGAATGTTGTCTGGGCAGGGGCGCGGGCGGCGAGGCCGGGCAGAGGGTGGTGAAGAAGCCCAAGATCATCCTGCAAACACCGAGCGACGTTGATCTCCTGGACGACGGCTACCGGTGGCGCAAGTACGGCCAGAAAGTGGTCAAGGGCAACCCGCGACCCAGGTAACCACATTTTGCGTTCACACAGTTTGGTGCCACATGTACGTGAACACCGGCTAAGTTACTTGAACCTGAGAAGCTGACACGATCTGAATGTTGGTGCTCTCTAGTTACAAGTTTATTTTGAGTTGGACTTGTGATGGTGCTCAGAAACCAATCATCCTGCAGGAGCTACTACAAGTGCACGGCGGACAACTGCAACGTGCGCAAGCAGATCGAGAGGGCGTCCACCGATCCCAGGTGCGTCCTGACGACGTACACTGGCCGCCACAACCACGACCCGTCGAGCCGGGGGACCGAAGCGGCCGCAGCGGCGGGCGGCTCCTCCGGCGACCACCCAGCGCCTTCGGCCATGAACGCGGCCGGAGCAAGTGGGATGTTTCAGCAAACCGGCGGCAATCGGCAGCTGAAAGAGGAAAGCTAGCGGCTAAGCCCGGATATGATGGATGGCATTTTTTTTGTGGAGTGTGGTTTTCAGTTGTGTGAATAACAGAGGCTGGATCATTGATTCTTTTCGGGCAGGTGTTTCTGCCGGCTAATTGTTGATCATATTTGATTAGATTCATTTCAGTTGTTTTAGAAGGGAAGGAGCTGACATGCCGATTATGGCTATTCATATTGATGCTTTGTTGGATTTGTGTATATACACATTTGTTTTTTTTTGAGTGAAGTGCACTAGCGGTCTTTAAACTTGTCTTGGTGTATCATCTAGTTCCTTAAACTATCAAAATGGGCATTTGGGTCCTTATAGTGTGCCATCTAGGTCTAAAGTTCCAAAAATACTCCTATAAATGCCAATGTGACTGCTAGTAGAGCATGATTTGTCATGCTTTTCTTCTCCTCAAATCCGTGAGCATGATTTGTCATACTTTTCTTCTCCTCAAATCCGTATGATCATCAGAATTCGTGCTAAGAACATTGTTTGACGTCATCATGACTTGATCACATATAAATTTGTTGCAAATCTGTGTGATACAAAAAGCCACATCATCAACATAGAGGTATTTTCGGTATTTTGAACCTAGATGACACGCTCTAGCAAGTTTAAGAAATTGTATACCCATTTTGAAAGTCCAGGGACCTAGGTGACACCTCAAGACAAGTTTAGGCCGCCGGTGTATTTCACTCTCTCTCTCTCTCTTTTTTTTTCGAGGAACATTTGTTGTTTGTTCAGTATGAAGATCACTCGGACAGATGAAAATTGGAGGCGTTTTAGAGCTTGTATGCAGTGAACCATGTAGTAACATTCTATTTGGAAAGCAGGCATCCATGTGCATTTTCAGTTTGCAGAATGCTCCAGAAAATAATTCTCCCTTTTTGAGAGCAATGATGAACAGGTATTTACACAAATCGATCTGAATGCAGCTCACTGCACAAAATGAAGTTAGTTCCTCCAACTATCTGCCGATCTATATACAACATCTCCAAAACATCTACGATACCATTTCCTTTTCCTTTTTCCCGAAAGTTAGTGCCTTGCAGCGACATGACAGATTTATTCATCATCTGACGTTATCAGCGTTGGTATTTGCCCGTTGTCGGCAAAATCGAGCTTGTTCAGCCTCATGCAGCACAAGAGATGCTCAGGCAGCTCCTCAGCCTTTTGTGCCTGCACCAGGATTACACCGTTACTTTAAGTTTCATACATTCAGTCAAGGGCTGCTTTCAGACAGTAGCAGAAGGGGTAAAAAGAAAGGTACCTGAATGGTTAGCCCAAGATCAAGAACACCATGTTTCAGCCGTTCTCGTAATGTCTCGAGCCCTTTCCTGGATATGAAGCTGAACCGATGAACATCGAGGTCAATCTCGAAATAATTTGGCCCCTGCATTGTCAATGAAAACGGATATATTTTTAATGCTTCCGTCAGAAATTGGGAGTACACAAAGATTTCAGGACCTGTTTGTTGATAAGTGAGGAAATGTACTGTCCTTCACCTAACCTTGTAGAATTTGTGTTGGGGGCGAGATAGCACCGGCTTCTGGTTGTAGGTCTGCACAAGCCTCCTCTCAGCTGCGCTGAGCTGCAAGTCATCGGGGTTTGCCAAACCAGCCAGAATCTTCAGCCTCTCTGTATAGGGCACAGTGCTGTCTACTGGGAACCCCTTAACCTTTTCCATTTCCTCACTCATAAGCCTCTGCATAACATGTAGTCAATCAGAAACATTGCCAGGTAAACTGAAAAAAGGATATTCTTGTGAATACAAGCAAAACGTACCTTGATGCTGTCTTGTAGTTGAGGAGAAATCTCCTTGTCAAAACTGTCAGATAGCTTGAAATACAGAACTAGGCTTATCCCCTCACCATCATTCTCGCCGAACATTGTAGTGGGATAGGTGGGCAACTGTAGAAGCAAGTAAACTTGTTAGGCTCAGAAGTCAAAACCAACCAAATAACAAACAGAAGTCAGAAAAGTACTGATTAAGTACTAGACAATACTAACAATGTTTCTCCTGCTTAATAATTACCTGAATATTGACAATGAGGAGCGAGGGAAAGGTCTCATGAGTCTTCAGCGATGGAAGCGCAAGGTGCTGTGCAATGTGGTGTATCTTCCTTGTGCAGGCAAACATGTCTGCTCCGAGTGGGACGTAGGGGGAGCAATCTGGAGCTGGGGATTTCCTCTTATCTCTGCAAGAAATTAGCAGGCTCGGTAAGAAATGATGACAGGCAACAAATAAGTAGTTTGTGTGCAGTAATGTCCACAGCTTCGTACTTGAAGAAGCCCTCCCCGCGGACTCTGAACATCGACGGCTCAAGAACCGACCAGCAACCTTCTGACAGTTTCTCCCCTGTTGAACAAGGCACCGTAAAACCCGCTCTCGGACGGTACAAATAGTTTGCACAACCACCTGGATTTGCAAGTTTTGTTAGAAAACAAGGAATTTGCTATTGACCAACAAAACAAGAAAGTATTGCAGATTTGCAGTTGTATAGCAGAGCGTCAATGTTAACTCACTTATTTCAGTCATCTCATCACCCTCATATGACCTTCTTCTGAATGAGAACCTGACCACAGCCGATTTCTTCTTCTGATGGTGTGTGCTGACACCGGCAATCGGCATCGGCTGGACCTTGTTGCTCGGAATAGATTGCGGAAAAGGCCGAGGCGAGCTCGTCATTGTGTTCTGCAATTCCTTCAGGTTACTACTGCAGCACTCTTCAGGTTTGCTGCTATCACTACCAGTAGCAACAGCATTCGAGTCTTCACTCTTCTCAGGGGGATCACCCTCACATGCTTCTGTATTTGCAATGCTCCTGAGTCGATGCACGGTGTCCAACAAGCACGCCGCATCCTTGCATGGCGACGTCTGTGGTGCATTTGTGCTGCCGGTTACATCAGGTAGAGGATCTGGATTGAAAGAAAATCAGGAAATTTCAGATCACTGAATTGTCTGAAACCACACTGCACTGCACATTGTGGCACTGAACAAACAAGCACCTATCTGGGCCCTGATTAGAACATTACCTCCACTGACACTGGCGAAATCGTTGTCGAGATCGTCGTCGGAGTCCGTCTCCAGGATGCTGAGGGAATCGTACCATGCTTCCTCACAAATCACTGGTAAACAAAATTCAGAGGTGTGACCGTGTGAGCAATCTGAAACTGACACCAATTACAGAGAGGGAAGAGGATATGCACATCATGCGCTGTTCTTACCGCTCCCTGCGTCCATCTGGCTGTGCTGCCACTGCAGCTGCGTGAGGTGCAGCGTCACGTTCGAGACCGGCGCCTCCACGTGCACGACCTCATGTCGGGCGAAGCAGTTAGCCGCGTCCCCGGCGCCACGGATGATCGGTGCGTCGGCGATCGCCGCCGACACCTTCCGCCGGAGCTTCCTCGCCGCGGCCGACAGCTTCCTCGACCGCCGCCGCTGCCTCGTCGACGACACGCAAGAACCCATCGTCGCTTCGGCTGCACACCTGTGGATAGACCACCAAAGGAAGGCAAGTTGCACCGTGCAAAATTAGCAACTTAGGCTCCAAAGCAAACCATCATCTGATCACTGCACTTTCAAGAACTCAAACACCCTTACCGATCGATCTAGTGACCTCCAGTGATGATCTCTATCTCTCTCTCTCGCAACGGATAACGCTTGAAGAAAAAGCTCTGAGCTTTCTCAAGGTCACGGGCGCCAAGTCTGAAATAACCAAGCGAGCAGCAAAAGCGATGTCAATTCTCTATTTGTACCCTGCAATCGCAGAGCATCATCCACAAGAACGTGATGTGCATGCCATTAGATAAATGGCAAGGAGGCCCTGCCGGAAGCGTGTTGATCCCTCTGCTTTTCTGTTCAGCAAAGGCGCGGCATATAAATCAGAGGACGATAAAGAAAAGGGGAGGGATGGTACAGGTCTCTGTCACGCGTGTTTGAAGAACTCTAGCCGCCTGCCCCTTCCCAGCAGCAACACAAGGACCTGGCTAAACAAATGCGCCCATGAAGGTTCTAATGGTCTAGTCACCTTTTATTTTTCTGATGTTTGGGGACAAGGGAATACTGGGTAGGTGACTCAACAACTGCTCTACTCCTGCTCAAGGTTTGGCAGAGTCAACAAGCAGGTGTGTGTATACTTGGTCACAAAGAAAGCTTATGGGTTGAAGCAAAGAAGATATTAATGTTGGGAGGGGAGAAAAAAAATGCAGCTGACTAGTTAACTGCATGACTTGCAAATCTCAGCCAAATATATTCCATGAGGAAATAAAATCCTCGGATTCGCCGTGTGGCATCAACAAAGCGGAGAGACTGAGACTAATGACACAGACGGCTGAGAAAAAATACCATCCATAATTGGCGCTAATAAATGGTTATCTATTATATATATATTTGGCGTCGAAAGGAACCACCACGTTCGCTCTAAAATGCTAGAAATTCTTACGTTAATCCGAGAAAATAAGAAGAGAAAATTACCCACCACTGCCATTATGAAACAATTAGTCACAAAACCCCCTAAAAATATTTATAAATAGCTAAATTCGTAATAATAAAAAAGCTAAAAATACCCCTCGCACCTATTTCTAAATTACCCACCATGCCATTAGGAGTCAAAAAATAGATAAATTCGGAATAATAAAAAATAGCCAAAAATATCCCTCGGCCCTATTTCTAAATTACCCACCATGCCATTATGAGTCAAAAATAGCTAAATTCGGAATAATAAAAAATTACCAAAATATCCCTCGCACCTATTTCTAAATTACCCACCATGTCATTATAAGTAAAAAAATAAATTTTAATTATTAAAATAGCTAAAAATATCCCTAATTCTTATTTTAATTTACTCACCATACCATTATGAGCCCAAAATAGCTACATTTTGAAATAATAAAATATCTAATATAGACTTAATTCTGATTTCTAAATACATCGTGATATGTCTTGCTAGCATAGCGAATTTTTATATTTTTAGCATGGCGTATTTTCTTCAAAAGATTTTTTTTAGCATGACACATTGTTTTTTCTACCATAACATATGTTAATTGTTTAGTATGACATGTTTGAATCGACCTTAATAAAACAAAATCAAATACAATTCAAGATAAATGATGACTTATCTCACACTCAAATTGAGAGACGGTGAGAAATTCTCCAATCTATTTTATACTATTTATAAATATAGAGTATAAATAAATAATAATAATAAACTATGTTAAACTTCAATACTAATATAAAATATTTTAAATAGTTTAGTAAGTCTAGCCGCGCAAATGCGCGGGCAGCCATACTAGTTACACGTTATATGCTAGTTCTCTTAAAAAAACTGCCTTTTCTAAAAAGACAGCTGCAAGCCAATTGCAACCGAAGAGAGCGAATGATTTGCAGCAGCCAGATGCTGAAAAAGGCGTCTCAACCTGAACAACAAAACTCAGGCCAGCAAGCACAATCTAGCGGAGAAACGTTAAAGAATGATGCAGCCCGTCAAACTGCGGCCTTTTCAAATGGACGAGCACATCATCATCATCATAATGCCCGTTCCTTTTTCCTGTTCGCCCTGTCTGTCTGCTGGTGTGCTCTCCATGTAGGAGTAGGGCAACACGCTCATAAATCATGATGTGTCATGTCAAATCAAACTCCGCGGAAAGAATTAAAAAGAAAGCAGCTGTCTGGTATAGTACCTGTGATGATCTTTCAGCAAATGAATAAACTAAAAATTAGACTGGGACTTCTGAACTGTAGCAGAAAGAAGAAACCCAACAGAAACACTAAGGCGGTGTTCGGCGCACGGGGTCTAAACTTTAGAGGGTTTTTCCAACGAATATTGTGATTACAAATAAAGTTTAATTACAAATCTAATTTCAGGACTCCGCTCGAAATCGCGAGACGAATCTAATAAGGGTAATTAAGGCGTGATTAGACGATGGTTACTGTAGCATCACTGTAGCAAAATATAGATTAATTAGGCTCATTAGATTCGTCTCGTGATTTAGAGAGGGGATCGTGACATAGGTTTTGTCATTAAATTAATAAAAATATGTTTAAATAGATTCTCTTTGATGTGACGGGTGTTAAAGTTTAGAGGGGGTGCGCCGAACGCCCCCTAATGTGCCATTGTTCCGAAAAAAAAAAGAGGAACACTGGTGTACATAAGCAATTAAGAATTAACCACCAGGGAGAGAAGTACCTGTTGATGTATGTATGTATGTTGGGGGTCTTATTAGCACTATAATTATGTAGTATTGTAGGGACTGGAGTGCAAGATGTAAAAGAAATATGAGCAGGGCAGAGAAGGATCGAGAGTGTGAGAGATTTCAGTTCTCCCCCCATTCTGTACTGTATTCGGTCTCTCTTCTCTCCATTCCCAGGCCACAAATTCACTAAGATGATTCAATTAATCTTCAATATGGTATCAGAGCTGCATGGTTATTTTGTGAAAAGTGCAAACGGGATGGACACACCATAGACAGGTGCTACAAGCTGCATGATTATCCACCTGGGTGGAAAATGGGGAGACCTCAGCCAGGGGGAGCTCAAGGTAGTAAGTGGAATCAGGCAAATCACACTACACCTGAAGGGGAGCTTCCAATGGTAGATGTGCAAGCTCTAGAGGAGTATAAATCCAAGATCAAACTCTCTGAAGGCATGTCTTCTTCACAAGGTTCCTCTATTGCTGATTCTAGTCTCCATGTCGCATCCCAAGGTATGAAACCCCACTATGACCATACATCTACAACCCAAACGAAACCCTGGATAGTTGACTCTGGAGCTACCAATCATATGACTGGAGCACCTAATTTTTTCACTTTCTATACTCCTTGTTCAGGTAAGGATAAGGTACGTGTAGCTGATGGATCCACAGTCCCTATCATAGGGCGGGGATCTGTCCGGTGCACTAAAAACTTATCCCTATCTTCAGTTTTACATGTTCCCAGTTTTCCTGTTAACCTATTGTCTGTTAGTTCCATTACCAAATCTCTCAATTGTAGAGGTTGGTTTGATCCTTCTCATTGTGTTTTTCAGGAGCTAAGGACAGGGAGAATTCTTGGGACTGGGACTGTGCGTGATGGACTCTATTATCTTGATGAAGGAAGTGATGAGGTTGCTTTTGCTGCCAAGATGTCTCCATGTCAGGAATTGTTACTACTCCATCGCAGGCTTGGTCACCCCTCTTTTGTTACTATGTCTCGTATTTATCCTTCTCTTTTTAACTTGTGTTCTAGGGAATCCCTTGTATGTGATGCTTGCGAGTTCGCTAAACATACAAGAGTTCCCTATCCTAGTATTGGTTTAAGAAGTCAGAAACCATTTGATATTATCCATTCTGATGTTTGGGGACCTTGTGAGGTGAACTCTATTTTTGGACATAAGTGGTTTGTGACTTTTATTGATGGTTTCAGTCGATATACTTGGCTTTACTTGTTGAAGCATAAAAGTGATGTTTTTCTGGTCTTTAAGGACTTGTTTGCTCTTATCAAGAATAAGTTTGGCAATACTATTAAGGTTTTACGTTCTGATAACGGTACTGAGTATGTTAACCAGGAGTTTGAGCACTTTCTGGCTATAAATGGCATTGAGCATCAAACTACCTGTGTTAACACTCCAGAACAAAATGGTGTTGCAGAACGTAAAAACCGACATTTGCTTGAGGTTGCTCGTTCCTTGATGTTTACTATGAATGTTCCTAAGTTCCTTTGGGGAGAGGCAGTAAAAACCGCAACATACTTAATAAATCGCATGCCTCTTCGTATTCTTGATAACAAGTCTCCTGCCCAATTGCTATTGAATTCAAATGACTTTGTTGTCTCTCCAAAAGTTTTTGGATGTGTTTGTTTTGTTCATGACTACCGAAACAATGTTGGCAAACTTGACCCTCGTGCTGTCAAATGTGTGTTTGTAGGCTATTCTCCTACTCAAAAGGGTTATAGATGTTGGTGTCCATCTGAACATCGTTTTTTTGTGAGTATGGATGTAACATTTCGTGAATATGAACCTTATTATGGCCCAACCAATGATACTGGAATTGCTCTATCCCCACATGAAGTGCAACAAGAGGGGGAGAGTAACAGTGGAGGCATTCTCGTGGGCTCTATTCTTGTTCCTACTTCAGGTGTCTCCCATAGTGATAGTTCTAATCCAAGTCAGGGGGAGGACATCAATAGTGATGGTGGTAACAATTCTTGCCATGGTAACATTCATACTAATCCGCCTTCTCAAGCAATAGAGTCCAATACGCATGTGGACCCAGGTACTAGTTCTCCATTCCCTAGTCCTATTGCTCCGTCTAGCACTCTTGAGCAAGGGGAAAACCAATTATCTACTCAACCATCTTCTCCAAATGACCTACCTATTGCTCTGAGAAAGTCAATCAGAACCACAGATGTTCCAGCACGCCTAAAGGACTGTGTTGGGTATACTGGTTATAAACATGATATTGCTAACTTTATTTCCTATAAAAATTGTAGTCCACCCTTTCAAAACTTTATTGCCTCTCTAGATTCTACATCCATACCCACTAACTGGAAAACAGCTAAAGAGGATCCTAAGTGGAGAGAAGCCATGCTAGATGAAATGAGAGCTTTGGAGAAGAATAATACTTGGGAGCTTGTGGATCTACCACCCGGAAAGCAACCTGTAGGGTGTAAATGGGTTTTCACCATTAAGCAAACACCAGAAGGCAAGGTGGATAGATATAAAGCTCGTCTAGTTGCTAAAGGTTATACTCAAACTTATGGGATTGACTATGATGAGACCTTCGCACCAGTGGCAAAGATGAATTCAGTGCGTACACTTATATCTTGTGCAGTTAACTTGAACTGGGAGATTTATCAGATGGATGTAAAAAATGCATTCCTCCATGGTGATCTTCATGAGGAGGTATACATGCATATTCCACCCGGATTTGAAACCAATCAAACTAGTGGAAAGGTGCTTCGCTTGCTCCGATCGTTGTATGGTCTAAAGCAATCCCCAAGGACTTGGTTCGATCGTTTCAGACAATCCATGCTCAAACGAGGCTATCTTCAAAGCAATGCTGACCATACACTCTTCTATAAGCATACTGGAGGCAAAGTGGCCATCTTGATAGTGTATGTTGATGACATTGTGATTACTGGAGATGACTCACGTGAGATTTCAGCCTTGAAGAAATATCTTGCACAAGAGTTTGAAGTAAAAGATTTGGGGCAATTGAGATATTTTCTTGGCATAGAGATCTCTCGTGGTCCCAAGGGCATTTTTCTTTCTCAAAGAAAATATGTTATGGACTTGCTAAAGGAAACCGGCATGCTTGGATGTCGACCAGCAGCCACACCTATTGAACAAAATCATCGTTTGAGTAAAGATGGAGGTACTCCCGTGAATAGAGAAAATTATCAAAGACTAGTTGGGAGACTTATATATCTTTCTCACACTTAGGCCAGACATCGCTTTCGTTGTAAGTGTGGTAAGTCAATTTATGCATGATCCCAAATCGCGTCATATGGATGCTGTATATCGGATCATAAGATATCTTAAAGGTTGTCCGGGAAGAGGCCTTCTATATACTAGGCAAGCGGACTTGCAAATTGAGTGCTATACAGATGCTGATTGGGCTGGTTCTTTGGACGATCGGCGCTCAACTTCTGGTTATTGTACCTATGTTGGAGGTAACTTAGTCTCATGGCGGAGTAAAAAACAGAGTGTTGTAGCAAGATCTACGGCTGAAGCTGAGTTTCGCTCTATGGCCCATGGCGTGTGTGAGTTATTATGGCTACGGATTCTCTTGATGGAGTTGAGGTTATTTAAGAATAATCCACTAATGTTATATTGTGACAACAAGGCAGCCATTGATATAGCAAATAATCCAGTGCAGCATGATCGGACCAAACACATTGAAATAGACCGTCATTTCATCAAAGAGAAGCTAGACAGAGGGATTATATGTTTGCCGCATATAAACTCAGCTAGTCAAGTAGCTGATATCTTCACTAAGGGGCTTCCTGAGAAGATCTTTTCCGCTTTTTGTGGCAAGATGGGTCTGTATGATATATTCGCCCCATCTTGAGGGGGAGTGTTGATGTATGTATGTATGTTGGGGGTCTTATTAGCACTATAATTATGTAGTATTGTAGGGACTGGAGTGCAAGATGTAAAAGAAATATGAGCAGGGCAGAGAAGGATCGAGAGTGAGAGATTTCAGTTCTCCCACCATTCTGTACTGTATTCGGTCTCTCTTCTCTCCAATCCCCAGGCCACAAATTCACTAAGATGATTCAATTAATCTTCAATAGTACCACACCTGAAATTTGGCAGAGCAAATGCCTGTGCTTGTTCTCTCTCTCTTTCTCTGAAAGGATATGCTTATTCGTTCTCTGATGAACGGATAAGCAGAGCAAGCGGTGTCGATATTAACAGACTCTGGTACGATGACCTGAAACTGAAGCAGCGCCGTCAGTAAGGGGGGTTACTAGTACAAAATGCTTATTCGTGGTGCGCAGGAGCTCTAGAAAGGCTCGTGCGATGGAGACGTGCACTGCAGCCGCGAAACGCCGTGGCGCCTGCACCGCAACGCACCGCACGTTGGCTCGATCGTTTTCAGCATAGACTTGAGCACGCGGTAGCTCGAGATCGAGATATGGCCACCTCAAAAGTCCAAAGAATGAAAGAGTACATCTCGCCGTCATGACTCGCATCGCGAAATTTTAATCTCTCGCTCCTTTTCTTCTTCTTTGACAAGACGCGTTGGCGAGACTACGGCGGCGACTCGTCGTCATGCAGGCTCCCTGCATTTCGGACGCGCTCCTCCCTTGCAACTGCAAGAGCGCGTGGCTCCTCCGCAACCCGACCGATCGGAAACGGAGGGGGAGGTGGTCCATCCTGTCCCTCGTTTTCATTTTCTTTTCCTCTTCTTTGTGTTCCGTATGGACCGTATCGTGCTTCAGCATGTTGATCTCATGACGAACTCTGCTTCAGCACAGCTTCGTTATTAAGCGGACAAGCAAACATGATTTTAGAAGTAATTGTCATTTGTGGAATCTTGGAAATGCTACACGGACGAGAAGAATTACCATGGATACTCTAGTTTTTACCCTCCTTTTCGAAAGTTAAACTGAATGGAATCTATGCTGTGGTTGATCATCTCCACTAACAACGCTGTTCCATTTTCATTTTTCAGGTTACTTGAAAAATAAATAAATAGTACAGTATGATACTGCTATACAACCGGTCAACCTGTCACAAAAAAGAAGTTGCTTGCTTCCTTTCATGACTGCAGCTAGCGCTATATATTAATCTTCACTTTTTTTTTTGTAATGTTGGATAGAATTATGATCGCCATTTTTTAAAGCCAAACAAATCATGCAACTCATCATTTGCCAAATAGCATTGGTTAGGAATTTGCACATTGTTTTTCCCCTGACGTTGCTTTCGACACTTTGTCGCTTCATACAACTCCCTATTTGCCAAATGGCCCTGTTTGTGCTGTGTGCTTCACAACAGGTCGATCACACGGGTGTTTGGCTTCAAGGGGTGGATGGCACTAGATCGTCTCTAGGAGTAAATGATTTCGTCGACAGATGGTCCCATGATATGCGCACCCTTCCCGTTAAGTGCAATTTCGTCTGTTTTGTGTATGCCTACGTAGTTTTCATTTACTAACGCTTGCATGAAGAATGTAGCCGTAGCAACTAATTAGCATCCAACATTACTTCGGTCTTAAGCATACCGTGTTTTTAGCGCTTGTATAACCCTGGAAATGCTTATGGCGTCAGTAGACGTAGGAATTGGTAAACACGCACGAGGGGAAACACCATGGCTCCTCTTTTTTCTTTTAACCGTTCTTTCTTATGCCAACGTTAAAAAGCAGAGGAATAGATGCAGCGATCTGTCAACCTCATCAACGCCATTCCTTGTTCTTTACGTAGTAAATCGTTATTCCATTTCGGCAACACGAGATTCGTTTGTTCGACAGTACCTGTCACAACAAGCAAAAGGAGTCGTTTTTCTTTCAGAACTTCAGTGCTATACATCAGTGTACACATATTTTTTTTATAATGCTATATAAAATCAGCAGTAATAACATTTTATATACAAGAAAAATATATCCCACGTCTCATCTGTCGCCAAATAGGATTAGGTAGGATTTTTTTTGCAACGTTCGTTGTTTTTAGTTTGCTTGCTGTTGCCTTTGCCGCCCTGTCGCCGTGTAATCATGTTGATGTGGAAAGACGGTGCAGCACGATGCCAAGACAAGTCCCCATCGGCATGCCGTAACTGACCCTCTCCGAGCGAGATAACAATCGTACTAGGAGTAATATACTTGTATTAGATGATAAGATGTCCAGATCCATAGCAAGAACGAGGAGTTGTTTGTTCTTGGTTGACGCCGTAGTGGCGAACAAGAACAAACCTTGAATTGTTTCGACCAATTAGCAGGTAAGATAATTTATTCGTGTAGTATAAAGTATTTATACTAAGTTAGCTTTGCTTTGGCAGGAAGGCAGCGCACGCTAGGAGAACGCTAGTGTGCAGATGGGGAGTTGCAGATCTAGGCTAGCCGCGTACTGGTCTTCTTATAGCATTTGAGTTTCGAAGCATTTGGTCACTGAATTAGATAGAGCGCGTACGTTTACGGTTGATTGATGACAAGTCACAGGACGGGTTGAATGGCACATGTGAGATTACAGATCACGTTAGATTTGGCTTCAGTTGGCTGTTTTCTTTTCGATAAATCCAGAGCGCGATGAAACGACTAAGCAACATTTGCTTCCATCTTGTGAGAGCGCAGGATATATTTGTAAAAGCTAGTTCCATTCCCATAAGGCTTATCACGTGATAGATTACTTTTTTTTTTTCTGAGGAACACCAGAGATGACTTCAGCTGATGCATGTTGTAGACCATTGACCTATGGCTGAGCCTCGTACGTAGCAATCAAAGGTTGGGCTTGGTTCAGTCCAAATGCCCTAGTTCATTCCATTTCAGCAGAACAGCTGGGGTGTCTCAAAAAAAAAAAAAAGCAAAACAGCTGGGAATTTGGTATCTGATTGTGGCCCAGCCCAGTATTCACCATGCTGGGGCCCAGTCTTTGTCGGCCCGTGCTCTACCCAATAACCCGGTCAGCCCGTGCTCCCCACCCATTTTGTTCGAAAAAAAAAAATACCGGCCGGCCTGATCACGAGACACCGGCCCCATCCGTGCCGCTTCACCTTCCCGCCCAAAAATTTCCCTACTCCCGCTCGCCGCCTCGCCGGCCGCCATTCCCCTCTCCCACTCCCACCCACCCCGCCGCCTAGGGTTCCGACGTTCCGCGCCGGCGCCGACGACCGCCTCCCACTCCGCGATGTCGCAGCCCGTCACCCCGCGCCGCACCACCCGCTCCTCCGCCGGATCCGCGGCCGATCCGGCCTCACCGACATCCCCGCCCAAATCGAGGCCCAAACCCTCGCCGAGGCGCCAGCTCCTCGCTGCCGGCGCCGCCGCGAAGGAAGATGAGGGGGAGGGGAAGGGGAAGGGGAAGGGGAAGCGCCCCATCGACGCGCTTCTCGAGGCGTTGCCGGGTCGCCACGAGCAGGCGACGGACCTCCTCCGACTGCTCGCCCCCGCGCCGGCGCTCCCGTTGCTCCTCTACGGGGGCGCCGCCACGGGCAAGACGCGCGCGCTCCTCCTCGCTCTTCGACACGTCCGCCCTCGCCCGCGGCCCGTGGCCTACGCCGCGCTCCGCTCACTCCCGTCCGCTCGCGCACTCTTCGCCTCCCTTCTTTCTCAGCTCAGCCCGGCGTCGTCGTCATCCGCCTCCTCTCGCCAGCGCGTCCCCGACAAGCCATCGGACTTCGTTGCCGCCCTCCGCGACGCCCTTGCTGGCCTGTCCGCGCCGGGCGAAGCGGTGTATCTAGTGTTTGATAATCTGGAAGTTGTTAGGAGCTGGGACAAGGGGGGCCAGCTGCTCGCCCTCCTCCTCCGACTACATGATCTCCTCCGGTTACCACAAGTCGTGCTTGTGTATGTAAGCAACGCAACTCCTGATGCCTACTACTCCATGACTGGCTCTATCGAGCCGAATCACATTTACTTCCCGGATTACACAGTGGATGAGATTCGTGACATTTTGATGAGAGGCCACCCCAATCCAAAGCTGTACTCGTCGTTCCTGAGGTAACGTGCGCTGTACTGATTCTGCTTTCGTGTTAATGTGATTCTAGGTCCAATTTGATATAATAGATTTGGCATCGTAGCATGACGCTTCAATAGCATGGTTAGTAGACTGATTACTGAATCATGCTAATTTTTTTATTGCTCTTGATGCTTGACAGTGTTGCATTGAAGCCATTATTCCGGGTAACAAAGAGGATCGATGAACTAGCAGCCACACTAGATCCACTTTTTAGGAAATACTATGAGCCATTGGGGTATTTGAAGGCAGTTCCGGATGAAGGCATGAAGAGGAAATTGTTTGAACATATACAACCTCATTTGGCTGTTGCTTTGAATGAGACATTCAGTGTTCCCCTGAGGGTTTCGATGGAAGAATGCAAGGATCGTAGTTCTTGTGTGAAGGCCAGTGCTAAAAGGCAGTTTGGCAGTAGAGATAGTTTGTTGACTGAATTGGAATTCCACATGTCTGTTTCTGCAAAATACCTACTATTGTCTGCCTTCCTGGCTTCGAGGAATCCTGCTACTCTTGATGCAGCATTGTTTGATTCCACTGGAGGGTCAGATAACCATAAGCGCAAGAGAAAGTATGCTACCTTGTGTCATGTGCCGATTTACCATACTATAATATTTTATTAGATGCTAACAGTACTATTCTTTGATGTAGGAGCTCTCAGGCTTCAGTGGCCATGAAGGACAATTTGGTTGAAGAGATGCTTATGAAAGGCCCTGGCACATTTCCTCTCGAGAGGCTATTGGCTATCTTTCAGTGTATTACATCAGTGTCTGAAGATGCCCTCATTGATGTTGAGTGTCCTGATAGTACGATGAATGGAAGCGGAATGGCTGGCCTAATGTCAGATGTTCTTTTGCAACTGTCAACTCTTTGCAATTCAAATTTCCTCTCGAAAAGCCGGAGCTGCCCACTAGAAGGCTCAGCTAGATATCGATCCAATATTGATGAAGATTTAGCTCTCAAGGTGAACACCTTTTAACGTTCCGCAATCAGATCAACTGTTTGTGCTACTGTGCACTTAAGTAATCTTGTATCGTGATGTTCATTTTATGAATCCTTTCTTGTTTTATTTGCAGGTTGCCAGGAGTGTCGGTTTCCCGCTCTCAAAGTATATCTACAGAAGATAGCCTCTATATCCGATTATCTGTAGTGTAGACTAAAACATATTAACAACTGGTATTCTTGTCCTTAGATTCTGTTGTAATCAGCTGCCTAAGATCTATATAATTGCATCCAGGGACAAGACAAGCGCCCAATTCTCCAGGTTATTTAGTTCTTTGGCTTTATTCATACACTGAATATGCTACAAAATTCTGAATTTAGTTTGAAGCAAACGTGTCTAAGCTTCACTTAAATACATCTGAAGTAGCATTTCACCGGGTACTTGTGCTTCAAAAAGAAAATAAAGAAAAAAAGTTGCAATGTTTGTTTCAGTTGCATGATACCCTGTTCTTCACAGTCTGAATATAATGATATCAGAGCAATCGCCATAGTAGTGCAACTCCATAATTCTGACCTGAAAGATCCCTGGCCTTCTGCACAATGTCACTATATTTATCTTAATGTTAGTATTGATTCTATGCACAACATCATGGGCCTGATCTCACCATTTGAACTTCCATTGCTATTCGTGCTGCTGCCAGGCATTATAACCACATTTAGTCTTTGGGACAAATACGCCTTTATCTGCGCTTTCTGTGAAATTAGGAAGATCATGCTTTCATTAGTAGTAATTACAAAGTACTGGGACAATCTATGCTCACTCAGGAGAGGATCTATCAAGAATAAATTGGGGTTAAATGAAAGTTGTAATTGTTACACACTCGTATTAGTTAGTCAACTGGGCTGCTGTCTGGCTGCTGCACCCCTAATTGCACGATATTTTTTTGATAGATCCATTCAATATGTACATCAGTGATGCCGAACAACTTCGTTTATGGCAGCGCATTGTGTTGGTTGGAGCGGATAGTTAATGGTTTACTCTGGTATCACATCCAACGGAGTTATTGAAAGCAATGGAGAACAGAGCATTTCTCATTGCACCATTATCTAATCTTACTACGTGGCTAATATTCTTATCATCACCCCGCCACCTCCCTCGAAAATTCCAACGCATGTAATTCTCATTTTGTGCTTGGAGGCTTGAAATAGTGGGAGATGCCAAGCTCCTTGAATCCTTGATATACTGATTCATTGTTATTCTGTTCAAGTTGACTAGTAGAGACAACCACAAGGTATAATTGTCCTATGTCAAAATGCTAATGTTATGACAAAATGATAGTGCCAAATATTGAAATTATTTCTTACCTCATGTAGATGTCATTACGTACTCTATTATAACTGATGAAGCTTGTTCTATTTTCTGGTTAACAGGAATTGAGCCTAGCTTAGTTGGTGATAGTTGTGGGTGTGCACCTCTCGGATTTGGGTGCCAATTGTTTATAACAATAATCCTGCCACTTAGTTCCTCCTTGGTCGGTCAAGTTCATTTTCTTTTGGGTTAACTGCACATAGCATGCTTGTACAGTAGTATAGCATATATGTGATAACATAGTGCGGTTTCACACTTATCTTTTATATAACATGTTTTTGTTTTCTACACTGAAAAGATTTGGAACTTGTTGAATTTAATGAGTGAGGAAATTACTTTACCTTCAACAGTGGAATACTGACAATGTACAGAATCTGATTCCACAGATTAGTTTTCAAACAATCCAACAATGTTCTCTAATTCAAAGAATGTATACTTAATCATAAAACACAGTAACTAGATGTCGAAGTACAAACAAGTAATGTCCGAATTTATGTTGAGCCTATAACATCTTCTTCTGACTTTGGAATGTCAAGGCAAAAGTTCCTTCTACAAAGGGGGTAGATATGCTTGCATGGCGCTGGACACAATGTAATACTTACTGCCGTTATAGATTTTTGTGATGCCGTGGTATCTTCATCTTCCTTGAACAGATGGGATTGCACTGCTAGGTTGCTTCATGTCATCAAATCCTGACACATTCAAGCTCTTCATTGGGATCTCATTTCTGGTGCCATCAACAACATCACCCTTTTCTTGAAGCTGCAAGGCAAACTCAAGTTTCCATAAAACATCTCCCATTGATGGGCGATCTACTCCATAATCAGCAAGGCATTTTTCAGCAGCCTCAGCAAACATCTCAAGTGAATCAGGCCTGATTTGCCCAGCAATGTGAGGATCGATTATTTTGTTAAGCTCTCCCTTGCGGTACCATGCAAGTGCCCACTCCGCGAGGTTCACCTGGTCTCTTGGAAGTGCTGGATTGATGGCTGGCCTTGCACACAGCACTTCGAAGAGTACTACCCCGAAAGAGTATACATCGGACTTCTCTGTTAGCTGTTGACGTCTGAAGTACTCTGGATCAAGATAACCAAAGCTTCCTTTGACAGCAGTGCTGACATGGGTTTGCTCAAGGGATGGAGCAGCTTTCGATAGGCCAAAATCAGCAACCTTGGCTACAAAATTTTCATCAAGGAGAATGTTGGTAGTCTTGACGTCACGGTGAATTATGCCCTGAGCTGCACCTGTGTGAAGATAGTGCAGACCCTTTGCTGCTCCAATGCTAATTTCTAGGCGCTGCTTCCAAGAAAGAGGCTTCAGGTTTGTGCCACCATAGAGATGATCCCTTAGTGGACCATTTGACATGAACTCATAAACCAGGATCATCTCGTTATTCTCATCACAGCAACCAATGAGTGAAACCAGGTGGCGGTGACGAAGCTTTGACAACATTTGAATTTCAGTCAGGAATTCATTCATTCCTTGATCAGAAGATGGATTGCCTCTTTTGATAGCCAGCTTTATTCCATCCTCAAGAACACCAAGGTAAACCTTTCCAAAGCCACCAACACCAAGAATAGCCTTTTCTTCAAAGTTTTTTGTGGCTTTCTGAATTTCAATGAAAGTGAAGTAACGGCCCAGCCCATAAGCACTGGATGCAAACACACTTGAAAAACCACTCTTGGTCCTTGTGGAACCGAAGCGATTTCTAGAGAGCCTGCTGCAACTGCTCATGAAGCTGGATTGGCTGGAATTGAGTGGAAGGAACCAAGAATGGAAGCTGTTTGTTTTCTGCCATTCTGGCCTGCGGTTTCGCCGGCAGCACATCACTATGGCCAATGCAGCTGCAATTACTGCCAAAGCAAGACCTAAGCCGGTTAGTGTCCTCTTACCAACTTGTGAGCTTGTTTTTGGTGAAAAGAGACCATCCAAGCTGTTTGCTTGGTTGCTTATCTTCATAACTTCAAGACCATTGAGGATGGCATTGTTGCTGCTGGAATCGGTTGTACCTGGACCAACTTGTACTAGAATGGTGGAGTTGTTGATGATGGATGAGTCGATGGTAAAATCCTTGTAGTAGGCTACTGCAAGCCCCATTGTCAAGCTTGAGAGATCGAGGTTGGCGACACCCATCATGCCGTTAATGTAGACATTGAAGTAGAGGCTACTGAGTGCCTTGCTTACAATGTCGCAGAAATGTAGGCGAATGAGGTACTTGAATCCTGGCTCTGCCTTCATAGCCCATGTTATGTTGAATCTTGCTTGCGTGGTATTTGTCGAGGCCATTTGCTGTGCTGTTGAGTAGACATATGATGGTGCGATGAGAGGAGTGTTGGTCTTGTCATCAGGATACTTGATGGTTCTGGGGGGAACCCAAGCAGCATTTGCTGCTGCCTCAAGCTTTAAAAAGGGTGTATCAGGCAGCCATGTTCTGGATAGTGTGTCATTGAAGGGTGTCACGAGTACACCCCCCATGTTCAGCCGGTAGACTACCTGCAATGCATTGTTGGAGATGTCAAATTGCTCCTGCGGGGCCACTCCATTGGTGGTATTTGGAATTAGGTTTGGCGGTGCTGAGACAACCTCAATAGCATTGATGAATGCCATTGAGTCCTTCTTTGGGGTAAAAATGATCTTCAAGGTGTCTCCCTGTGTTGCAACAATGTACTCTCTAAGGACAGGGTTAGGGGGACTGGCTATGAAGGAGAAATCGTGGAGAAGGACCATATTGTCAGTGAACACAGAGAATGTAGCTGTGGTGAGGTTGTATTGCTTGTCAGGGATAGGTAAGAAGTAGAGGCGGATCCAATGGCGACCAGGCTGGTTGATGAAGAAACTATAAGTGGATACATCAGAGAAAACTCTTGCAGAAAGGTAGAGTGGAGATAATGATGAAGCAGCATTCGGAGAGCTGTTAGCTGTGATCTTGATGTCCATCGGGGTGGACAGAAAAGATGTCGACTCTGGATCAGAACGGAATGTCCTTCCATCATCAAGCTGCACAGCACCAGATGCCCCACAGCTGATGAGATAGTTGTCTTGAGGTACAAACCGATCCTTCTGTGATGCAACTGCATTGGTGGTGGCAAGGATGGAGAGGAGGATAAACAATGGTACTCTCTTCCACTCAAGCATGCTTCTGGACATCTTTGTTGATGGCATCAGAAGCACTTGCATGTAGTAAAGGTTATTGGTGGTTTCTCATGGGGGAGGGAAGTGCTCTCAGGATTGAGGAAGAGGGGGAAAGGATGCAGGGACAAATGAAGTCTTTGGTTTGTTTTTGGAGGGAACGGATTGATTACTAGGAGACAATATGGTTGGGATGCACGTCTAGATGGTATTAGGTTGCGAACCTAAATATCATGTCCAATGGGTAATCTTCAATATTCTGTCTGGAGCTCGTATGCTAAAATGACATCTGGATGCTTTAATGTGCATTGAAAGGGAAGCTGCAGGCAAATCCTGCAAAGTCAGATTGGAGCCATTCAAGCAAGCTGTCTAGCTAGGGGCTACACCTTTTATTTTTAGCTGTATCATGCTGGTTTATTCAATTAGGTTGAGATTATGATCTTTAAGAGTTTTTTTTTTGGGCTGCCAACAGGAGAACTAAAGGTTAATCATCACTTTGAAAATGAGTTTAAGTTGTCAAACAAAGCTGTTATAGCATCTTAATACACGAGAAGGTTGGTGTAGTATAATTGACAAGGTGACCCCATTGCGTATCATTTTCCTTATTTTGATTTGGTTTGAATTCAGAATTTTTTGTGGTCTGGAAGTCCTGGCATCAAACAAAATACTTGTGCTTGTGCGGTGCTTCAAACAATACCATCATTAGTTTTGTTCCTTATGATGGATTCCAGCAAACTTTGGAACCCAAGTTAGTGGCCATCGTTTTTCAAGATCGTAACGTCTAACAAATATTAATTTGGATTCTGTTGTTATTCCTGATAGGTGCTGAACAAGAGACGTGCGGGCACCATGTGACCTTGGTCCAATTATTTTCCATTTCGTATCGGGCAGCTGCAGCTGTGGATCACGTAAGTGGCTCTCCATTTCTCTGCGCCGTATCTCTGTTTGACCAGCTGATTAGTGGGACACCAATAACTCCAGCTGCTATAACCCGTGTATTGTATTTCTCAGTTGAAGGCATAGGAACCATCTGATTGTTTAGTCAAACTGTACCAACATAATTTGTGACATGTTTTAAAGAATGAAGTGGAAGTTTGATTTAGTATCCTCATCACGGGTGCACGTCCAGTTTGACTCCATGTTTACAGGTCTCTGGTTGCCTTTTGCTTTTTTTTGAGCTCCTCTTTTTTTTTTTCTTTTTTTTGAGCTCCCTCTGGTTGCCTTTTGCTGTGTAGGAATTTAGCAGACTCAATCTACGCCCATTGTTTGCCTGGAAGGGCCCTCTAGTGTTCCTGGACCACAAAGTGAGGCCCATTTGTAGTCGTGATATGGTATTTGTCTTTGTTGTTTAATTATTTCCACAAAAGTCATACTGCTGGTGTGTAATACAATAATTTCTGCCCAAGATAATCCTCTGACCCAAAATATAGGTAGTTTAGAAAAATGACACGATATTTACACTTTTACTGTGTTTCAAGTAAATTGAACTACATCTTATGAAACTAGTTTTCATGATGAATATAATAACATTGATATTACATTATCAATTTGCATATTTATTTGTATATTGATTTTTTATCGGAGGGAGGAGAAGTTGTGGCATATGTGATTTCATCATTTTTCACACCGCAATTGGAAGGTTTTTGTGCGTTTCAAACCTCTGTGTTGTGTTTTACTCAGCCCCTCTTTAGGAATAAGTTGTATGTTCCTGCTCGGCGATGCATGTGGACAGTTTTGGTAATGAGCTTAACTGTTATTATTTTCTTGCACGCAGTGAATTATTGAACTGGACTGCACAGTAGGACCTCTTTCTCTGCTGTCTGTTTTAGTAAAAATGCTAGGTTAATCTTCCGTTCAAAAAAGAAGAAGAGCGAAGTGAGATCTACAACCTGTTAGTTACTGTTGCTCAACTTCAAGCCAAGTAGCGCGAACGGAGCCGGGAACCCGTGATCTGTTGGGCCATATGCATCTCAAAATGAGACAAGCTTGGCAAGAGAACCAAACGAAGGTAGGCCAACTTCTACGACTTGAACACACGTACAAACAATGCCTTAGTCTTGTTATTCTGATCATGATGTCAACGTTTGTGTACATAATCCGTTGAACCCTCACGAGCAGCTAAGTTATGTAGGTGTGCAGAAACGGACGCCCACCGGCTGTACTATTTTCTAGTATATAATGATCAACAACATATAATCCGCATATGATCTGCCCAGATTGTAATGTACTTCGTGTCTTCTTTGTGTCAGCCAATCTAAACCGTTGGAGTCCTAACCAAATGATTATAGTTAGGCCTATTCACGACTGCAACTTTTAGTTGTGCGTATCGTAAACAACAAATTTGAAACTAGTATATTTTTTCTCTTAACTGATGAGTGGACCCTTGTTTGACTGTCATGATAGGAACAACTCATCTTGCAGAAGCATCTTGCAGTAAGGATCCGGCAAAGTACTATTTGCCTTTCTATGGTGACAAGGCCTTCCGAGTCAGCAAAGTACGTAAATTACCCACCTGGATGCGAGCTCGAATTCTCGAAATGTTTTTTTCTTTCATACTCACGCGACATGAGTCTGCTTAACATTAGGAAATAAAGTCTTCGTTGCTTGTGGAAGTTTGTTAATGTTTGGATTTTGCGTTTCCTTCTCCAGGCTCTAGATGCATTCATTTCCCACGAGATCCAAAACCCGTGTCGCCTCAGTTAGGCAAAGACATGGAGCTACGGATCCTGCGGAGTGCAGACCTATGCTCTGGTTAACTGGTTAAGACTTGACGACGCACTCAACTTGTTCTTGTCCATGACCCGTTCAGCTTTCCTATGGAGTATGGACATACTTCCCGTTTTGCAATTTCCAGCATGCTGCAGCGACCCTTTCTCGTTTTATACGGCTTGTCTGACGGATCACGGGTGATATTTGACTCCGTTTTAAACCTGAACCGTCCATTGGATTCTTGCACCATTCCTTTTCTCAGTGTAGTCAAAGCTAAGCACTAGATGCCTGCACAGAACCGAAGGCCCGGAACCGTTCACCCTACACTAGAAAGCACTTGGTAGATGCCTCCTGTTCTTTTGCCCTTCTCTAGCTGTCATGCTGAGCTCTTGGTGTGGGGCATTCAGGTTCCCAATATAGTACATCTCTTTTCTTTGAGCCGAATTTTCTCGTAGATAAGCACTGATTGTACTATACATCGTGACAATAAGAGAGTATGACGAGGCAGGCGACCGGTCGACGCATGCGAGGTTGGAAATTGGACGTACGCAGGTACAGGACACACGACAAGCCAAGCCACGCCTTCTTCTAGGGCTTCTCGGGCTCGGTATGTCGGATTTGACCCCACAGTAGCCGAGGCCGGAATAAACAACGCAACCAACACCGCTGTGTTGTGATCCACGTGAAGGAACGGGAAGAATGAAAAGAAGCCCATGGAGCAGTTCGAGCCCACCTGGGGTTCGGCCCGCCTAATAAGCGAACGTAGAATAGAGAGAAACCAGGCGAGAGCGAAACCCCAGTAAGAAAAATGGGAAACGACAATGCCTACGCAAACATGTCTCCGCTGTGGGTCCGCTACGTATCGCGGTCGTTGGTCTGTCGCGTAGGCGGCGATGCGGGAACAAAGCTAGCGTCAAACGACCGACCAGAGCCGAGCCCCTGTCTGTGCACCTAATTGCATCGTCTACGCACAGGTCGGCTGTGAAAATCACGATGGCGAGCTTTAACTAGATTCGCGCAGAGGAATTATAAGTATAGTATCACATATACGCACGCATGCTCATTATATATGAACGCACATTCAACTATGAAAGAGCATTTTGCACCTTTAAGTAATGACAAAGTAAATTCTATTTGTTATTAGAAGAAAAGATGTAAATTTCAATCGTCACACGTCAATTTCATGCAGTAATTTTATACTTATATCTTCGTGTACGGCTCCCTCCGTTGGTCAAAGTATCGTACGAGCTGATGACTTCTTTTAAAGATCATGCTAACTTATGCTTGTTTATTTGCTAGAATCTCGAAATTTGAGTTTTATTTTGCTTTTTTGACTGAGGTTTTATTTTGCCTTTATTTCCACTAACAATTAGTTAGAGTGTGTACGTTATGATATCCAAGCAGATCCTTTTATCATCTTGATATAGTATAATTTTTTATTTTATCAAACAATCTAAAAAGAAGTACGCTTTGCTATTTTCGGGCAAACAAAGGCGAAGCCTAGGACCTGCCACCTTTTGATTTCCTTCACGTAATTTTTACCCGCTTATTGTTGGAGGGGAAAAGGATACATACGTATATAGAATCAGTTCAGCTCTCGGTTTGGCTAATAGTACTTCCTGCGTCGTCCCAGTTTAATTGTCACTTTAGATCCATCTAATTTTTTTAAAATAATTATCATTCTCACTTTCTGATGTAATTTTTTCTGTTTTCAATATACCTTTATTTTTATTTCTCTCCTCTTTGTTTCCTGTGCACCTGTATGTACTAACTTTTCTTAATCAACGTGTCAACAGCTAAAACGATAATTATGGTTTGGTATTTTTCACTGACAATTAAGTTGGACCTAGACCACCCGTAGACATTCTTCCTCGCTGTACACGGCGGTCAATAGATTGCCTCTGGTAGTACATAGAAATCGAGCAAGCAGTGAGCACAGACGACGGCACGGTCCCATTTCCCTTGTGGTCTCTCCCCGTCTCTCTCCAATCCTTTTTCAGCTCTCTCTCCCAACCTCATCAAAAGTGGAGGCGTATTCAAGTGTGTATGAATCTGAACAGAGACAGAGCTCACAGTCCCAGAGAAACAGAGAGCTGCAGAGCCGGCGCGAAACTTCTTTGACCGAAACAGAGACCTCCGACTGGTACTACTATCCCATACCCTTTTCTTGCATCCAAGATTTGCATCCATCCTTCTTGTTGATACATCCTTGTTCATGACTCGTCATCTTCCCTGCAGTTCTAGTTGCAGCTACTAGCGATCATGGTGAAGGAAGAGGAGATCATCACCGAGGCAGGAGGGCGAGGCTACATGGACATGATTGGTCTCGCAGATGAGGACTTCTTCCGGTGCCTGTCACCTTCGTCCTACTTCTCTTCCAGTGTCGTCTCCACCGCGAGCACCGGTGCCACTCCTGCTGCCGCGTCGTCTCCTACCTTCGTCTCCTACTTGGGCATGGCTCCTCCTCCTTCCCACCACATGCTGAGCTTCACGGGCCAAGAGCAGTACCATGGCGATGGCCTCTTTGGCCTCCAGTACTACGGCTGTGATCGTGCGATTCCAATGGTTGTTCCGCAGAAGTCCAGTCCCACCACCGAGTGCTCCTCCTCCATCTCCTCCATGTCGTCCTCGCCGACTGCGACCTCCATCTCGGCCATCTCCAGCACGAAGCCACAGGCCTTCAAGGTGCGTTAATTGGTCTGTTATATTCTTGGCTTCAATTGAAGTGATTGTTTGGAATGGTGTGTGTTGATTTTTGGACAGTTCCTGAATATTTGCCACCGTAAAATTTGTGTACTTGTTGTAGTTTCCTGCACGATTGATTCATAGTTAGGTTGATTCTTGTAAAGACGGGGTCAAGAGGTGTTTACAGTGTCTTGGAGGCAGTTGTTGTTACTGCAACTCTGATAGTTTCTTCACGGTTTCTTGCATTGTTTTCCTTTTGAGGGAAATATGGTTTCTTGCATTGTCAATCGATGATTTTGGATGCAGAATGTTGATGTTGATTCCTGGCTGGTTCATGAATTTTCGCTTACACGAATTTTGTATATGTATTGCACCATCAAGTCGTTGTACGACTAGTTCATGATTCGTCTGATTCTTGCGCAGAAAAAGGGTTCAAGAGGTAGTGATCAGAGGAAGGCTGCGCCTGCTGCTGAAACGAACAAGAAGCCCAGGGTTAGTGCTTCTCGTCCAACTGATGCTGCCTTTGGTGCCAGCACGGTGTACTAATCACCTGTGGCCATTTTGACACTCTGATTAGTAGGCCAAATCAGTGAGCTGTTCCACGCCTCCAAAAATTAGTGAGCTGTTCTTTCGTTAATCAGTTCGTCTGACCCGGTCAAAAATGTTAATTGTGTTAGGTGAGGAGGGAGAGGCTCGGGGAGAGGATCATCGCTCTGCAGCAGCTGGTTTCTCCATTCGGAAAGGTAAGAAAGTGAAAAAGGCCGAAAGCTTCAGGCTTTTGGCGATACGCTCTTTACTCGCTCCCTCTAGTACTTGCCTTTCGGCGTTTCCTTTCCCGTGCAAGCGTAGCAACACAATTCACAGCCTTCCCCTTCCTCCTGAATACTATTCCTACCACATTTAAGCCACAATTATTTGAGTCAAAACAGACTTGTACTGCTACGGTCACCGATGCGTAGATGCAGAGTCGTACGGTACATCTATATGCATGCAACTAGTATGGCTGCCCGCGCATTTGCGCGGCTAGACTTACTAAACTATTTAAAATATTTTATATTATTATTGAAGTTTAACATAGTTTATTATTATTATTTATTTTATACTTTATATTTATAAATAGTATAAAATAGATTGGAGAATTTCTCACCGTCTCTCAATTTGAGTGTGAGATAAGTCATCATTTATCTTGAATTGTATTTGATTTTGTTTTAGTAAGGTCGATTCAAACATGTCATACTAAACAATTAACATATGTCATGGTAGAAAAAACAATGTGTCATGCTAAAAAAATCTTTTGAAGAAAATACGCCATGCTAAAAATATAAAAATTCGCTATGCTAGCAAGACATATCACGATGTATTTAGAAATCAAAATTAAGTCTATATTAGATATTTTATTATTTCAAAATGTAGCTATTTTGGGCTCATAATGGTATGGTGAGTAAATTAAATAAGAATTAAGGATATTTTTAGCTACTTTAATAATTAAATTTATTTTTTTACTTATAATGACATGGTGGGTAATTTAGAAATAGGTGCGAGGGGTATTTTGGTAATTTTTTATTATTCCGAATTTAGCTATTTTTGGACTCATAATGGCATGGTGGGTAATTTAGAAATAGGGCCGAGGGATATTTTTGGCTATTTTTTATTATTCCGAATTTATCTATTTTTTGACTCCTAATGGCATGGTGAGTAATTTAGAAATAGGTGCGAGGGGTATTTTTGACTTTTTTATTATTACGAGTTTAGCTATTTTATAAATATTTTTAGGGGGTTTTGTGACTAATTGTTTCATAATGGCAGTGGTGGGTAATTTTCTCTTCTTATTTTCTCGGATTAACGTGAGAATTTCTAGCATTTTATAGCGAACGTGGTGGCTCCTTTTCGACGCCAAATATATATATAATAGAATCTATTTTTTGACTCCTAATGGCATGGTGGGTAATTTAGAAATAGGTGCGAGGGTATTTTTGACTTTTTTATTATTACGAGTTTAGCTATTTTATAAATATTTTTAGGGGGTTTTGTGACTAATTGTTTCATAATGGCAGTGGTGGGTAATTTTCTCTTCTTATTTTTTCGGATTAACGTGAGAATTTCTAGCATTTTATAGCGAACGTGGTGGCTCCTTTTCGACGCCAAATATATATATAATAGATGCAAGTAGTAGCGCCAGTTAATTACCCAGGCGAAAGGCGATTAAGCCTGTCGTCTCTTTTGACCTTTGACTCATGGATCTGACTCCTGACCTGCTTTCGCAGTCTGATACGGCTTCCGTTCTGCACGAGGCGCTCGGGTACATACGCTTCCTGCACGACCAGGTTCAGGTACGTGTCCACGAGCACAGATAAGACAAGAGCAGAACGCTGTACACACAGCTTTGTACAGCGAGCCTGCCATGTCCACAGTGGCGGAGCCAGCAAGAGATAGCAGGGGGGGCCGGCAGCAAAGGCCGTAATGCAAATATAGAGGCTGGCGTGGTGGTGGTAGTCTGGTAGACGTGCTCCCATTTTCGCATATGAACTGATGATGTCGCCATGTCCACACGCACACTGAACTAGCGCCTCCAGCAAGTGCATTTCCTCTTCTCTCTCGTGGACTATGACAACGGTCTATGAGGATTCAGGACGAGCGAGTACACCTGAAGCTAGCTGAACAATAGATGAGTGAGAGATGGGTTCTGAGTGCTAGGATCGAAGCCTCTACGTCCCATTAGCAAAGCAAATAGCCCCGGCTCTTCACAAATTTTCTCAGGCCAAGGGGGGGCCGTGGCCCCGGCTGGCCCTTTACTGGCTCCGCCAGTGCATGTCCATGTACCGTATGTTGTACTACTCTGTATGTAGCGGTGTCTCATGCATGTCGTTTGCGTATGTACGCGCTTCGTCCGCTGTGAAGCCTGCACTTACACTGTTCGGGGACTTACTGGCATCGGTTGCTTTTCGTGGCAGGTCCTGAGCTCGCCGTACATGCAGCGCTTGCCGGCCTCAGCGCACGCTCCAGTAAGGACCAAACGCCAAGCAAATTTACTTACCTCCAGTAATTATATAGCCTTTAACATTGTGTCTGTACTACACTGTTTTGCCTTTGCAATGTGCGGGTGCAGGAGAGCTCGACCGGCACGGTGGTGGAGCCACCGCGACCGAGCGACCTGAGGAGCCGGGGGCTGTGCCTGGTGCCGATCTCGTGCACGGAGCACGTCGCCGGCGGCGGCCACAGCAACGGCGCCGACGTGTGGTCTGTGGCGGTTTCGGCGGGGATGGCCAGAGCGACGGCAGCCGCGGAGACGCCGGAGAGCAAGGCGGCTGTTGCAATGCTGCCTGGTGGTCACCCCGGGCATCTGGCCTAGCTGACTGCGACACGCTTCCTTTACAGATTATGTAGGGTTAAGACTTCAGTTAGGGCTCTTTTGGGGTTTAATCAGTTCGATCACCAAGTACTGCATGACCTTTTCTGAAAACTTTTGGGAGGGGCTGCTGCTGCTTTGGGTGGAAAAGGGCACAGGGAATCAGGGATCCATATTCCACAGACCCATGGTAGCAGGCAGGATACAAGTGTGCATATGGAGGGGATTTGCTTTGCTCGGAACTTGGAAGTAGTCCTGCTTTACTGTACTGTAGCTGCTTTGAAAGACACCGACGCGATGATGGCGATGAACTTGGGCACGAATGTCTCTACTCTGTCGCGTCTCACGACAGGCATTGGATATCATCGCTGCCGATGATGCTTGGGAGCAGCGTTGGTGACAGCTTCGGTATCTGTTGCTTGCGTGGGGATATCAGATTTTTATGCTTCCCCTTTTGCTTGATCTTGGTAATCGATTCGAGCATCCTTGGAAGTTGGATGTCCGCAGTGCTACTCCCTCCGTCCAACAATATAGTGTCTATCTAGGAATTTTATGACAGATTAGCTAAAATGCAAAAAGTCCTTGTTGCCCCTATTAACACCATGCTCCTTAATCCATACACAATAACCAAGCCGGCCACCTAGCTATCGTATTAACTTTTTTTTTTCGCTCTCACCAATACTCATCAATCCATTCACAAGTTTCAAAACATAATTTTAATGACGAGGACTCATTGCAGTCCGTGACGTCGTGGAACCCACTCAAATAGACACTATATTGTTGGACAAATGGAAATCTCTAGATGTACACTATATTGTTGGACGGAGGAAGTATATTTTATGCATCCTTTTCCTATACACGCTCCGGTGAGAAAGAGATGCTCATTGCGATTTATTATTAAACTACTAGGAAACACACGACTAGTAACAGCGATAATACGGTCTGAATCACTGAAAATGAAACTTGCTCACAGAGTTATTGTGAGGTGCTAGCAGCATTTAGCTCGACCATATGCAGTACTAGTGTACTACGACCTGTTCCCCAGCTTTTGTGCAAAGCAGCTCCACAGGACGAGTCGCCAGCGGCTCCAAAAAGGCTAAGCATGAAGGTAGGGACTCAAAAGGGCTAGGGTAAAGTTGTACGCTCATATGGAGGACGTTCTCTGTGTGCTTCAACTCGATTTTCCCTTTTCTCTAACTTTTTATGTGTCTCTGTGTGAGAGAATGCTTAGCCTTTTTTTTTTTAGGCGGAGAGAATGCTTAGCTTACCAAATCCATGGTATATGAGCAGGCAGCTAAGCTTATTGGCCCGGTTCTCTCTTAGAATGTTGCCTTAGGCCGTTCTGGGCCTCAAGGAGGTACGGGGTGGAAGGAACGGCCCGAAACCCCGTATATAGGCCCAAACCAGTGGACCCAACCACACACATCAAGCTGGGCTAGCTTCGGTCAGGTCTGTTTCAGTCCGCACGTCCTTTTTGAACATGGAGTGGTCCAGCAATGCAAATTTTAGCGCGTACAAAATAGAACTGTGCTGATTTTCAAAAAAAGAAAAAAGTTTGCATAGTACACGTACAAAATCCACACAATCTGCAGCTCAACATTAGTCAACCGTTTCTCCTCCACACACATACACGTACCCCAAATAAAACCCACATAATCAGCAGATCAACATCTAGTCAACCCCCACATAATCAGCAGATCAACATGTAGTCAACCCCCACATAGTCAGCAGATCAACATCTAGTCAACCTTGCTGTCCAGCCTTTCGAAAAAAAAACCTTCCTGTCCACACATACACGTACACAAATAATACCCACAATAATCAGCATATCAACATCTAGTCAATCTTGTTCTCCACAGGAGGAGTACCATAGCATAATAACTTGTGAGCAAAAGGCTCTACCTAGCTCACAGCTCCTGAAGGACATGGATCAAAGCTTCGCGCGGCCTGCACATGGCCTCCAACGGAACCGCCCTCGGGAGCGTGATCCCGACCCCTTCGGCCATGTCGACCTCGCCGCCGTCGACCGTGTCCCAGTCGAAGCACTGGATCAACGTCCCCAGGACCAAGCCCAGCGTGCGCAGCGCGAGCGCCTCGCCGGGGCACTTGCGCCGGCCCATCCCGAACGGGATCATGAACTTGCCGTCGGCGCCGCCGCCGCCGCCCTCGAACCGCTCCGGCCGGAACGCGGCCGGGTCCGGCGGCCACACGGCGGGGTCCCTGTGGATGGCGTACGCGTTGACGAGCAGCGTCGTGCCGCCCGGCACGTGGTGGCGCCCGCCGCCGACGGTGCAGTCCGCGGCGGACTCGTGCGGGATCAGCGTCGGGACCGGCGGGTACAGCCGGAGCGTCTCGCTAATGATGCACTGCAGGTAGCCGAGCCGCGGCACGTCGTCGGCGCCGAGCAGGCGGGAGGTCCCCACGGAGGCGTCCACCTCCGCCTGCGCTTTCTTCAGGACCTCCGGGTGGTTCAGCAGCAGGGACATGGCCCATTCGGCCGTCGTCGCCGTGGTCTCTGTTCCGGCGCTGAACATGCTCTGCAAAATCGACGACACAGAAAAGCCTGTTACTAATGACGAGCGTTGCTGCTACTTTGCCTTTCTGCGATTTGATTCGGGTTCACCAAAGTTTCAGACGGGTGACATGCACGGCAGCGAAAAGAAGATACGTGTCTGTCATCAGAATTCGGGTAAGCTCAACAACAAACACGTCTCTTTTGAAACCTAATGTGATATCTTTCGATGTGCAGTAGAGTCATGGCCAAATTCAAACATTGAGGTGACATGTCACACTCTCCCAGCCAGGTAAGCGGCGGGAGTACATACAGCCTTCGTCGGAGTAGTACTAGTGAGTTTCCATTTCAAAGAAACAGTAACCGCCTAACCGGCAATATGAATGGCTGCTTTATGCAAGCGTTTATCGCTTTGGATATGCTGAGCAAAATTGGCCAAGCACCAACCAAATAACTAAGGCCTTGTTTGTTTGCTCCAAAATGTTCACAATCTTAGATTGTAGATATAAAATCTAGATTGTAAAAGCCAATGCTATTTGGTTGCTTTAGATTCTGAAATGATTTGTTCAAGACATGCACAGAATCTAGCAAAAACACATGTTGGGTGGATTGTGTATTTAGCACAATCTAGGTCCAGATTCAACAAAAAGTCATATAGAATCGAAGTGACAAACGACCAGTGCATGAAAGAAACAACTGAAGCAGAAGAAGCACTCGCCGAGCACAGAGCCATGATCATGGTGTCCGTGTACACCTCCGGCTCCGACTTCTGCAATGAGAGCAGAACAGCAATCATGCTCTTCTTCTCGCTCTCGCCACCGCCGTCATCCATCCTCCGCCGCTCCGCGTCGATGAGCCGCTGCAGGAACGCGTCCCTCCTGCCCACCGCGGCCAGGATCTTGTTCCTGATGCCGAACACGTCGAACCACCGTAGCACAGGCAGGTAGTCCCACAGGTTCGCCGCGCCGATCAGCGGATGAACTCGTCCAGCGCCTCCTTGAATTCCTGCGTTTCCGGCGACATGTCCGTGTCGGCGTCGGCCTCGGCGCGGGACGTCTTCGTCCGCGCGACGGTCTCCATCAGCGCGCTGAGGGAGAGCTCGAACAGCCTCCGCTTCAGCTCGACGCGGGCGGCGCCGCCGGGCGCGGCCGCCGCGGCTCGGTACATCCGCCGCGCCATGGCGCGCACCTCGGCGGAGATGGAGGGGAGCATGCATCCGACGCGGTGCGCGGAGAGGAGCTGCACCGTGGCGACGCGGCGGAGGTTGCGCCAGTACGGGCCGTACCCCGACGTCGGGAGCGTGGCGCCGCCGAACGAGACGAGCTGCAGCGACGGGAAGCGCGGCCGGTTCGCGAAGCACAGGTCGTGCTCCGTGAAGCACTCCCTGGCGAGCTCCGCGGAGGTCACCACCACGGCGTCGCGCGAGCCGAGGCGGAGGGAGAAGAGCGGGCCGTGGCGCGCGGCGAGGCGCGCTAGCGCCGCGTGGATCGGCTTCTCCAGGAGGTGGAGGTGGCCCAGGACCGGGATGGCCGGAGGGCTCGGTGGCAGACGATGACGCGTTCCCTTGTCGTTCTCGCCATTGATCTTGCTGTCGCGGCAGCCGAGGAGGCGGCGGAGCACGAAGAGGAAGAGGAAGGAGAGGGCGACGGCGACATAGGCTGCCTCCATTGTTGTTGGGACCTAGGAGTGAGCTTGTGGCCTTGCTGCTCTCGTGAGCCGTGCCATTTTATGTGATGGCCTGATGTCTGATGTGGTTTAACACACCTGGCGTTTAGTAGTTTGCATATGCAACCACTGACGTAAGTGGAAGGTGCATGATACTACTCATGCCTAATCTTCTAGAAGGTGAACTGTGTTGATAAAGTGACTGCTCTTTGCAAATAGTAAGGCATCTATGATGCGGGCAGATAGGGCAATCTGACGTCTAATACAGTGCTTATCAGGGTTCTGATGAATCACCAAGCAGCATTCTTTCTAGAAGGAACGAGTTTGGGACGTTAGGCACAGGTCTCTATTACTAACTGGTATGCTTTACATTTTTTGCGAATGAACTGATATGCTTTACACAGATAATATCTATATATGTTGGTCGAGCTGTTCATATTGCACTAGCTGCATGAGCTGATGAAAGACGAACTCTAGTGCACTAGATCTGGATTGTTGCAAAAATATGAGAGGTGGAGGTCCAATGAATTGTGATCCTGTGCTGGCAAAAGTACACTTTATCATCCGTATCTGTCTGGCCTCTAAATTAAAGCTTTACTTTAAATTAGTACTACATTGAACACTTAAACACAAGATAGTTGATTCAGCCCCAATCCAATGCACAAGTACTAGTTGGCATTATAGATCTTACAAGTTTTATTTCATATGCATAACAAAAACCATTCAAAATGTATCATGCCAAACTACTGTTTTTAGAGGTCGTGCCAAACTTTGTCGAATCATTGTAGTCTGGTTGGGGCGTCCTGCAATTTTTCGGCAAGAAATGGTGAGCCTGTTTCATCTAATTCATGCGTGCTGGAATCGTTGAGCCCCAAAGCCCCAAACATCCCATGTTGTGTTGTGTGGGCGCGTCCCTGGGTCAATAATACAACGGCACTCAACAGCAAATATCAGTGATGATGCAGGCGTTGTAGCATACCCACACAAAGATAATGATATCTTTTTTCTACATGCTGCGGAGATAAACATTGACTCGACGCACCTTTAACTATCAACTATACAAGTTGCTGCTGAAGGCTGCCTTCGAGAAATCGTCAACAGTTCACCACTCGGGCTGTCACCCGAAGCAGATGCAGTGCATCTATCGAGCATGCATGAGTGAATGCAGTTAATTTGGGTAGGGTGTATTTTTCTTTCGCTCATGCAGACAACCAAACGCTATTCACTGTGAATTTATATGGATCGATCGGTGCAAGCATGGCTGCATCGGATCATACGAGCAACAAACACGCCCCTGTTGCTTCGCATAGGGAGATGTAGAGCTTCATCATAGATCATGGATGAAGGGAAGCGGGCTGAGTGGATACAGTGACCATAAAAAAAAAAATATATTCAGTTGGTTGCATGCATGAGTAGATGCAGTGAATCTTGTGAAGATGTTTGATTGATTGTATAGGCCGACGTAAATGACCTTGCATGCGAGACTGAAAGTGAGACTAAAGCAGATGCAGTGCATCCACCGAGTCTGAACGACTGAATGCGGTCAACATAACTGGATATATTCATTGAGGCAAGATGATGACATATTTTTGCATAGGGAACGTGTTTATCTCTCCGTGCAAACCACCCCTTACACCTCCCCTGAGCGTCCCCTGGATCAACAGCGTGTGGCTCAGATTGAAGTTTTCATAGTTTGCACGGAGAGGTTGGTTTCTACCAGATACGTTCCCTTTTGCATAATATCATGCGTGCAACTTCTTATTATGAGTTAATACGGATCCAAGGACCCAAACATAAGTCATGCTAGCAACCAAGCACACCTCAATCACTTTGACTTATGTGACCCGTCGGAGTCAACATGTGCTGCGGTGGTTTTGCTCTCGCTCGCAAAGTGTTGCGATCATGTCACGTGCTTTACTTGCAAAATAATCAACTGACCAGGAGGGCCAGTTTAACGAGTCATCAGGTGGGAGGGGAAGAGGGAAATCCCAGGGATCAACCGCAATCAGGGTCTGTCTCAAAAAAAAAAAAACGCAATCAGAGTCTCAAATGAATAAACTAATCTTGGCGATACAGTTTCTTGTTTCCAAAGAAAGTCCAGTGCTATTCGTGCAGATCTCGCAATACGAGTTGGCCTTTGCGAGCCCAGGAAGAAGCCGAGGAAGACGCCATCAGACAAAGCTCTGGAGCAAGCAGAGTCATCCACACACTTCCCTCAATTTTCTTCCTGAACTTATCGTGCATATCTTGAGCCGCAGGGACTATCCTCCACAAACGTCAGCGATTGCGTATGCAAAATTGCATGACAAGGTTGCCCATCTTCCATTCGTTCTAAGATCTTTAGATCCGCAGAGAGCCATGAATCTTGGTGTATATATATGCAGCCATGCAGGATGGCGCCACATACAAACAGCAAGTTGCGAATTGCGATCGATCAGAAGCTCCAATCAGCCATCAATCACTTCCCCTGTTCGCTAGCCAGCCATGGATAAGGCCTACGTGGCCGTCCTCTCCTTCGCCTTCCTCTTCCTGCTCCACTTCCTCATTGGCCGCCGTGACGGCAATGGAAAAGGCAAGGGCAAGGGCGCGCGGCAGCAGCTGCCGCCCAGCCCTCCGTCCGTCCCGTTCCTCGGCCACCTCCACCTCGTCAAGACGCCGTTCCACGCGGCGCTGGCCCGCCTCGCCGCGTGCCACGGCCCGGTGTTCTCGCTGCGCATGGGGTCCCGCCCCGCCGTGGTGGTGTCGTCGCCGGAGCTCGCCAGGGAGTGCTTCACGGAGCACGACGTGGCCTTCGCGAACCGGCCGCGGTTCGCGTCGCAGCAGCTCGTCTCCTTCAACGGCGCGGCGCTCTCGACGTCCAGCTACGGACCGTACTGGCGCAACCTCCGCCGCGTCGCCGCCGTGCAGCTCCTCTCCGCGCACCGCGTGAACTGCATGACGGGGACCATCTCCGCCGAGGTGCGCGCCATGGTGCGGCGGATGAGCCGCGCCGCCGCGGCGGCGGGCCCCGGCGGCGCGGCGCGCGTCCAGCTGAAGCGGAGGCTGTTCGAGCTCTCGCTCAGCGTGCTCATGGAGACCATCGCGCAGACCAAGACGTCGCGCACCGCGGCGGACGCCGACACGGACATGTCGCCGGAGGCCCGGGAGTTCAAGCAGATCGTGGACGAGATCGTGCCGTACCTCGGCTCGGCCAACCTGTGGGACTACCTGCCGGTGCTGCGGTGGTTCGACGTGTTCGGCGTCAGGAACAAGATCCTGTCCGTGGTGCGCAGGAGGGACGCGTTCCTGCGGCGTCTATTCGACGCCGAGCGGCGGAGGCTGGACGACGGCAGCGACAGCGAGAAGAAGAGCATGATCGCTGTGCTGCTCACCTTGCAGAAGTCGGAGCCGGAAGTCTACACGGACACCATGATCATGGCTCTTTGTGGGGTGAGTCTTATCTCTCTCTGTTTTGTTCTGCACGCACTGGTCGCTTGCACAGTAGATTGCCATATCACCTTGTTGGATGAGTCTGATCACTTGAGTGTGACCGCCTACTGTCCCATACTGATTAGTGTCATGCCTGTTGTCCCACACTCCAAGCGAGTAGTGACTTATTTTAAATCAGTATACCAATTACCATCCACTAATTTATGTTGACCACAAACTTCCACCTCACTGACCATCGTTTTCTCTCATTTTCCAGAATTTATTTGGCGCCGGAACGGAGACCACGTCGACGACGACAGAGTGGGCCATGTCGCTCCTGCTCAACCACCCAGAGGCGCTCAAGAAGGCGCAGGCCGAGATCGACGCGGTGGTGGGCACATCCAGCCTCCTCACCGCCGACGACGTGCCTCATCTCCCCTACCTCCACTGCATCATCAACGAGACCCTGCGGCTGTACCCGGCGGCGCCGCTACTGCTGCCGCACGAGAACTCCACGGACTCCAAGGTCGGCGGCTACGACGTGCCCGCGGGCACGATGCTGCTCGTCAACGTGTACGCCATCCACAGGGATCCCGCGGTGTGGGAGGACCCCGCCGAGTTCAGGCCGGAGCGGTTCGAGGGCGGCGAGGCCGCAGCTGAGGGCCGGCTGATGATGCCGTTCGGGATGGGGCGGCGCAAGTGCCCCGGCGAGACGCTCGCGCTGCGGACGATCGGGCTGGTGCTCGGCACGCTGATTCAGTGCTTCGACTGGGACAGGGTTGACGGTGTTGAGGTTGACATGACCGAGGGCGGTGGGCTGACCATCCCCAGGGCCGTCCCGTTGGAGGCCATGTGCAGGCCTCGTGCGGCTATGCGCGGTGTGCTGCAAGAGCTCGAATAGAACGTACGACTTCTGGGGCATCGTCGAGTTATCTGTGGGGACAGAGACATCAGTACGCTAGTTGATGTATTGTGTGTGCTGCACTGAATAAGCTTTGAGCATATCAGCATACTCACGTTATCTTCTGTAAATTATTTGTGAACATTTAGCTGTTTCAGGTAGGTGTTTTAGCAATTTGTGATCATATTCTAAAGGACGCATGTTTTTCGTCCTTTCTTTTGGTATTATGTGAGTGCAGAAATCAAAATATGCAAGAGTTCCATTACTCGATCTCTGTTCAAGGTTTATCTCAAATTCTCTACCTTCTCTCCTAGCTAATATACATATTGTCATTCTTGGAAGAGTAAATTGCACAAAACTACTAGTTCGTTGTCAAAACTATCACAAAGCTACATGTGTAAGCAGCTTACTAAAACTATCACAGAGCTACTAGATTTCGTATAATCTTGTATCACAAAATTGCTTATTTAGTGCATTGAATCATAAAGCTACATATTTTTTGTTTATGAACAATGCTAGCAGAACTATAGATTTATAGATTCAATTTATCACAAAATTACACATTTAGACTGTACAGTATGTACTTTTGTGACACAATTGCTTACAAAAATCTGTAGTTCTTCGTGACAATCGTTAAATCTGCAGTTATGTGATATAAGGTACACTAAATATGTAGTTTTGTGATCCAACTTTTAAATATGTAATTTTATGATTGGTTTTACTATTGTAACAGTTAGGCCTTCTGGGCCGTATGGAATGAATCGAATGGGCCATGAGTTCCCTGATTGGATCTTAGGCTTAATATTGGTTAATGTCCCGAGTCCTCATATTTTTATAAATATTACATAAAGTTTTTTTTATATAGCAATGGAGTTTACAAATCTGCTGAACTGAACTCGATAATCATTGAACTCATATTCATTTAAAAATATATTAAGATATTTTAAATTTAAAAAAATGGAATATTTGTTTTGCAACTTGTATTTTGAAAAGGGGAATGATTTTTTTCAAAAGAAAAAAACTAATTGCGGCCTGCATTACACAAATGATACTCCTTCTGATTCTAGATTTGAATAATTTTTGTTTGAGACATGGCCTCCAATGTGACACAATGTATGTGAAAAAATACGGTATTTCTTAAAAGAAATATTTGTGTACCATGAAAGTTGTTTATGGTGAACATATAACATCATTCTTATTCTGCCATTCATTTATATGATATCTAGACATAAAAAAGTTAATAAAATGATTTATCATTGTTTGAGGGTAAAGCTTGTTCATAACTTCGTATCCTGTCAGCGTGTCCAGTTCGTAGTCGGATGGAACACGCTTCTCATGGACATTGGACTTGCTTTCTCTCTCGCAGTCTCGTATTAATATTGCAATCACCAGCATACTTGCAGAGGAATCAGCTCACCAGAATAGCTTAACTAATTAATATACAGTCCCGATCGAGTTTCTTGTTTCCAAAGAAAGTCTGGTTCTAGTCGTACGGATCTCGCAGCAAGAGTTGGCCTCGACGACTTCGGGACGAAGCTGAGGGGCGACCACCTGGAAGACGCATGCAGCCAGACAGTGCTCACGGACCTGTGCTGATATCCGAAGGATGAGCTCCACGAACCATCCTCCGCAAATGTCATGGATTGCGTATGCAAAATTGTCGAGTACGATAAACTAATGGCTGCGTACATCCTCCCAATGATGTAGAGGCTGCGTGCAACCTTTGCTCCATAAGCTAAGGAAAAAAATGGAGTACGATCAAGTTGCAGGTCCAGGTCAATGAACCTTTTTTTTTTTCCGGATAACCTAGTATATATGTAGCCATGCAGGATGGCGCCACATACAAACACCAGCTCGGTTCGATCATAAACACACCAGTTTTCCCATTGATAAATGGATAAGGCATACATCGCAATCCTCTCCTTCCTTTTCCTCTTCTTGCTCCACTACCTCCTCGGCCCCGCCGGTAGTGGTGGAAAGAGCGACGGCAATGGCACGGGCGCGCGGAAGAAGCTGCCGCCACTACAAGAAAATTGGGGTATTGCCACGGTGAAATATCGTAACAGTAGGGTTAAAATGGTTGCAATAACTTACTATAGCTACAAAACTCAATTCGTGGGCGTGGCAAATAGTAGCGTGGCAATAGGATTATGCAACCGTTTTTCTGTTTGGTTGCAATACCAATATTTGTTGCCACGAAACAAAACGTTGCAATAAAAAACTCAAACTGTGGCAATAAATGACTATTGCAACTATATTTAGTTGTGGCAATAAATTCAGCAAAAGCAAAATAATAAAAGAAACAATGCTAGCTAGCCAATATTGCTCTAGGCATGATTCGAACCCAAGACATTGATGATTTGGAGAAGACACTTTACCATCACACTAGTGTTGCTACTCATGTATACATTGGCAATGTTATTTCTTTATCCTGTCACATGATGTGGAAAAGTCTAGTAAAAATTGTGGCAAAAGCCAAAAATCATTGCAATAGATTTTGCCTGTTGCAACAATTCTTTGTTTGTGGCAATAACTTTTTTCCTATTGCAACAAATTTTCACAAATTACAACGATAATATTTTGTTGCAATATAACATATCTATTGCCACGACAAGACAATCATGGCAATAGTATTAGTGTATTGCCACGAAAATATTTAAATTGGTGCCACAATTATTCTTTTGTTGCAATAGATGCTAACCTCTCGCAACCATTTTATTGACGGTTGCTATTAACACATACTTCTCACAACGGAAGCTGTTTTGTGGCAATAGTGACCACACATCGCAACCATGTATGAAAAACGTTGCAAGAACACCTATCTATCGCAACCAATTTTTTGTTGTTGCAGCACTGCTCGTGGCAATACCCCGATTTCTTTGTAGTGCGCCCAGCCCGCTGGCCGTCCCGTTCATCGGCCACCTCCACCTCGTCAAGACTCCGTTCCACAAGGCGCTGATCCGCCTGGCGGCGCGCCACGGCCCGGTGTTCTCCTTGCGCATGGGGTCCCGCCGCGCCGTGGTGGTGTCCTCGCCGGAGTGCGCGAGGGAGTGCTTCACGGAGCACGACGTGACCTTTGCCAACCGGCCGCGGTTCGCGTCGCAGCGGCTCGTGGCCTTCGACGGCGCCATGCTCTTCACGTCCAGCTACGGCCCGTACTGGCGCAACCTCCGCCGCGTCGCCGCGCTGCAGCTCCTCTCCGCGCACCGCGTCGGCTGCATGTCCGGCGCCATCGCCGCCGAGGTGCGCGCCATGGTGCGGCGGATGAGCCACGCCGCGGGCCCGAGCGGCGGCGCCGCGCGGGTCCAGCTGAAGCGGAGGCTGTTCGAGCTCTCCCTCAGCGTGCTCATGGAGACCATCGCGCAGACCAAGACGTCGCGGACCCAGGCGAACGCCGACACCGACATGTCGCCGGAGGCCAACGAGTTCAAGCAGATCGTCGACGAGCTCGTGCCGTACCTCAGCGCGGCCAACCGGTGGGACTACCTTCCGGTGCTGCGGTGGTTCGACGTGTTCGGCGTGATGAACAAGATCCGCGCCACGGTTAGCAGAAGGGACGCGTTCCTTCGGCGGCTCATCGACGCGGAGCGGCGGAGGCTGGACGACGGCGGCGATGCCGAGAAGAGCATGATCGCCGTGTTGCTCACTCTGCAGAAGACAGAACCTGAATTCTACACAGATACCGTGATCATGGCGCTCTGTGCGGTGAGTGTTTCCTCTAATCTACTGCTAGTTCATTTTACCTCTCCCACAGCGAAGAAATTCATTCTCACTCAACTTAGCTTTTCCGTTGCCGTAATACTTTATTGATTTGAGAACCTTATTAGTGCTTTCGTTTCGTATCATCACGTGTCTGCTACTATATTTTATCCTTGGTGGTTCATGCACTCACTAACTGTAGTTATCAGCAGCTATTCTGACGCACTAACTGTAGTTTTTTTCTTTCTTTATTAAGAACTTGTTTGGTGCGGGAACAGAGACCACATCCACCACCACCGAATGGGCCATGTCGCTCCTGCTCAACCACCCGGAGGCGCTCAGGAAGGCGCAGGCCGAGATCGACGCGGCCGTGGGCACCTCCCGCCTGCTCACCGCCGACGACGTGCCGCGCCTCACCTACCTCCACTGCGTCATCACCGAGACGCTCCGCCTCTACCCGGGCGCGCCGCTGCTGCTGCCGCACGAGTCCTCCGCGGACTGCAAGGTCGGCGGGCGGCGGCTACGACGTGCCCGCGGGAACGATGCTGCTCGTCAACGTGTACGCCATCCACAGGGACCCCGCGGCGTGGGAGGACCCCGCCGAGTTCAGGCCGGAGCGGTTCGAGGACGGCAAGGCGGATGGCCGGCTGCTGATGCCGTTCGGGATGGGCCGGCGCAAGTGCCCCGGCGAGACGCTCGCGCTGCGGACCGTGGGGCTGGTGCTCGGCACGCTCGTCCAGTGCTTCGACTGGGACACGGTCGATGGTGTCAAGGTTGACATGACCGAGAGTGGCGGGCTGACCATCCCCAGGGCTGTTCCGTTGGAGGCCATGTGCAGGCCTCGTGCGGCCATGCGGGATGTTCTTCAGGAGCTCTGACATGGAACGGAACGCCTCATGTTTATTTCTGCTGGCATCGTTGAGTTTTAGTGCGCGTGCGCGTTTTATCGAGTAAGTAAACTTGTGAGGTCGTGAGCGTTAGCTTATGTAAATTATGCATAGATGAGTTCTCAACATTGTATGAACAGCTAGCAGTTGTTTGAGTTAGCAATTTTCTCCTGATTTCTTCTTGTCTCCCTGGACTTCTTGAGTTGTTTGCAGTGCTTCCAGCCCAAATTCCAGCTCTTGGGAGATGCTCTTACCATCTGTAAAATAAGCCTGCAATTCATGGCTAAGCGGCTCGGCCCAGGCCCCAGGGACGTGTTGTGCTGGGCTGGGCGCAGCAACCAGCAAGATTCCCGGCGCGGTCGCTAGATCTCTCGCGCGACTAGTATCAGCACGACCACGACGGAGCTCATCCACGCGCCGAAAATAGAGCGTCGTGGCGCCTTTGTGATCAAGGGAAAGGTCGTTGAGCGATAGCCGATAGCAGACCGATACAATGAACTAGCAAATTAAAGACGTTTCTCTCCAGCAGCATTCATGGAGCACCACAGGTTTCCTCAGCAAGGGAACATGATTTGTCAATCTTTGTTGCCTTTTCTTTTTCTCTTTGTTTACCTGGTCTTCTTTAGTACCATCCTTCCTGGCCAGTTTTGTTCTCGAGTGATCACCAGCAAGATTTACGTGGACGGTGGGCAGGGCAGATGTTAGGGGACGTCGCTGGAATGCTGGCAGCGACAACGGAAGACCGACGAGTATAGAGTCGCCAGGCGTGGCGGACTTAGTCGAACGGTCCGGCACAATTACTCCTCAATTGTCTTAATCTGATCATTCGTTTCTTCTCCTCCAATCTCCTCCAAACATCTTTTGTTTCTTCTCGTTAACTCCCACAAACTCTACAACGCAACAGGACGGATGTAACAGTGTCTACTGCATGTAACAACAAACAGGGACATGACAAGCGTGATCAGTGGTCACATCTAAAACTATAGAGCACCGTGCAGATCTGGCTTGCAATGCTGAAGGAAGTTTTGCGAACACGCAAAAGCATTGGCGTGTCAGAGATTATAGATAGAAGAAATAAGGCAAGATGCCCAGAGTTTACAAGGAGTGTTACATTACATGTTGCACGTTAACAACCTCTACCTGTTCTGATGTGCTAAGGATTTTTCCTAGGCGTTTAGCTCCTGCCGCTATCCATAGTTTACCTTCCGCTTTGCAAGTGTCCATCAATGCTGAAGGAAGTGGTGCATACCGTCATACCGGACCTGGTGTTAAAGGTGAGGACAATGGCGCGGTAGCTAGACGAAGACGAGTGTCGTCGGAACGGAAGCATACGAGAAATATGCGCTGAGCATTTTACCCAGCGGCTCCAATGTCGCTTATTTCGTTCTGCCATTTACTAATCTTCAGAGACCAACGACTGTCTTGTTTACCAAGAAAGTGTGGTGTGGTCGCCAGTTCGCCACGCCCACCTCTCGCTCTGCTTCTCGCCATGATCGAACACTTGCGTGCAATCATCCAGCTGCAACGAAGATTCCGCGGCCGCGCAAGCGGTGGTGTCATGTCACTCTCGCATCTCAAGAGCCGCGTGAACGAACACGTGCACATCCATAGCTGCATATGAACCATTAAACGTACCTATCCGTCAACAATTACGTCTGAAACATTTGTAGTAGTATGACAAGCTCAAGTTTTGAATCTTTGCCTATATATATGCAGCCAAAGCAGGATGCGGTATCACACACACAAACACCTGCTCATCGATCGATCAATCAGAAGCTCATCGTTGCAATTCCCCTGTTCGCTCAGGTCAGGTGTTCCCCAGTCATGGATACTGCCTACGTAGCCATCCTCACCGTCGCCTTCCTCTTCCTACTCCCCTACCTCGTGCGCCGCGCTACCGGCCGCAGCAAGGGCAATGGCACGCAGAAGCTGCCCCCGAGCCCCCCGGCCGTCCCGGTGCTTGGCCACCTCTACCTCGTCAAGGCGTCGTTTCACAGTGTGCTGACCGGCCTCGCCGCGCGCCACGGCCCCGTCTTCTCCATGCGCCTGGGCTCCCGCCGCGCCGTGGTCGTGTCGTCGCCGGAGTGCGCCAGGGCGTGCCTCACGGAGCACGACGTGACCTTCGCCAACCGGCCGCAGTTCGCGTCGCAGAAGCCCGTGTTCTTCGACGGCGCCGCGCTCTCCACCTCCAACTACGGGCCTTACTTCCGCAACCTCCGCCGCGTCGCCGCCTCGCAGCTCCTGTCCGCGCACCGCGTCAGCTGCATGTCCGGCGTCATCTCCGCCGAGGTGCGCGCCATGGCGCGGAGGATGAGCCGCGCCGCCGCGGGGGCCGGCGGCGCCGCGCGCGTCCAGCTGAAGCAGAGGCTGTTCGAGCTCTCCCTCAGCGTCCTCATGGAGACCGTCGCGCGGACCAAGACGTCTCACGCCGAGGCGGGCTCGGACACCGACACGTCGCCGGAGGCGCGCGAGTGGATGCAGATCATCGACGAGATCTTGCCGTACATCAGCTCGGCCAACATATGGGACTACCTGCCGGTGTTTTGGTGGTTTGACGTGTTCGGCGCCAGGAAGAAGCTCGCGGCCACGGTGAGGAAGAGGGACGCGTTCCTGCAGTGGCTCATCGACGCGGAGCGGCGGAGGCTCGCCGATGGCGGTGAAAGCGACAAGAGCATGATCGCCGTTCTGCTTACGTTGCAGAAGGCAGAGCCGGAGATCTACACGGATAAAACGATCATGGCTCTATGTGACGTGAGTGATCGTTTTCGCTTTAATTTATCTCAACTGAATGTTTAATTACCTTTTATCTCACTGTTGATTATACAGTATTAATTTACACTGATGCTAATTATTTTTCCTAGGAGCATCATTGCCTTCATAGTTACATGACACTCACTGACCAACATTATCTACTTCTTTTGTGAAGAATATATTTGGCGCCGGAACGGAGACCACGTCGACGACAACAGAATGGGCCATGACTCTCCTGCTCAACCACCCAGAGGCGCTCAAGAAAGCGCAGGCTGAGATCGACGCGGTGGTGGGCACCTCTCGCCTTGTCACCGCCGACGGCGTGCCTCGTCTCACCTACCTCCAGTGCGTCATGAACGAGACCATGCGCCTGTACCCGGCGGTGCCGCTTCTGCTGCCGCACGAGTCCTCTGCGGACTGCAAGGTCGGCGGCTACGACGTGCCCGCCGGCACGATGCTGCTCGTCAACGTGTACGCCATCCACAGGGATCCTGCGGTGTGGGAAGACCCCACCGAGTTCCGGCCCGAAAGGTTCGAGGACGGCAAGGCTGATGGCCGGCTGCTGATGCCGTTTGGGATGGGCCGGCGCAAGTGCCCCGGTGAGACTCTCGCGCTGCGAACCATAGGCTGGTGCTTGGCACGCTGATCCAGTGCTTCGACTGGGAGAGGATCGACGGCGTCGAGATTGACATGACGAAGGCGGTGGGCTGACCATTCCCAAGGCCGTGCCGTTGGAGGCCATATGCAAGCCCCGTGCAGCTCTAGGTGATGTTCTTCGGGAGCTCTGATGGGATGTGTCGCGTCTGAAATAAATAAGCTTTGTGAGTATTTTTTGTGAGGTTTGTATGATTAACTAGCGGATCGTCTATACATTGTTAATATTTCAATAGAAAGTTCCAATGTATATTTTCAAACGTATATTGTAAAGATTTTTTTAAGGCAAACCGTATAATGTAGTAATGTAAAGATCATGGAATAATCGAATTACATCTAACGTGTGGCGAAAATTCGTGTTGTGTTTATGACTAATTGCTATTTCAAAAGTCGGGGCAAAACTCGCGCGCGAAGCGGCGGAGGCTGGACGACGGCGGCGAGAGCGACAAGAAGAGCATGATCGCCGTGCTGCTGCTGACCATGCAAAAGACCGAGCCCGAGGTCTACACTGACACCATGATCGCGGCGCTGTGTGCGGAAATCGATTCTTTGTTCTGTTAGTTCTTCAGGAACTCGACTGGCACGACAAGCAAATCCATCACTGACGGAACAGTTCGAGTGCAAGAAAGCTTATTGTTCATGGCGCCGCTTGGAATGGGCAGGAGCTAGCGTCCAGGAGAGATGCTTGCGTTGCTGGCGATCGGCGTGGTTCTGGGGACACTGATCAGGTGCTTCCACTGGGACATAGTTGATGGATTGGCGGCGGACATGGCAGAGGGAAGCGGACTGACGAGGCCAACGGCTGTTCCGTTGGAATACATCGCGTGCAGCTATGTACGACATTCTTCAGAAACTCTCGGATAAACTCTCGGATAAGAGGGTTATACTGCAGTAACTAAGCTTCTCGCAAGAACATTCATGTCTATCAGATGCAAGCCATGTTCTTGGCTTGTAAACAGAGAAAATGTCCAAAGCAGCGACTAATTCAAGCAAGACAAAACAGGCAGTCTATCAGATAAACCTCAAGTTTAAGATACAGGCAGTGATTTATCACAAGAATTCCGGTCATGTCGAGTGACAGAAGGTGCATCTACAACATGTGGCAAACAAAATAGGCCACGGTCATGATGTACACACGGTAAAGCTGTGTAAAGCACCTTCATGGATCAGTTGGATATCTTTAGTTTTTGGGTCTTCTGCATGACAATAGGAAGCTTCTGAGCGATAAGATTCGGGTCTGAATATGCAGCTGAATCCGAAGGGTATCCTTTCTGCATTATAGGAAATGGATACAAGATGAATACGCTTCCAACACGGTGGGTGTGACCTTATTCAGAACGTGTTTGGTCGAGAGATAACATACCGCAGACAAACTAGCAAATGTTGCTTCCCTCCAGCAGCACTCACGGAGTACTATGGGTTTGGCTTCATCGCCATTTCCAAAAGAACAATATAAACGAGTATCCCTCAATCTCATAAGTACTCCATCAACTCTGAGCTGTTAACATCAAGGGCAATAATTAGTAGGGCTGAACCGATGATATATATGTAAAAGTGTTGATGCTGTAGATGCTAGAACATTTGAGCTCGAAACATTGTAATTCCAAGTATAATGCCCATAGGTGCCCCTTTAAAATTTCTCCTTTTCTTATTTCATTGTAAGACCAGTTCAATGAATAGAACCATTAATTGCCCTTTCTTCCTGCTTTATTAAAAAACACGGCTTACAAAGAACAATCTAGCCAACCATTTGGACCACAACTAGAAATTCTAAGACATCTTTCACTCTTATATATATAAAGACATCAGTTAGTATATAAAGAGGCATCAAGTTTAAAATGCAAGGCAGTAGATCAATAGATCATACCCAAAAACGCAAGAGCAGAAACCAACCAGTCGGCATTACCCTCTGCATACACACAACCAAATATCATATCAAATACGCGGAACTAAAACTCAATGACACAATCCAGTTATAAGGATCATTTATGAAACGCGTACCACTCTCACTGTAAGGAATGAAATACCACTGTCAGCTAACTCATCTTCATACAAAATAACCTGAATATATCCTGTCAGGGCAAAAACATTGTATAGATCAACCAAGAACCAACTTTTCTATTTCCATACCTCATCATAGAAAAGGATAGGCTCTTTGCAGAAAGGGCAACAAGGTCAATCCGCTCATCAGTATCCTCCCAATGCAAGGTGTTACCTGCTTGCATCTGGAAAATAAACATATGTAAAAAGGATGTGTATTTTACTGTGGTACACACTTCTAAGGAAACCAAATAAGGTAGGGATGAGGCTCATACCGTTCCTGGCTTCAGAACCACATCATCACTCCCACAGTATGGTGTTGTAAATGTATAGTCATAATCAAGTATCACCTGATCAGAAGGCTTACTGCAAGAAAACAACAACTATATGAACTTGATCCAAGCTTTTTCTTCACAGGTTCACAAACACACGGATCCTTTTCTTTTTCCTATTTACTTATATTACATTATTTCTCGCCAAAACTTGAAACACTAATAAAAAGAATAATGTAAATACAGGTGATGTCAAGCTAGTCCAACATCTTTCACTATAAGTGCTTGCTAGATGAATTGAGAAAAAGAAAGGGGTTCAGTCATAGAGAAGTAGATAACCATCTAAACTTCCATTTTGCTGCAGCAGGAACCTCAACAGGTGGCAGTGCCTCTTTTTTCCATCCCTTGAGTGCATCAAGCGCATTGAAATGCAATTTTATGCCAGTTTGCATATGTTGAAGGGACAAGAAACTCTTTCCGAAAACCATCTCGGGTAAATGTGTAGTTTGAAGCTCATCCTCAAAGCTGAAGGAATAAAACAGACAATGAAAAAGTAAAAATAAATTTCCCAACAAGATTCATCTATTCATGCACATTCCTGAATGCCGAAGGATCTACTATCAGTGGACAGAGCCAGTCTTAACAAGCTAGCATAATTTACTCTCTAAATAATTTTTGATGGTTACTCTCTAAATAACTTTTAATGGTGGCAACGTCTTAACAGATCCACTTAAAAGGATTTTCCGACTGAATGTCCAAACAAAAATATTGACTGGTATATTCAAACTGTGCCATTCAGCATCTACAATTCAAATATCAGGCACCAAATGGCACCATGAATGAACAAAAAAATACTTTGTAAAAGACAAAATAATCAAATACCAAGCAAGGTGTCATCAAATTGTAGAGCTATAATTCTAGTGAATCCATATTCGATTCCATTAAATCGAAGGGATCACGATAACTGAGAGTGGAAGGGCTAGGGTTTAAGTTGGGGAGGCTCGTACAGTTGGACAGAGGCGGCGTTGAGGATGGGACCCTTGTGGGACTGGATAACCCAGCCCTTAACCCGAACGCCGCCGGGTATCGCCTCTGCGCCCGCCGCCTTCAGCTCCGCCGCCGTCGGGCCCTCCCACGCCGCCGCAGAAGACATCTCCCCGTCGTCTGCTTGGTTCGGCCGCGATGCTTTGGTTTTCGGCTGCTATGCTCGGTCGCTCCCTTGCAATACAGCCCCTTTGCAGTTGTTTACTCGCCGTGTGATTGAAATCGGATGCCGGAGATCCACTGCTACACATCTTGCTGGAACAAGAGAGCTACGAGTACACGGGTAGCACAGTTTAGAAGGCACGAATTCATACCTGACTAACAAACGTAAATTCTTACGCCGATTGGTACATAAGCAAGATTTTTTTGACCTCCACATGTCATAAAGTTAAAAAATGCAGCATGAATTTTTTTAAACATAGCAAAATATGGCTTTAATTTCTTTGCTACTAAATTTCGTGTAGTAAATGATAGCTAGCAACCAAACATCCTCTTAATCCCACGACAAATAAAGAGAGTCCGTAAATCAGTTAATGTACATGTATGGTACTATAAGGAACGGGAGGATAACGGATAGAATATCAAATATCCACTGGACAGTGTAGCAATCTCGTGAATTATCAGGGTGGTAGCATGCACAGTGCAGTGTTACGAGAGTAATTAGCCATCACTGAAAGCTGATCATCAGTAAACTTAAATGCTCGCAGCATCATTGAACAATTCATGGCATCTCAATGTTTATGGTAAAATAAATAAAAATAATGAACATTACAAATACACACCGGACTTTATCAAAGTACAAAGATAATATTACAAGTCAGTACAACATTGCACTCATGACACAAAAAGGTTAAAAAAGTTAACATCATGTGCTGGTCGTGTTGTAAGCGTTGTCTGCAGAGGATGTATCCATGTCATTCAAGCCAAGCTCCTCATTTTGCTCCCAACTCCTCTGATACTCCTCAACTGCAATCCACAAAGAACAATGCATTCAGCCCTCGTGATGTACTTATATATGTAAAATCCATTTAACAGTCAGAATGGATTAATCCGTGCACCAGGTATAGGGATCTTAAAGGTGGTTTTCATAAGAGCGATAAAAAAGGTTTAGACCAATCAATTTTTCGTGGTTTTCTTACCATCTCAAAACTTAAATTCGCTTCAAAAGATTTAGAGACAGTACAATCTCAATATCAATAATGCAGCATCATGTAACTGATTAATTGATAAGGTTAACTTACTGGTTAGCTGGCTGTCGTCTTCCAACGAATCTGTAGCTGGGGCAATAAATGAAGCCGCTAATCCATCATCAAGAATTAAAGTCCATGGTTCTTGTAAACTCAGTAGCTGGTAGAACATACACAGTGTCAAAGTAGGATTTAAGGTTCGCTATTATGCTATACAACAACAACAACAACAACATAGCCTTTCGTCCCAAGCAAGTTGAGTAGGCTAGAGATGAAACCCCAAGACTCAAGGACAAGAGAAACACAAAAGCACAAAATCAAAAGGCAAAATAGGGTTAGAGGTAAACAGAAAAAGAAAAAAGATCACGGTTCATGCTCGTTGATTGCTAGTCTCCAAGTGCTCCTATCCATAGCTAATTACTTGGAGATATTCCACTCATTCAGGTCTCTCTTAACCGACTCGTCCCAAGTGCTAGTATGCTATCTAGAGAATAAATAAATTACCTTGGATAATCTCTCCCTGAAATCTTCCCATTTCTTCTTTTTCCATTCCAGTGTGCTATCCCCCAAATGAAATCCATGTATTCTCTCCAGAGCTGTAACCCAAATAAAGAAAACACATGTTAATTTCAAATTCTCTATCGGTTTTAATAAGCACTTCCCGTATTTTGGAGTCACAGTAGGATAAAGGATGAAAGAATTAAGCAAAACCTACCCTCGCAGATTTTCGTAATCAAACCTTCAACAGTTGTGACCATACCACCCAATGTTCCACTTGCAAGCTCCAACTCAAGTTCAGGTACTTTCACGCTAGCCGAATCCGACTGGAAAGGAGGAACAAAAGAAAAGCCATAATGAACAATTTCGTAATTTTCCATAGATCCGAACATGAAAGCATGTTCTTAATCATACAATAATGATGCAACTCTGAGTAAACCACAAAGTATATTGTATTTGATATTAATAGGTTAAAGAGCTGCCAAGGAAAGGAAAGGAAAGGAAAGGAAAGGAAGAAAGAAAACTAAAGCAAGGAATGATCAATATTAAATAAGGCCATTAACGGCAACCAACTTCAGGTTCAACAAAATTTATGACGCCAAAATAGATCATAACAAATATTCCCCTCCCAAAAAGTCATCAATCTCAGCATAGACACACAAACTCGATGAACTGTATATTGTAAAAGAATAACCTCCTGACCTTTATGACATCACGAGTAAGATCTTTTGCATTTTGAACACGTAATGTAATTTTCTTTCCTTTCGCTGGAATTTCACCGCCAGGCTTCAGCTGTTCAAAACAAAAGGAGAATTTTTTTTTTTTCGTTCACATAACCAGTCAGATGTACTGTTCAATCAAGCTAAACACTGAAACTGACCTCTGAGTTGCGATAACCACACATGTCACATGTTGTCGCCATAACTATCACCTCTCGAAAGTATGGGATTTCTAACAAAAGTCAAGGATCAAGTACTTATGAGTTATGACTTGCAGTGTTATGCAGCAACAAGGAATCACTGAAAAGATTTGTGTCTCTATTCAGGAACCTAATCAAAGGATTACATCTATACTGCAGGTTCCTGGCAACCTAATGGGACCCTATCCGCGAGTGCCATAGAACAAAATCAAGCAGACAAGCCATGTGATCATGCATTCATGCTGTTCAAGTTGTTCTTGTAGAACAGTCTGGGTTGGCCATATAAGTCTAACCTAGGCCCAAGGGAATAATATTCACCAGATCAAATACAAAATACTAAATCAGACAACAATCGTCGGATCTTGTAGAACACCTGGGTTGGCCATATATATTCAGGCATATCACTGACTCTAGTTTACAACTATAATTAAAACTACTGATAGTTGACGCAGTTAGCTAATCACCGCATATTTCTCAACAAAAGGTTTGTACTCTGAAGCAGTACATGCAATATGCAAATCACATGGTACTGAAGCAGAAGTTGCTGGGCTCATCTGACAAAATCTACAAGCCCAAGAATAATCTACATATATAGAAATACTGATCTAGGTTGATTCCGCAATAGTTAAGTGGTACATAAACATTATATATACTAATGATTACACATTGAAACGTGCATTTAAGTGGGAAAAATGGATACTTGTAGCAAAGAAACGAGTGACGCATTCAGTTCCACAGGCCCCACATGTTGATGGCAAAGTATCAACCTGTCCAGAAGAATTGTAAGGTCCAAACAGAATTAAATATTGATTCTAACATTGGTAGAAACTTAATAGATATACCTCTTCTGGTGCTGTATATCTACACAGTGCTGCAGCAACTTCATCAGGATTTCCCTGAGCTATAGCACGACGACCTGCAGCAGCTCCAACAGAACCATGGGGCTCCCCTTGCAACACAGCAGAACTCGATTCCACTGCTGCAGCAGGCACAACAGCCTCTCCAGGCTGTTCTGTCTGTGGTTCAGCAAGAAAACCAAGGGCTGCTTGTTGTTCGCGTGTCCTTTCATAGAATTTCACCGATAACAAAGGATCTGATGACGGAGCATGCCTGTGTGTTTACGATGGTTAATAGATGTGTCAAATTAAAGCACTACATGGATGTGGGAGCTAACAAAAACATCTTGAACATTATGAGAAGAAAAAAATTGAAATAATATGGGCACGGAAGCCATATTTCTATATCAAAAGTGGCGAGTTAGCGTCTGCGTCAAGCTGGGTTCGAATGCTGATGGGTGCAGAAGCGGGCGAGCGTGCTTGCCAACTGATCTATGCACTTCTCTAGCTTGACTATCATTATCATCGCATGTGTAGCCAAGAGTTCAAATATATAATAGGAACATGTACAAGGCCCAAGTGTAGCCATAATATAAAAGCACAATTCCGATAAATTGCCACAGGTCATACAATCCAACCGTATTATAATTAAAGATAAAGAATTAATGCTATGATGCTAAGGACAGCGTCTTCCATAACATAAATCTAAAAATCGTAGATTATAAATATCAATTTTGAATGATATTGAGAATCTTACGGGTTCTCAATGAAGCTGTTTCCTGCAGGATCATCAAGAATGAAGGTAAACGCAGATTCTCCTGAACCGAGAGATCTCAATTTCAGTAAAACTGATCAATGGCTTCAGCTTTTTGAGGATCCACTTTCTGTAAGAGATGATTATTGCATCACCACCCAGACATCATTCAACTTCCAAAAGGCTAAGCATACAAGTCCCAAGATTCACCTTTCTTTCATCTTGAAGAGCCTGCAGCTCATCCACAGCCCGCATGATAATCCCTTCCACCTAATTTATGAGCTAAGACTTAGAAAGCTAGCAGCAAGATTAAATATCTAGCAAAGAACCGTTTCATCACACAATCATATACACAAAGGAATGAAACATACTGTAGAAAGAGTCCCGCGTTGAGCTTCGGGAGGAATCTCAAAGTCCAGTTCTGGAATCTGTAGAGAAGTTAAGTGAATATTTACAAAGAGGCACACAGTACGATACTCATGGAAATCTATCAAAAAGTGCACAATAGCATCATACCTTGATAGTTGCTGATTCAGATTTCACAACCTGACGGTTCAGGATCTGTGCCAGTATCAAGTGTTAGTTACACTATACTACAACTGTATGTCGCTTTATCATTTACCAAATTTTAAACAAGGGACAGTTCACAAAATCTGCATCACAAGATAGCTTAATTCTACCAACAATGAACAAATAAACAGATAACCGTTGAGCAAAGCATACCTCATTCTGCCTTGCTGGGACCTCCAAGCGGTAGCAGCATCCCTTCGGCTGGAGTTGTCCAGCAAACTGAATCTCATTGTTCCTAGACACATGCACACAAATTTAAATTAGTATCCTCCAATTGGTACTTGTAAATAAAAGCTGAAATAGCTCCATCAGCTGTGCAGCTTGCATCATCACACAAGTGTCAATATACCATGAATGGACACAGCATTACCTCTCACCACAATGTGGGCACTCAAAAGCCATCAGAATCACCTGCAGATTCACAAAAGAAGAGACAGCAAATTTCACTTTGCACTCCAATCACCAATCAGAAAAAGCAGCTAGCACACGCCATAACCACAGCACGTACCTCCCGGAAGTGAGGAATCAACGTCAGCAGCAGCCTCGTGATGCCCTGACCACATCGAAGCACAATTTCTCAGCACCCTTAAGCACTCACCGAACGGAACCACGAAAGCAAGAGGCAAGCCAAGGGGGCACTCACGTTCTCGCCACAGCGCATGCAGAGGGACTCTATCTCGTGGAGCGGCGTGGCGTGCGCCTCCTCGTCGCCAGACCCAGGGGCCGCCGCCGCAGCTGTCGACTCCGCCGCGGAGCGGAGGTCAACCACCACACGCCCTTCATCGCCGGAGCTCGCCATGGTTTCCGGAGATCGGTTTGAGCTGAAAGCGTGCGCGGAGGAGACAAGCTTTCCAGAAGCTTCTCGCGATTGCTTGGCCTGGGTGCTCGTTGGGAGTTCGCCTTGCAGTTTTGGCGGCTTCGCGTCGCGGCGGGAGGGGAACCGGGGGAAGAAGAGGGTAGAACGCGAGCGACTGACCTAGGAGACTCTAGAAACGGATGGGTGCAGATGGGCTGGGCTGTTGAAACGATGAGGCTTTCCTACATAGGCGAAAGACTAGAGGCCCATAGTCTTAACGCTTTTTTGGGTCCAACTGTAGGCCGACCATGATTCAAGCAAGAATCCGGCCCAAAGGAACGACGGCGGCGACTGACGGCGCCGCTGACACGATTGCCTGCCGGAAACCGGCTGACCGCTGAGGAAACACGGCGAGAGAATCACTAGCAGATTGTGCCGTTGGCCACCAGCACAAGATCAACTTTTTTTTTGAAAAAAAGGCACAAGATCAACTTGGCTTTGCTTGCAGAGCCTCTTCTCCGTGGGCCATCGCGCCAAAACGGGATGCCAGCGCGGCGCCACCCACGGATTAGTGCGCGCCCACAAAACCCACCCATTCCGGCGCCCGGCTCTCCTCCCTAAAACCCTAATCAAGATCAGTCCCCACCAACTGTCCCGTGCCGTCCCCCGCCTGTAGCCGCCAGCCAGCCAAAATGCAGGCCGCCGCCGCCGTCCGCCACCCGCACCTTCTCGCGCCGTCCGCGGGCCGCGCGCGGCACCGGCGCGCGCCCGCCACCGTGCGCATGGCGCTGCGCGAGGACGGGCCCTCCGTGGCCATCGTCGGCGCCACGGGCGCCGTCGGGCAGGAGTTTCTCCGCGTCATCACCGACCGGGACTTCCCCTACCGCAGCCTCCGCCTCCTCGCCAGCGAGCGGTCCGCCGGGAAGCGCCTTTCCTTCGAGGACCGCGAGTACACCGTGCAGGACCTCGCGGCGCCCGGGGCGTTCGACGGCGTCGACATCGCGCTCTTCAGCGCCGGTGGGAGTGTCAGCAAGGCGTACGGGCCCGCGCCGTCGCCAGCGGCGCCGTCGTGGTGGACAACAGCTCGGCGTTCCGGATGGACCCCGAGGTGCCACTTGTGATCCCCGAGGTCAACCCCGAGGCCATGGCGAACGTTCGGCTGGGGAACGGTGCTATTGTGGCGAATCCGAATTGCTCAACCATCATCTGCCTCATGGCTGCCACGCCACTCCATCGCCATGCCAGGTACGGCCACCTTTGGGCACTTAGCTTCTTTATAGGACTTCGATCTTAACATTGAATGAAACGATGGCTGGTGGAGTAATCTCCTTGATGTTCAAATGCATGAAACCAACATCAATCTCATCTGTGGAATTCTCCTGAGACCAAATAGCAGTGCATCTTTCAGTGATTGATTTTCTGTAACCAGATAGAAGTATCAATTCGTGCAAGTGTATCTGATTTTAGCTCTTTAACTGAGTTTGAAGTAAAAGATTGTGCCAGCATTCTACTTAATTACAGTGACTTACTTTCCAGCTCATATGTCTGTTTTAGTGAACTTTAGTTACAGAAGTTTTAGCCAACAAAGATTTACTACTCCTTAGAATTTACCAGGAGATTATTTTGTGCGCTCTCTGAATAATGGTGCCACAACCTGTACAGGTCCTTAGAATTGATACGATGTACTAAGATTGGAGTAGGGAGGACTAGAGTTAGGTTTAGTTGTCCATATATCTGTTCTCAATTCTGCTTGAGTTGCTAACACACGTAACATGCTTTCCATCACCTGATAATTTCTTAAAGCATATTTTGGTTGCTTGTTGGGTATCCTTTGGGATCAAATTAATGGCATTCATTGTTTCATTTATCAAGGTGTTAAGGATGGTTGTCAGCACATACCAAGCAGCAAGTGGTGCTGGTGCTGCGGCAATGGAAGAGCTTAAATTGCAGACTCAGGAGGTACACTTTTTTCTTCTTTTATTGCCCATTTGAAGTTGTGATGTTTCTTTGGCTAGTGGTTACATGCTCATTGTTTTACACTTTTTTTTTTTAGGTATTGGCAGGAAAGGCGCCAACATGCAATATTTTCAGCCAACAGGTTGTTCCGGCTTACAACTTACAATATCATGCACATATCAAGTTAATTTGGTCGTGAGATTCTCATGCTGAATATCTATGTACCTTTTGCAGTATGCGTTTAATATATTTTCGCACAATGCACCGGTTCTGGAAAATGGGTATAATGAAGAAGAAATGAAAATGGTGAAGGAGACCAGAAAAATATGGGTAAGTGAAAGCCCATTGGTCTGAACATAATCCTAGAAAGTCTGCATTGCTTTCCATCAAACTTTTCTTTAATCATGAAAACTTGAGCAGATGTAAATGTTTTCTAACTTTATGCTCCTTGTTTTGTAGAATGACAAGGATGTGAAAGTAACTGCGACCTGTATACGAGTTCCTGTTATGCGTGCGCATGCTGAGAGTGTCAATCTACAGTTTGAAAAGCCACTTGATGAGGTTAGTACTATGTCATGTTTGAGTTAGCATTGAATCTTAATTGCTTATGGCAATATGCTATTGGTTTCATACTATTCTCTTTGTCATTGTTCGTGTTGATTGGATTATTGATTGGTATCTGCCTATTTGCCATCTAGGTTTGTCGATCATTTTATTGAATTAGTGGAGGTTGCACCCAAAAAAAAAGTTATTCTAGCTGCGAGGATTAGTCCATGTTTGGATATATATTTATTTGTGTTATAGTGCTTGTGCAACTACTGAACATGTGGTCATAAATATTCTGAAGGACACTGCAAGAGAAATTTTGAGGGCAGCTCCTGGTGTTACTATAATTGACGACCGTGCTGCCAATCGCTTCCCTACGCCTCTGGAGGTAACTTGACACTGTTCTTTTTCGAGATAAGCATCTTGTAACCAGGGTTCTCATTATTTTGATCCATTCCCATCATCTAAGAGTGTAGTGTATGCCACTGTGCATCATCATTTTTCACACTTTTTTCATCTACTAAACTGCACTGTTACCCTGGGGGTTGATCTGATGATCTTATTGAAGAAAATTAACCCTCTATTTTTCAGGTATCAGATAAAGATGATGTAGCAGTGGGTAGAATTCGTCAGGACTTGTCACAGGATGATAACCGAGGGTATGATCATGTTTACGTGTTGCAGTTGATAGAAGCATTTCATTATTTTTGTCTCTTATAGTGGATCATTTGTACTGGAAGTAACTGGCTACACAATTGCAGGTTGGACATATTTGTCTGTGGTGATCAGATACGGAAAGGGGCGGCACTCAACGCTGTTCAGATTGCTGAAATGCTACTTAAGTGATCATCTCTGTATTTCTCTTATCGGTCCAAATTGTCATTGGTGGATTGATGTGCTCTGGTTAGCTTGAGTTCAATTTTGGTCGCATATTTTGTAATGTATCATTTAGTGGAATAATTGCGAGATGGGTTTTGTTATCTGTTGCACATAAAAATGCAGTCAGAGAAAGGAAATGAAGACCCCGCCTTACTCAGTATCAGTGCTCGTATTTATGGTGTTCAGATTTTTGCTTTTGGTTCATCGATCACACCATCACCGGGTCCATTTTTTGGCTGTGTACTACAGTGGCCGAAAGAGGGAGGCCGTATTTACAGGTTCATGTGCTGAAAGTGGCATGTAACCTGACCCAGAAGACCTCAAGCACTAGGACATGGAAGCATCTGGTGCGGTTTTATAGACAAGATAGAAAATTGTGTAGAAATAACAGAAAATTGGGACGAAACATGTTACTGTTGGGCGAATGATATGTAGTACTGCTCTGTTGGAATTGATCTTTCATGAACCATTGGGCTCCAGTTATGAGGCTAGACTTGAACGGTGTTAAGGTGGTCTATTGTCGTCTGGAAGGTCATCTTTTCTTTCTCCACTGTTAAAATAGCTTAAGGAACCGGTTAAATGCATGTGCTTCACCTCTGTATGTTGTTTGGAACTATGCTTCACGAGGATAGTCGGGTTCACCTCGAGAAGATTAATGTTTTGTATGAACAAACTGCATCTAGCAGTATACTAATACACTGGTGCAATGATATTTGCAACCATCTTGAGAGTTCGCTCCTTTTTCGGTGCAAGTGGCAATCTTCTATCAAGAGACCAAAGCGAGACCTGCTGCAACATGTTGCGTCACCCAAAATGTGGAAAACGTACCGGTCAAGTTCAGTTTTCAGTCTCAAAGCCTAATAATAATATGCGCAAGGGCACCAAACTTTGATGCAGCTCTTCATGCGATGGATTGTTCAGTAAGAAATCTAAAAACTCTGTAAGATGGTTTACAACTCTTGTTGATGCGTCACAGCAGTTTTCCATGAAATGAGTACCACACGACAGTGGGGAGTGGCGACCATCTACCAAGGACCCCACATATTTCTAGTTCGAGCTTCCGGTGAACAGACCCAGCAAAGACTTCATTCAGCTCGACGAGTAATTGCGGCAGTCCAGTGGGGCTGGTGAAAGGAAAACACAAATTGCTGATGCGTCATATTCAGTTAGTACTACCACCCTCGTCCGAGTAGTAACTGAATGGACCGCGGCGGGTCCGACGCATCAGCACCGACGCTCGTCGCACGCTGCAATCATGCTGCCCTGAAGTTGAACTCACACAGACACAGAGCTTGCACGCGGAAGTGATGAAACATCTCAAGGCACAGTGGAAACTTAAACTCTACAGTGCAAGTAAATTAAACCACGGTTTCTTAATCATCTGATCTCACATGCTGCCGGCACAACTTTATTGACCATTACAATACATACACGGCTTTATAATAGCCTGGCCAGTAAGCTTAATCTATGGGCTACGGCCCTAGATACGCAGGAGCCTGCGAGCATCATCACGGGACGGGTGAACGAACGAACAACTGACCGATGGATCAGTCACGGCTTCACGGGCACTTGGGCCTCTTGCGCTTGCCCTCGCCGGTGGTCTTGTCGCGGTAGCAGGGGCACTCGTCCTTGTTGCCGGCCGTCCCCGACGGCACGCAGTGGCACTCGGCGCAGCAGATCCCGCAGTACTTGAGGCAGTCGTCGTGCCGGCTTGCCTTGGAGCACCTGTACGCGCACTTGCTGTCGCAGAACTCTGCCAAGAAGAAGAAGCCCAAGAAAACAAACGGTTAATAAACACCCAAGAAAGCAAGAGGGGGGAAAAGCAGAATCAACACATCAGAAATCGAGGCCAGGTTCAGTGTGTGTGGGTGTTCGACCTGATCCGGCCATGGAGACCTGGAGGGAGGAGGAGGCCAGGAGGAAGAGGAGGAGGAGAGCCATGGTGGCTGTGGTGGTGTGAAGCTTCATTCTGCCTGTGTGCTGGTACTACACTACACTGCCGCTTGGCTTTTCTGTGTGAGCTGATGATGATGGCTGGGAGTGGTGGCTTTGGGGTTTTGGGGGTGATTTATAGGACGAACCGTCCCTGGGTTTGTGTTCAGCGGCGTGGCTAGCACTAGCCTAGCAGGGAAGGTAGTTGCGGCTACAGCTACAAGTCTTTTTTTTTTTTGTATCGGATAAAAACTTGTGGTCCGTATGAGCAAGCAAGGTTCTCAGAAAGGCAATGGCGTGGTGTAATGGTGTGGAGTTGATGAGTCCGTGAGCTGGCATCTAAAAGGCAGACCTTTCTTTTAAGAGAGGTCATAGGCAGCGGGTGTGAGTATAAATTGCAGCCATTGGTTGTAGATAATTTTCTTTGGCTAATTAAGCAAGCATTTACCAGCCATTGTTAAATGTCCAAATCAACAAGGGGAAATGTCAACTGTGCATCCATGGAGTATTGATGGGATATAAATACAAGATTTGGAATTAACATTAACTTGGGTGTATTTTTTCTCAATTTTTATCAGGGCCATTGATGAAGCATGCTATCCGTTTACTTATTTCATTTCTCCCCTCTCCTCAGTTCAAATTCACATACCAAAATGTGATGTACACATACGCACTGTACGATGATCAGAAACTGATGCTCCACCTCGATGCATGTTCACCTTGGTATGTCAAATTACCCTACGTGCCTCATTTGACATGTGGCAATAATCATGAAGTTCTGATGCTTGACATTGTAGAGGGGGATTAATGTTGTATACAAAATCAAGTTTCTATATGCATGATCAGCGTGAGTATACAATGAATTGATTGGAAGAATCACAATTAGACTCGTAGAAAGGCCAAAGGAGTTGAAGAATGATCCTTTCAGATAACGAGAGCTTACAGCTGCTTAATTAGTGCACATGTGACAGGTACAAAGACACACGTCGCCACAACTACATGCACATAGTGTGCGCCCTCCTAGCATACATCACACGTACCTCGTGACGCTGTGGCGGCCAAGTTTTTAAGAATGGTGCCTGGAGTCGTACACCGATGCATGATGTCTCCATCGCCATGGCGCGTCACGACGCGAAGTACGAGATCGAGAAATGGTCCATTGTGGGGATAAGCTTACGTAGTAACATATGCAAATAGGCATCGATCATGCATGGGACCGGCAGTGTGGTCCGGCCGAATGAGAAAATCGTCTCTCCAGCCCGTGATGCTGCCATCACGAAGCAAACGGCTCCAACTTTCTCTCTAACGTACACGGCCTAGCTGAATCGCGATGCAGTATCCTTGAGATCATCGACGTTGTCTGCGGCGTGCCGACGCGCATGCTGTTACGCGTCGAACGTTCCCGGGTAATTCGATGAACCTTGCTTAAAGATGCGGCATGCCTGCGAGAGCCGCGCAGCTGGAACGCAGAATGGCATAGCACGCCGCCGCGCGTGAACAAAAACAGAGCCGACTGGAACGTTCTACCATTTACAACAGGGGAATTGGCAAGACCATGCAAAAGTTACAACACAACAGTCTTGCAAAACGAAAGAGCCGACCGTCCGCGATGGAAGAGTAAACTGACAACTCGAGCATGCTCGACTAGGACACGTACGTAATGTCAGTTCAGCTACCGCGTCAGAGTTGACGCTACCTTTGTGCCAGAAAGGCGTGCTCTTTTCAACGCCTCCCCGGTCCGGTCCGCACGTTGCCGTCGCCGTGTGCCGCCGGTTCCCGCCGCTGCTCGGTTCGTTTGGATGGCAGCGGCGGCACATGCGCGCGACCGAATAATCTGTGTTCCTGGCTCGGTTCGGCGGGGGGAAACTTGGGTTGGGACCGGCGAAAGCAGAGGCGTAGGAGCGGGCTGGCGCGGCGACCAGCTTTGGCGATGCGGATGTGTACTAACACAGTTACACAGGGATGGATGGATGGTGAGGTGAGCTAGCGATGGGACCCGGGATCCGCGTGCGCAGTCCGGTTTGCCGGCCACGCATGCCGAGCGTCCCCAAAAGAACCACACCGACTCTCCACGCATCTAAAAAGTAACATAAGAGTTCATATCAACTCTAAAGTAAGAACTACTCTGCATTCAGTGCCTCAATAAATGTTAGAGGCTGCCTCTTGAAGAAGAGCTAGCAGCACTATCTATCTTCTTTTTCTCCAATAAACAATTCTAAAAGTTAGCTAAGAAGCAATCATTGAGACGCTCTAACCACGCATACATGCATGCGCACCACGATTGAGCTGAAGATGATACCACGTACGTAAAGTTGAAAAGTGCATGCCTGCCGTTCTTGCAAGGCAAGCAAGTTTCCGTTCTAGGGAATACCTCAACAAGTCACCACTGTCTATTTTACAGGATGACGAAAGCACCTTTTGGGCAGGATACGTTCGAGCTCGACGCGTCCAGGATAAGGCAGAACAGAGCCGAGAACGCAGCTCGGTGAGGCGACGGGCGGTTTCAGCTGCCGTCCTTCTCCTTCAGCGCAGCTTCCTTTTGTCAGAAAGAAATGCGTCCGGTGTTCCGCACGAGGATTTCCTCCGGCTGCTACTGCTCCTGCTGCTACGTCACTGAATTGCTACTTGCGCGAATTCTCCGCTACAGTTTCTCTCTCACTATTCAAACTGAACTGTAACGGCATCCTCCAACCGAACACCCACTTTGTGAACTCCCAGGGCGCGCGTTGCAATCGCAGCAGGCTGGGCTCGTGCTGGAACGGCTTGTTTGACGGCAGCAGCGCCCGCAGCCGCGCGCGCTCGGGACGGAGGCAGGCAGGCAAGCAGAGGCGCGGCCCGTAGGCTTCGGCGACGCGGGCGCGACAGGATTGCTTGCGGTGATCGTGACTGGTGATAGCCGACGACGACGACGTGCGAACGCGGTTTTGTTCGTCGCCGCCTGGTGGCGCCGTGGTCTGGGGAAGGCAGAGCCGAGCCACGGCCTAGCTGGTGCGCGAGCGCGGCATGCGCTCCGTGCCGCGGCCGGTTGCCGATGCACGAGGTCGCGCGCGGCACGGTACCGATGGGGCATCGGTGGCGGTGAGTGAAGACTGAAGACGCACCCTACGACTGCTCGCGCCGATACACGACGGCTTCGAGGGGAGGGCTCATCGGGATTCATAGAGCGCAGCCTCGATGCGTGTACCTGCGAGTCACCCTCGTTCGTGTTAAGATTCTCAATTTTGGCTCGAGACGTGCGCAGCCGACGTGTCGATGCTTTCGGAGGATCTCCAAACTGTGCACGAGCTTGTAAATTCGGCGAACGACTTTAAAAAAAAAAATTCGGCGAACGAGTGAGCCAGCCACGAGCGTCTCCCTCCATGGGCCTGATATCCTGGGCCCAATGTATGTTCAGACCAGTCCAAATTAGCCCAATGATGTTCAATCGGTCCAGTGTCTTGATAAGTCTGAACGTATATTTCGTCGAGACAATTTTACAAGCACATACGACTTCCGGAAAGGACAATCAACCATTGCAACGAAGCTGATGGCGACAAGGCAAATGCTTAAGCCGTGGATGGAACACATCGCTTGTTGAACACAAGCCATCATAACAGAACAGCATACGAGGCTGATTCGAACAGCTGATAAGTGACAGCTTAGTGGTTCAGACACAAGCTAACATTCATCCAGTGGTTCAGATTACTACCAGCAGGGTTACACCATGCAACTGCCTGCGACGAGCTAGAGTCACCTACGTACGATGTCGAGCTAACTCAGGCCAACAAAAACCAACCTACGCACTCTCTGGATCACCAGTAACCATCTAGGCTAACTCCACTCCATGGAAGGGCCACCTCACTTAACAAAGTGAGGGTTGAGAAGCTTGGCGATCTCAAGGAATCCAACACGCTCCCGCCCAGCAAACAGGACCTTCAGCTTGTCATCACAAATGATCACCTTCTTGTCCGCAGGATCCTGAAAAACAAGAGTGTCAAAGAAGCCAACTTGCAAAAGAGTGTACTGTGCAAGTGAGAAATGTCTTCCAAGGATCACAAGGTTATACTGTCAGAACAAAAGGAATTCTGGAGCATGAATTATGGATAAGTAAAGTTGCAAATCATGATTTCTGAGAAATGCATGCTTCAAATGACTAAACATATTCCTAAAACAGTAAAACTACTGAGAGAATTAGGACACAAGCAGACTTTGATGATGGCAATAAAGAACCTTATGCCATTGTGACCTCCACATTGAGCTGTAACCGATGTATCCTAGATCATCCACAGTCCAAGTAAATGCTTGTAGTAGAGTTGGAATCAGACACATTTGCGAAGTCATCCTGATCTAAACAACCAAACAATATAACAATCGGAACATAGAAGCATGAAGGGAGCAATCCTCAAGATGATTACAGAAATCATATACTCAATATAACATAGTCACACACTCACAAAATTTGTATAATGAACATCATCCGGGGCGGAACTCCATACAGGGCCGCTAGGGCCATGGTCCATTTCCAGAAGCCAATGTTCCTCATTGACCACCGGCTTAGCCCAACTCTATGCATCTCCCCTGACCAGTCAACGAATCCTTAATCATGATTCTTTTCCTACTGTTCACGAGCTAGTGGCCCTAGTCGTCCTACGAGCAAAGTTCCGCGAGTTCGTGAATTGTAAGTGCCGCACAGAAGATAAAATGATCAAAGTAGATACTGAGTCATGACCTAGCTTTGAACCAAAAATCACGACTGTGGACGAGGAGGCACAAAAACGCCTTCAGGTTCAAGAAAGAAAGTGCGATTTTTCTCTATATATTGCGTCTCGCCAAAGCTACTGGCCCTAGATATGTCCAGTGAAAAGTTCCGCCACTGAACATCATTCTCAAAACCACCATACAATGCATAGTCAGTTTACAACTCTATTAAAACCATCCACCATATGCTCTGCAAATTTCAGACTGGATCCTTTGTTACCAGGATCAAGATCTGACTTGTCTCTCTAGTTCGCCTGCCTATCAAGGGACGAACTACCACAAAATCACTACACTGCCAAACACTTGCACAATAAGCAAAAGTGACAAATTTTCAAACATGAAGAGACAAGCCCGGATAGCTACAAGCCTACAACTTCATGGAAAAGCCTGCATATGGTCCGCGGCAGGTGCCCAACTGCCTGTCAGTATATGCCTGGATGAACCTTGTAATGCGATACGTAAAACTACAATGCCACAAAATTGCATTTGGATTTCTTGACTCAATACCCTGAATACCTAATTGAAAAGAAATCATGTACTGACGATATGATGGGGGCATACAAGATCCTCATTTGCTTCATCCACAAATCATCAAACTATAGCCTTGAACTAAACGCTGCTCCGATTATAAGGACGAATGATAAACCACATCGACTAAAATTTGGTGCCTTTTGAAGTCAAATCCCCAGTCTGATTCCTGTTTGATGCTCTAAACCTATCTGCGCATCCTAACCACAGATACAGGATAAGTACACAAAGGGTTTCGAATCGAGACCTGGAGGTTGTGCTGCTTGATGTAGGCCCAGATGCGCTTGAGAGCCTCGGTGCGCGCGATCTCCGGGGCGCCCACGAAGGCCTGCAGCGCCGGCGACACGGGCTTCGGCAAGGTGATGCCGGTCGGCTTCTTCTTCGGGCCGCCGTCGGGGCCGGGGACTTGGACGAGGCGGCCGCGGCGCGCACAACCACGGCGGAAGCCGCGCGGCGCGGCGCGAAGGAGGCGGCGCCGAAGCGATGCACTGGGAGAGGGGAGAAGGAAAGCGACGCCGCGGTGAGCATGGGGACGGCTGCCATTTGGCTCGGTTCTGTGGTGGGAGCTTGGGGCTTCGTTTGGATAATGGCGAGGGGGACAAGGGGTTTGGGTTTTGGCGATGGCGTCGGTCTCTCTCCACTGTGTATTTTGAAACCGGAAGCTTCTAGGCTCAGAGAATCGGAAGAGACGCCAGGATAAGGAATCCGTCTCCTAGTTAAGAAGGCGGAGTCAGTTTGATAGAAATCTTCGTAAATTAACATGCGAAGGGCCGCATTCTCGTTATACATTTACTAATGTAAATTTTCGAATTTCACTAAGCAGGAATTTCGCTTGCACCAGGCTTTGTTGTCGTGACAAAAAGCAACTTTGCCGACAAAAAGTGGTGTAGGGTGTAAATAATGTATCCCATATTCTCATCTTCTGCAACGAGTATATATTCTTTGGCACCGAGTCCGTAAGCAGAAGCATATATCCTGCA